>ML682007.1:7338950-7408934 GCA_007922195.1 Podocnemis expansa
GGGGTCTGACAGAAGAAGGATGGTGATTGGGTTAGGGTGGGGTTTGGGGGCGGGGTCTGACAGTAGCAGGATGGTGATTGGGTTAGGGCGGGATCTCACAGAAGTAGTCCTCAGGGTTGCAAAGCTCCTCTTCATTTAGCTTCCACCTCCTGGTGTGGAAGATGGCCAGACTGGCCTGCACCAGGAGGATCTCGAGATGGAGGTTTTGTGACTTTTGGAGCCATGGATGGGATGTGCGTAGAACAGGAAGTATGTAGAAGAGCGCAGCCAGGACTTTGGAGGTTTTGTAGGAATTGGAAATGGGTAGGGATGACTGCAGATGAGGGTGAAAGAGATAATCAACAACAAGGATTGTTGGACAGAGACTTGGGGGGTGGGGGGGAGTACTTGTGGCAAGGTTTGGAGCGGCAGATTGGGGAGGTGAGTAGTGCATGCAGTGGGACAGTGGATGGATGTGTAGAGTTGGAAGAGAACTTTGATATAGTGTGGGTTTGAAGAAGTACTTCAGGTGTATGCAGGAAGATGGAGGATCATTGGGGAGCTGGAGTAGCCGGTAGAGCAAGGATATGAAAGGGATAGAAGAGGGTAGGGTACTGTGCATGGGTGATGGAACAGATCAGTGGAAGGGAGAGAAAAGCGGATAAAAATAACAAAAATATTAACAGGCTTTAGCATTCTAAAATACATTTTCAGTAGAATGCTAATACAATAAAAGAAAGGTGAGAGCAAATGCTATTTGGCTGTAAAATAGCTCATAATATGAGGGCCAGAAAGATGTAAAGCAAACAGCATGAGGAACAAAGCATTTTAATGAAAAGTAATGATACCCCTTAAAAGAAGTTGAAGTTCTTGTATACTGGCTTGAGATGTATGAGCAAGAAGTCAAACATCAGGAGAACAGGCCTTTTGCAGAAAAAATCTAAATGACATGAATATAGCCTGGATAATAGGCCTAGATGTTATGGCTCTAAGTGACAGGCACGATGAAAGTGTTATCTGGAAATGAGAAATTGCATGACCTTAGGTATTGTGATATCAAATGGTCCAAGACTGATTTCATGACATTAAAATGCTAATGGAGACTTTCTATAATCACTGGATCAAAAGGGATGGCAAAGGATCATCATCTTAGAAATACAACCTGAGTAGGAACTAAGAAAGCTAGAAAGAGTTGAAACCTTTAGATGCCTACATATAAGTAGAGACTTGTAGCAAAAAATGAAGCAAGCTGCAGCTCTATAGACATGGAGCAAGACTGTTCTTACACAATAAAACGTGAAAAGAACTAGAAAGGCACCATTGCTCAGATTTTTCTGAGATCTGCACACAACATGCTTTGAAAACAATGACCATTAATTTATTACATACATAATCCTGGTGACAGACTTAGTAATCATCATACTAGTAATAGATCCAAATAAGTTGTTTCCATCTTTGGCTCTCTATTTTGGACATGGTTACAGTATATTTTGGGATTCTGCATAGAAAAGTTACTTTAATGCTCAACCTCATGTAACATCAGTTGTCAAAAATATTTTCTGATAACCAGCTGCCTCCTTCAGACGTTAATTGTCACACATGTTCAAGATCTTAATAGTTTCTAGGACCTTTGTGGCCTCAGTAGATAGTAACTGTATGTCTGGAACTCACTCTCCAAAAGCAGTAAATGACAAATCTGAAAATACATAACAGTTTTTTCCAGGAATTGTTGCTTCTGTAGGAGTTAGTTATTCACAGATCTCTAGCCTCTGGGGACTGCATAGCCGGGGACTGGTATTGGGGTGTAATGTGTAGAGTTTTTCATCTTTAAATTGTGTGTTTGAAATCCTGCGCAAGTTAAGTAGTGACCAAAAGTCCGTTACCATCTAATGTCTGGATTGTTTTTTCCAATTCCATTCCCCAGTGAAAAATGTCTGCATTGTAGAAACCTAGGTTGTTTGGCTCTCCTGTTGACCTCAGTGGAGATCAAAGACCACGAATGGACACGAGAACCTAGATGCTACTTTCACTAGTGCAATTGCTCCCTCCACATTAGGTACATCATTACAGCAATGTAGGGAAGATGGTAATTCCATCATCCTGGTACCTGTTCGTAGATTATAGTCTTCTGAGTTACTGTCACTGTTTTCTAACACGTTTAAAATAGAAAGGGAAGGAATCCATTGGCTGTTGTCCTGATTGTTTAAAATAGAAACCAAATGGCACAAATAAGTGAATTTTAGACGACTGAGGCATTTGACCATCAGAAGAATGCTTGCAAAAGTCACTGTGCTGTACTACTGTTCTTGTATGTTTGAAAGCGGTCTCAGACTTGCTGTTCAAGGTGCAGTAAACTAGCATGTTCCATGCTTTGCTCTAATTCACATTTATTCACTGGTGATTTTTTAATAGGCTGTAAAGTAAACAAACAAAGTATTTATTCAGAGATTCTAAAATGATTTATACCACCAACCTCAAAAAATGCAGCCTTCAACAGTCAATTTGATTATGTGGTTGAAGTTGCAGTGAAGAGCAAAGATGGTTAAATTTTTTCCAGAAACTGGTATGGTACACTGAATTTCCTGCGCAAGAGTACTCTTGCTCATTTGTACATATGATTAACTTTTGCTCCTTATGAGTGTCATCAGAACTGTAGCCAGGCAAACATTTGAACAGATGGTTAGTGACAGTATTAACTTTCTGGTCTAGATGTTTAATGAGATCTGAGATTGTAACATGAGGTTCTTTCATTTTGTCCGTCTCACATGGCAGATATAGTATATGAATGCTTGCTGCTCAAGGTTATAGATTCATCAGCCAAAAGAGAGGCTTTCTCATTAATCTTTTACCTGCTTAGAAACCTTTTCATATGTTTTAGGAGCAATGTTGCTAGATGGAGTGCAGTCTTCCTGAATGCAGGCCAAGCCAGCAATTTCCTGAAGCTTAAGAGAGAAATTAGTGCAAGAGTTAATCATTTTATTTAGACAAGGTACATTTGTCCCACACTGTTTTCATTCATTATGTCCAGTGCTTCAGATGGAAAACTGTTCTACATTGTAGGCGGACCTGGTAGTGCCAACTTTTCTTAAGGTTGCCCAGTACCTCCTGTTATAAGACTGTTTTCAGTTGCTTATAACTTTACCAAATAGAAACCACTGGGGCTGAAATTTCCCATGTTGTGTGTTTGCCTCAGGCTCAGGAAAGAATGGTTCAGACATTTCCAAGAATGAGATTAGGGAAAAATATTGTTTCGCTTGTGCTGAAAAATCTTATGAGTGTTTCATGAGAGGCTTTAACACCTCCATGGTTTGGAGTAGGGGTATGAAATTTGGTAGGGGTTGCTTTTGTAGATGGGATATGTACCTTTTGCTTTTCCCTGAATAAACTCCTGGATTTGGCCAAAAGTAAAAGTAAAAGACTTTGAAAAAATCGTAGTTTGCATTTACTAAGTAGAGACTTTCTTGACTCCTGAATTCATAGGGACAGCTGTGATCACTAAAATAATCTGTATAATATAGACCATAGAACTTACCTAAAATAATTCTCTGTGAAGTTTATCTGTCCTGAATACGCTTAGTCCTCTCGGAGCTCCTGAATGCACCTACCGCCCCCAGAGAGCATTCTCCAGGAGAGGATGGTTGGAGTATTGGGAGATTGAGCTTGTATCCCTGGGGGCTCCTCATTGTTGCTGTGGTGCTGAACACAGGAAATCAGAGCAGAGACACTCTGCTATGCCCTCAATAGCTCCTTCTTCTTGTCCACACGCAGTGCAGAGGGGAAAAAGAGCTTCCTGTCTGGAACACAGAGAGGGGAAAGAGAAGCAGGCTGGGAGAATGGCAGGAGGGAATGAGCAGAATAAGCTCAAGTGACAGAGGACTGTACTGTGGATCTAAATATCGCAACATTGCTGAAGAGACAAATTGGGAGCCTGTATGGCTCCCCTGACAGAATTTGTTCTGTTTGCTTTTTAACTACCGGTAGTTAGTTTTTCAGTATGCAATTTCCTGTTGAAAAAAGAAAGTCAAGTTGCAAAGTCAAGCATTCAAAAGTCAGAAAATACCAATACGAAGGCAGGTTTTAATTACGAGATCTCCTACTGCTTTTCCACAGTAACCCTGCCTCGTGTAGTGCACCGGATGGACTATACTCTGAGAATGAATCTAGGTTGCATAGTGATTGAAGCTGTTGTCTGTAGGACTCCTTCATTTATTGCAGAAGTTGGAAAGCATTAAGTGAATGTGGCTATTGATTGCCACCCTGGAGATTTGGATTCTAGTTCTGCCTGTACCACAGAATTCCTATGGGATGCTGAGCAAGTCACATAGATCATCATTTTACAAATGGTCACTGTGTTTCTCATTTTCTGGGCACCCAAGTGTAGAGACCAGGGTCTGATTTGCAGAAAAGCTGAGCAGTCACAGTGCAGCTCTGTAATATATAAAGTGCTGCCTTCAGAAAAATCAGGTCTGGGTCTACTACAGTTGCCCCTCCCCCCAAGTTAGTTGACATTTAACAGTTCCCTATATGTAAAACAGGGGTCTCAGGAAGATAAACCTGATAATGGTGGCAAAGCACTGAGAAACCACTGTTGGACCACTAGAAATAAACCTGTAAAGATATTAAATTAATAATCCTGAATTCTGTGCAGAGTTAAAATAGCGTGTAGTAAATAATGCATGGGGCCATTCATTGGCTAATGAAAGTAAACAGAAATATTGAATAGATCCCTATTCAGCGAGCACCATCCATTCTGTGCAAGGAATGAACTGGGGTCATGATGGAAAGAAATAGTCTGTAACCATGTCATTTACAACTATCATAATGCATATCTGCTGGGGGGCTGAATTAGAGAACTTTAATTCTGGCATTTCTTAATTTTTAGTGCTTGATTTTGCAGCCTTAATGTTCTTTTAACAAAGGGTTTTTTGAAGCAGGTGTATGTAAATATAACTAAATATAACTGTAAATGTAAATATAAGAAATACATTGATAGGTTTAACATGGAACAGTCTTAAAGGCACAAGAGCTACCAGCTATTTCTTTCCATAAATCACTGTGATATGAGTATTAAAAGCTCCATAAAGAATTCCTAACTTCATCAGTTACAGATGACAGTGCTGACTTCTACCATCATCCCAGATGTGTACACATATTGTCTTTAGATCACTGTTATGTTGGGCCCATTACTGTTCCTCATGTACTATAATATCAAAGCATAGAAATAAAAACACCCTCCTTTTTACTTATCCTTCCCACCTGCAAAGTCACATCTGAATACCTCCAAAAAACTGTCGTAGGCCTTGTCTACACTAGCCCACGTGCAGTGGTGCAGTTGTACCAATGCTGCTGTGCCACGGTAGGATCACTCATGTAGCTACTCTATGCTGATGGAAGAGAGCTTTCCCATCGACATAATTAAACCACCTCTCTGAGCAGTGGTAGCTATGTTGATGGGAGAAAGTGTCCTGCTGACAGTGTTATGCACACTACCACTTTCGCCTGTGAAACTTATGCTGCTGGGGGGGGGGTTTATCACACCCCTAAGCGATGTAAATTTTGTAGATATAAGTGGTAGTATAGATATGACCCTAGTCGTGTTAAATGCATTGCTGTTGAATCTGCTTTCCATCTCCTAGCTATAGATTATCACTCCAGTTTTGTACACTTTGTCTCATGCATTCCCTCCCCAATTTTTTCTTATTTGTCTCCAAACAGGTGACTGTTCCCTTAGGCCAATCCTGAGGCCTGGTCTGTACTGCTGCACTTGGTCGATGGGAGATATGCAAGCTACATACTGTAGACTGCATATTTCTTGTGGACTGACTTACTCTCCCTTACTGCAGCTCTCTGTTTGACTCAGCATTACTCTGGTCTGGGGGGTGGAGTTACTGCACTGAATGGAGAGCACTTCCAGGACCGATTGAATGGATCTCCACTGGCCACTCAATTGATCCCATTGCATTGATCTGTGGAAACTAACACAGCAATTTCAATGTAGACAAGTCCTGAGATGCTGTGTGGGAGAATTTCCAAAGGGGTAGCCATGCTAGTTTCATTCACAAACCAAACAAGGAGTCCTGTGGCACTTCTAAAGACGAATTCATTTATCACATGAGCTTTCATGGGAGAAAATTTCACATTGTCAGCGCTTTGATGAAAGCTCATGCGATAAATAAATTCGTTAGTCTTTAAGGCTATGTCTACACTGCCAATTTAGTTGGAATTAAGGAGGCTTAATTTGAACTAAATTGGTCCCAGTATACATTAGCCTTTCCTTAGTTTGAACTAAGAAATACCATAGTTCAAACTAACGAATGCTTAATTTGAACTAGTAAGTACCAGTGGTTACTTTGAACTAAGTGCTTAGTTTGAGTGTTAGTTCAAACTAAGCATGATGTAGGCTCAAACTTACCCTTAGAAGTTTGAACTAAGAGCAGTTAGTTCGAAGTAGTGAAGTGTACTAGTTCAAACCAATGTTAGTTTGAACTAGTCCATGTTGTTAGTTTGAACTAATAAATTCGAGGTTAGTTCAGACTGACCTCAAACTTATTAGAACTAACAAGTTCAAACTAACTTTCCCTAATGTAGACATAGACTAAAAGCACCACAGGACTCCTTGTTTGAGTGGGAGGAAATATTCAAAGATCTAACCCAGCATTTGTTTCTCAGGCAGAACAACTTAATTCAGTAGATTTAGAAAGGAATGCAAGCCCAGTTGTTTTCTGAGAGCTTAGGAGCTAAGTGGGTGAAAAGTGGTCATTAAGCTTTTGCACTTGTTAGCCTTTGTTGTTCATCATAGTCTGCAATTCTGGAAAGAAAGTTGCTGTCTAATTCTTTACTGAATTAGAAATTATATTAGAATACACAGTCTTGATTTTCAGTTACTTATAATTTTTGAGATACAGTGTCTAAATGCTCAGACTAATAAATGGCTACACAAAATGAGGCCATTGTCAAATCATGTGGTTGCCTCTGTTAAGCCTGTTTTCTGACTGATCTGTCTCTGGAGGTATGTCTACATGGGGAGAAAAACCTTGGGCTGGCCCAGGTCATGTGAGTCGGCAGAGCCCTAACACCGGTTTTTGCCTCCCAGGGCACATTTCATCAGTTGTCTTAGTGGGCCTTGCTGAATTTATAGTCATCTAAACTGACTATTCCAGTCCAGTGTAGAAGGGCACAACTGCAGAAAAGCTTAACTTTATGCACAGTTTCTCAAAAGCACCATTACTTTAATGGGACAATGTGACTTTAGAGTCAAATACTTTTGGAAACATTGGACAAGGAAGAAGAGCCTAGTGAGATTCAGATCGTTGCCTTAGGAAGCACTTATAATATAATGGATTAAGCTCTGAATTTCCTCACTGCTAAAACCTCGCTCTGTATTTATGCAATTCAACAAACTCTACCTTTATTCTCATCCTCCGCAATCCTATTTGGCTCAATATATTCACATCAGAGTGTGGAAGAACTCTAGAAATCTTGTTATAATTTGTATTATCTGCCTTACATTTATTTAAAAAAGCACCAATCACTTGTTGAGCTCTGCATGCTTTTATAGATCAAAACAATTTAAATTTTGTTTACTTTTCATTTCTTATAAGTGATTCATGCCCTATACCAAGAATACTTTTAAACATTTGAACAGTGTTTTTAACAGCAACAGTGAGTTCTTCCTGTGGTGGGGGTTTTTTTAGTAGGATTTATTTTTAATGTAATATTCGGACCTATGGATGGGTGCACTTCTAAAAATCCATATTAAGTTCTTTGCTTTGTCAGTTTCTTAGTTATGAAGTCTTGGGCAAGACACCTAACTACCCCAAATCTCAGTTACACCACATGGGATAATGTAGGGATAATAATTCCAACCTTTTATAATGCTTTGGAATCTACATATATATATAGAGGTAGCTATGAATCCTGTTTCTTAGTCCTCCCTCATCCCATTCATTCTTTTTTTTTTTAGTAGTATTGATTTTTTGCGCTCTTTTGTCTGCCTTTCTTTATTTCTAATCTTTATTCTCTCACCCTCCACCCTTTTCTAGGAGCAGAAAAACACTTACTGAAACCTAATCCCATCTGTGCTCCTGCATGGTAGAGCTTTCCCCTGTTGTGGCTTCTCATTTCTGAACTTAGTTTTGTGTGACTGCCAGAACAGTATTCAGGAGTGCCAAGATCTCAAACTGCTAATCAAATGGGCAGGTTTCTTCCATTTGTGTATGGCAAACAAAACCAAATCAAACCAAAAAAAACCTTTGGGTTTTGTCTATTTAAAAAAAAAAAAAAAAGCCTCCACAATATTTTGTTCAAACACCTTTGTTCCCTCCACCCAATATTTCTCTTCCGTAAAAGCCTTTAACTTAGTTGAGCATCTTAAATTGTTCTAGCCTTCTCCTCGTGTAGTTGAACCTAAATGTTATTGAAGACCAGAGTTACGGACTGACTGGTCAACTTCATGACCTTGTTTGAAACTGGAAGTACACAATCAAGGTGCAGAAGAGGCCAAAAAAACCCATCACCCACCAGCAAATACAGCACATATCATGTTAAACATAAAGTATTTAAAAATATAGGGAAAGCAGCATTTTCTGAATAGTAAAGTTTCAAAGCTGTATTAAGTCAGTGTTCACCTGTAAACTTTTGAAAGAACCATAATGTTTTGTTCAGAGTTACGAGACACCTCCATTCTCATCGTGTTTGAAACGCTGAGGTTTTACTTGCAAGTCCAAAGTGCTTAGGAGTATCTTACTCAAATAGAAGTTAAAATTGTTGCTGGCTGTGATCTCACTAGCTGAGTAGGGTTGGGACAGGTCACTACTTGGATAAAGATCTCTGAGGAAAACTGGACCTATATGCTGGAGGAAATGATGGTGGTGAGTAAGTCGTATTGTTTCCTCAGTGAGCAGCAAACAAATGCTCCAGCGTAACCCAGTAGAATATTGTGCTGCTAGAGACGCTGTCTTTGAGGAAACATAATCTGTCGACCCAGGTGTCTTACACAAGTTTCCATTCAAGTCAAGGTAGATTCCAGCTACTTAAATTCCCTCTGCCATTTCAATATTTTTTTCACTGTCTTCAGCTGTTGTTATATTACTGTGTGAGGGTACAGTTACCACATTCTACCCAGTATGCAACTGTTTCAATGGTGAGTGAACTGATATGTGCATACATTATGGATAATCCATATGCAAATCATATGTCTTTGGACAGACCATCCATGTGCTACGAGGAAGTGGTATGATACAAGGAAGTGCCCTTGTATTTCTTTTTGCAGTTAATTTTATGGACATTCAGCAAATTTGTATGCTGCATGAGGCCAGAATAATTTTTATGTAGCGTTTATGTAGCACTGTTAGTACCTATTACACATTGGAAATGAAATTTTCAAAATGTATTACATTTTGTCTGGTGCTGGCCACTTTATCAGTCTATGTCTATGAAGGCCAAAATAACTAAAATACGTACTAAGACTTGTAAGCTTGTACCTTTGATAGAGTGTGTGTTGTGACATTTCTCTGCTGGCCAGGTGGATTCCACACCTTGAGATCCCATTTGTCCTCACACTAGATTTTTCAGACTGCTTTCTTTCCATTCCCCGGAGATCAATCCTTGTTCCATCTCTTACAGGTTTTTTTTGTGACTTCTTTTCCTTGTCTGCATGAGTCATGCCCTCGTTTCCATGATGCATGTTAGAATCCTTTATATCACCAGTGTTTAAATGCCTCCTGGAAAGGAACCTTCAGAAATTAAGCCACTGCAAAGGGCTCCAGTGAATGCGTTTCAGATGGAAGTATAAAGCGGGAAGAGGCTCAATATTAAATTTTGAGTGGTTGCATTAAGAAGACTAGGGGACAGGTAAGGATATTTATTGTTGCAGAAGTGCATAGCATCAGTTATTGTGGTGCACCAATAAAAGACTGTGTAACTTTATAACAATAATATTAGTGGCTATGCTTGCTTTAAAAATCAATTAATTTCATGGTTCACAGGGCGATCACGCCAGGGGTCAGGAAGGAATTTTATTCTTAATTTACAGCACTACATAATTGTCTCAGTCCATTAAGGCTTTTTTTCTTTCCTCTGAAATATCAGGAAGGAGTTCGTCTTCAAGCATATGACAAAGAGAGATTTTTCTCTCACGAAAGCTCATGCGATAAATAAATTAGTCTTTAAAGTGCCCCTGGATTCCTTGTTTGTTTTAGAATAGCTTGTGTAACTCCCATCAACTTTGTAACTTCTGTATACTGTAGTGTCTCCACTATGCTGCACTGATGGAAATGCATACCAGAGATGCAATGCTATGCTTTTTGGGGAGGTAGTTTTATTAAATCGACTTCCAGATCAGTTGAGCAGGTCTTCACTGCTGCTCAGGTGATCCAGGTAAATCGATCTGATGGCAGCGAATTCGACATATCCTTAACACCAACACCTTCCTAAGGGACATAGAAGCACTTGATGTAATTAGGTTGATGCAATGGTAGTGTAGACACAGCTACCTAGGACAACTGTTACTGATCCTCAGGACCCATCGCACAATGCCCCACACTGACAGTACAATGAATACAAGTGCTCCTGGTGAGACTGCAGACCGCCAACCCAAGGAGTCAAGTGAGCACACACAAGCAGTTTAATAACTGCAGTAGCTGTCTGCCGATGCAAGTTAGGTTGATGTAATTTTCTAGTGTAAATATCGCCTTTGTCTGAATATCCTGTACTCTTGGTCTACAAGATTTAAAAAGAAGTAGGAGAAGAATTAATTTAAAGGAACTGAGTCTATTCTAACAACTTCACATTAATGCACATTTTGCAAAGAGTATTTCCTCTGACTTACAATTTAAGGCATGGTCCCGGTGAGCTGGCAAGTGCTCAACAAGTGCGGCATGTAGACAGCTGGCAGGGGAGTCATTTTTGCTTGTGATTGTGGAATGTGACAGATTGAGAATAGCAAGGAGTAAGAGTTCAAGCTATGAGTGCACTGAACAGACATCCTCTTACTGTGTTAATTCTGCAGATAGCCGCGGTGTGCTTTGCAGAATCTCAATATCCTGTTTTTAAGCTATTTTTAAAAGGAGAAGCTGCACATGCTGTTTCTTCTCAACTGCTCATTTCCACTTCAGCTTAGGTTGATTTGCCTCTTTCATTATGATAGATGAAGGTGGCTGAAAGGGGAGAATAATATCTTTCATAATTAAAGAGAACATATTTGTAAAATCTCAATTGCTATTTTGATCTGAATATGTTTGTACCTTTTTTGCTTTTCTGGGGGCATTTGTGACCTTTTATTTTGTATAGATTAATGTTGGGGGAAGGGGCTTTTCATGCATAGCAGTTGTTACTGCATCAGTACATTGACTACATGAAAGATTTTATCAGGCTAAACACACGTTTTCACATGTGTATTTAAAAATAAATCCATTCATATCCAAACAGACTGAAAAAATAAAGGTAGTGGAAGTTCAGTTTCAGTGTAGACTGTATGAGCAGGCTTGGGAAAAGCAAGGGAGTTAACAAGTCCGTTACATTCTAGAATCAAACCTACTACTTACTGGGACTGATCAAATGGTTAGATGTGAATAATTTATTAATGGGGTATTTTCACAGATTATCCAGAAACAGATCATAGCTTTCCCTATCTCCTTGTTATTCATAACCATTTAAAAGCAAATGGCTTCTATGAACATCATTGAGCTTATGGCATTGTTTAAGAACCACTCATAGCCAGTACTGCTTTGGGTAGCTGGTATTTGGAATTTGGCTGTTCATGATCTAGCACATGGCAGGGCTTCTGTTCACTGACTGGGTGACTTAAGCTTTCTGGAAAAGCAGTGTCTGAATAAGAAATGGAGTGTTGAATCTCTGAGTTTGGATGAAGGGAAGTCACTTATGGACAGAGAGAGTGTGAAATGAATAGATTTGGAATATTTTGAACCTGTGTCTTTTTATGTCCAAGAATATAATGTTTAGCTGGGACACCTGACTTAAATATGGCTGAGGAACAGAAATATATATCAGGATTTGCAAGCTATTTAGCAGACTTACCATTCAGGTGCCTCTTGTCATGTTCACACAGTAACTGTGTGCAGGAAATGCATGGTTTGAAAACCTGGAGCTAGATCTTTGGTTGATTCACATAATAGCCTGATTGCCAGGACTGTGCCCAAAGAAATGTGAGGAAGTGCTGTCACCTCACCTAGAATATGCTTGTAAAGACAAGTCGGAATCCACTCTCCATTTTATTTTACATTATCTTGACTATATTAGGGCACTCAAAGACCACAGTGAAGGTTGGGGCAGCATTGCATTGGGCCTTGAACACCCATTCATCACAGCTGTAAAGGGCTGCAGAGGCATAGTAGTGTTTGTGAGGAGTGTGGTCTATATCTGGGTGGGAATTTTTCAACAATGGTTTTTCTTTGGAAAATGGTAACTCATTGAAACTGGAAGTGTTTAAGTGGAAGGGGCACCTGTTTCGACAGAAGTTTGACAGAAGCAGACGGGGAGGAATGGCTATAAGTATGCTTATTTGATATGGGAGAGCCAGGTTCAAATCCCTTCTCCACCCAGTTCACTAGCCACCAGTCTATGAAGTGAGTCAGTCTCTCTCTTGTGTTGAAGTGGTTCCACTTTATAGATATAATTAAATAGTCATTAGACTAGAGCTGACTGTAACCCATTGGTTTGAGCACTCAAGTGGGATGTGGGACACAAAAACTTGAACCTTAGTGCCCTATGCAGTCCATCTCCCTGGTCTAATGGATATAGACAAAATGGAACAACTCCACCAGGAGACATTGAGAAAGTCCCACTACTTCATAGCCAGTAGGTTGATGATTAAGTGGCAATGGGGAGACCCAGGTTCAAGACTCTACCCTGAATCAGCTAGAGTAAGGAGTTTACCTGGGCATGGCCTCTTAATATCCCAGGTGATTCCCCTCACCTCTAGGCTGGTCTGTATTTCCCTCATTTTTCATGAACATTTTCAAAAAGTCTCTCTTTCCTCCCACTGTGAAACGGGAGGATTTTTCAAAACGCAACAAATTTTGTGGGATGGAAAATCCATTTCCCATCCAGCTCTAGAAGGGTCACTGTCCTTGTCCATTTTGTGTGATTAATTTCCTCAGTGCCAGCTCTGGGCTGGGATGAGGAAAGGGATAGGAATATGTGGATACTAAGTGCCTGTACAACAATGGATTTTCTGCCACCCTTTACTGCAATGGCTGCCAGCAGCCCTTTGACATTATGCCAGTGGACACAAGGCAGTGCACTGTATGTGGTCTTGTTCAGAAGGAGTTGTCGCCAGGTACTAATTCTCTTCCCCATTTCAGAGTCTACAATCCATATACTTTGCTCCGTGCTCTGGAATATGTGCATAGTGACTTCCCACTAAGGGCTTGTCTGTGGCTTGAGATCAATAATTTTAAAAGATGTTCTTTTAGTCTAGTTCTGACATTTCCTCACTCTTGAATATGTAGCTGAGTAGTCTTAGCATTCTTTTAATGAAGTGGGGAAATTTCCTGTGGAATGATATCAGTATTTTGTCCCATAACTTACTGTTTGAATTCTAGATAGTTTCCTTGTGTCCTTAGATAAACAACTCCCACACCATGCAAAATGCATTCAGAACAGGTGCCCTAGGGAAACTTCTCTTTCCATAACTGACCAGTAGATGGTAGCCTATATTCACTTCATTTTCCCAAGAACCCAGCTAGCCTTCCTTTAAGAGAGGCAAAGAAAAAAATTCAGGCCATTTCTTTGGAGAATAAGTACAGCTGGGGCCTCTCAAGTTTTCATTTGTTAGCTCTAATGTTCCTACAAGTCACCATTTCCTTCCACCAAGGATGGTCTCCTCTGGTGTTTCTTAAAAGAACAAGTCCTGGCTTGAATATTTAAGAAAGGGCCCTGCCTTGGGAAATATACAGCTAGAACTGAGTAAGCAGAAGTCATATAGCCTCATGATGAGGAAAGGTAGCAAGTTGGAACAGAAAGACAATAGATTAGCATGAGAGGGCAGCTTCTGGCTGAGTCAAATTAGGTGCAGCCCCTAGTAGCTCTGCTGAAAGGAAATAAGTCTTTTTTTTCTTGTCCCATATGAAAATTAGCTGTGTGTAGATCCACATGGCCCCAGTTTGAGCAGTGAAGGTGAATGGGTTGCACGTACAGTAAACATACTGGGGCACGTGGGAGGATTTTGCTAATTGGGTAAGTCTGCTGTAGTGTCTGTCCGCCAGGTGGCAGATAAATCATAAGGAACTGGCCCCTGCTCACTGCAAGAGGGAAATGAGCATAAGCAGTTTTCACTTTTGGGCAAGCGTCCACATAGGGTTAGGAATATGGTGGCTCTTTTCCACGTGAAAAAGTAGTTCAGATGAAGAGAGAGCCACTGAGGCGCACATCCGTGATACATCCATCTCAAGGTTAATCTAGTGGAGACACTGTGTTGTACTGTCTTTAGAAATACTTCAACTCTGATAGTGTTAGGCAGCTATCTTTTCACAGCCAGGGTGATCTCTAACTCTTTGTGTTCCAGCACACCGTGGAAAATATTTCAGATGTTCTTAAATGAAATTAGAGTGATCTAACCCAGCCTTTCTTTGGTCCTGGACCTATGTGGGCAAGGAAGGGCTGGTACAGAACACTTGAGGGTTGGCACTATTGTATCACCAAACGTGCAACTGCCCTCTCCTATCTGATATTCAAAACGTGTATCAGTTTTCATACCTAGCATCTCTGCTTTATGACTGAAGTGAGAGAGGCAGCATTTAAGGTGAGAAGGGACCACCAGACCATCTAGTCTGACCTCTTGTTAGTCACCCAGTCACCCCTACACAAGCCCTACAACCAAAATTAGCCCTTGGGAGACTAAAATATTGTGTGCCCCAGGCAGAAGAGGAGGTGTTGAGGTGTCAGTAACTCCCTGCCAAAGCACTGTGTCAGGAGCCTATTGGGGTAATCAGCAATTTCCACTGTCCTTTATTGAAATAATATTCCCTCTCTGATGCCTCCTGTGTGCATGCTGAGACCTAGAGACAGATGTCAAGGATTTTGTTTACAAGCAGTTAGAGCCCAACTGTGCCACAAGTCGGTGGGCTAAAGTGCTAAGATGCAGGACCCCTGAAAAATCAGCTTGTTTGGTGCAATAACTGGGCATCTGTTCCCCAATAGCAGGGCTTTCTAACTCCTGGGAACGAGCACCCTATCTCCTTAATTCTAACTGTGGTTGTAAGGTGTCACAGAGAAGTTCTGCCCTACAGCACTGATGTAAGATAACTGGTGTGGTTAAAGGTTAACTTGGCTCCTAGACTTTCTATTTCTCTTCTTACAGTGGCTGCTCTGGACAATTCAAGGAGAGGCTAGGGCTGATTGACTGTGTTATAGGACTCCAAACTACTCCTAGGATGTTATGATGAGAACTGAGCACAAAACCTACCTTCAGGTTTCACCTTGCACATCAGCCAGGAAAAATGAAAGGACACCTTTGAGCCAGTTTGAGCTGGTCCTAGTAATTAAGACCAAAAGGCTCAGATTTTCAATGATATTTAGACATTGCTGCATTCAGGGTGGGAGTACCTGAATCTAATTTTCAGAAATGTTTTAGAAACTTAGGAACCTAAAACCCATTGGCTGTCAGAGAGCCTAAATCACTTGAAAATGAGTCTTAGGTGTGCATTGCTGAGGATAGCAATGCCCAAATACCTTTAAAAGTATGGGCCAGAGTCCTGCTTTTACATAGGACTGAAAATAAAATAACATGCCAAAGACAGGTATTTATTATATGGCTAAAAGCTTCTTCTCCATTAATACTTTTATCAGTAAACTTCATTAATTCCCACTTTGCTAATGCAGAAATGATTAAATCTCCTTGAAAGATCATTGTATTTTGCAGTTGGAAGAGGCTGGATGGGAACTTCATGTTCCAGTCACATGCTAAATCTATTACTCGACAACAATTTAATGGCAGGGACAGTCCTGTAGTAAGTTTGCATTATAACTAAGAAGCCTATGAAAATCACGTACTTGTACTAGTAGGCCACACTGTGAAATTACAAAAATTACAACCAGATGACATTTGTGAAACTAAATGAAAACCATCCATTTTGTGATTAAATGTCCTTTTTTCCTCTACTATTTGCTGGCAATTGCAAACAATCCACAAGGGCTCACAGAGTCATTACTACAAACTAGCCAGAATCTGATAAGTAGTTACAGCAGTCTGCTTTTGGAAGGGTGATGCTTTCAGAAAGATCAGTGCTGGTTATGAAAAGCCCTTTGAGGGTGTTTGAGAGAAGGGTGAGGTTTTTGGCCAGCTGCAGTGTAGGCTTATAGCCAGCATCTTGCCAGTTACCTTCATTGTGATGACGTAGTAGGAACCACCCTTCATGGGTCCATCATCGGATTAGTCAGCATGAATCACCTATCAGTTCTTGATTGTATAATGTCAATAAAGCAGAAAACATTCAGTTCCTTTTAGGCTGGACTCATTTTATTGGAAGGAGAGAATGCTAGCCAGATTTCTAGACATGAGGGATGGGTCAAGATCTAAAATCTGAATCTGTGTCCTGTTTCTTCCCTTAGTTTTAGGGTGTCTGTATTCAGGATTGGCCCAGCCTCCACTGAGCAGACTTTTTCCAGTAAGGACTCCGTGTGGCTGGAAGGGCATGAGAGCTGCATGGCTTACAAGAAATAAACCCTGAAATGTGGTATAATATTAACACAATGGCAAAAATGGAGCAATCTAGCTACTTATATCCAGTGATATAAATGAATTAGCACTTTCATACTGCCATTTAATGTGCTATCCTTTTCTAACTGTACAGAACAGCTGTACAAACCATGCCAAATAAACATCGCCTCATGTGAAGTAACAGAGGTACAAATATCCCCAATGCTCACTAAGTTAAAACTCCGTTGGCTGAGTTTGCAAACTCTGCCAGTTGATCCTCTTTGGGTGTAGTTTGTGAACTGCAGAGCTCCACCACCAGTCAGTGCCCGGTGTCTGCTCTGCACCCAGAGAGACTTAGCTCTGACTAGAAAGTGAGAGGGTCCTGCTCCAATTAAAGCAATGAGTCCTGTGGCACTTAAAAACTAACAGATTTATTTATCACATGAGCTTTCGTGGGAGAATATCCCACTTTGTTAGCGTCTGATGAAGTGGGATATTCTCCCATGAAAGCTCATGTGATAAATAAATCTGTTAGTCTTTAAGTGCCACAAGACTCCTTGCTTTTTTTTGCTTTACTAAACCAGTGGTTCCCAACCTTTTCTTTGCTGCAGCACACCTTGATACTGCTAATTATTTTGAGGCACACTACCATTAACTCATGAATATTCAAATTAATCATGAATATTCATTACCCATGGCACACTGGCAGGGAAATACTATGTGTGGGTTGGTAGGGATAGCAGGGCAGCGATGGCAAGAAGGGGAGGAGAGGTCCTGGGTAGCTATAAGGGGTGGCAGGAGAGAATGTGGGGCACAGAGCAGAGAAGGGTGGCAAAGGAGGGGAAGGATGGCCATGTGGGGAGCAAGGCAAGGCAGGATGGGGAGCAGGGCAGGGGTGGCAAGAGAGGAGAGGGAAAGGGAGGGCAGGAGTAGCTATGCAGCCTGGCAAGGGGGAAGCTGGAGATGGGAGGGCAGGGCAGACATGGTGTGGCACCTTCCCCCCAGCAGCTCCTTCACACTCAGCTGCCTCCTTCTCCCCAACAGCTCCATCCCCTTCTCCCAGCACACACTTGCCCCATCCCAGCTTCAGGCAGCACCACCTTCTCCCCCACCCTCCTGCCAGTAGCCCTGCCACTCTGCTGTGGCTCCCTGCCTCCCAAAGGGGCCCCTCCTACCTGAAGCCCCCTCCTCTCCCTGACTGCTCACTGTGGTCCATCCTCTTGAGCGGCCCCATCCCCACACGACTTCCTACTGCCCCTGCTGGGCCCCATCAGTTTCACTGGGGCCCCTGTCAACCCTCCCCCACCTAGCCCAGCCTAGCCTTACCATGGTGGTGGCATCCCTCGCCCCTGGCTGGCTGCTTCTGCTGGCAGCAATGTCCCCGGATCCCAGCCAGGCCGGATCTTGGCAGTAGCAGCCTGGGGGATGGATCCTGCCACCGCCTGCAACCCCAGGATCCTGGCCGGGGCTGGACGCTGCCATTAGTGGCAGATCTAGGACCTGGGCCCAGGCCAGACCCTGCCACCGCCACCAGACCCTGGACCTAGTCAGGGGCTGAATCCCACTGCCACAAGTGGTGGCTCCTGGACCCTGCTGCTGGGGCCCCTCTGGTTGGGGCTGGAACCTGGTGGCTTTTAGACCCCGCCACTGCCCCACGGCTGGGGCTGGATCCTGCTGCCGCTGGCGGACCCCAGACTCCCAGCAGCCCCCAGACCAGATCCCGCCACTGTTTGCAGCCCACAGACACCCCCCCCCCCGCTTCAGGTGGCTCCTGGCTGGCACCAGATCCCTCCACCGCTAATGGTCCCACAGCATGGCCAAGGCTGGACCCAGCTGCTGCCAGCGGCCTCGGACCTTAGCAGGAGTTGGACCCCGCCACCACTGACGGCACACTTAAGGGGTTGCCGCAGTACACCAGTGTGCCGCGGCACACCAGTTGGAAACCACTGTACAAAACTAACGTGGCTGTCCCTTTTGAACTCTGCTCCAATTAGTTTCAATAAAACATGGGCTATGTATAATACACAGGTGAATGTGTGTTACAGGTCCACTCTGTGTCCAATCTGCAGAGAATACAAGACTGTTACAACTTCAGCTCTTTAGATAAACTGTAGAAGCCCAAGCTTTTAGCTTTAGGGAGCCCTTGTTCAGTCCTTGGTGTGTCAGCTGAGATGGCAGCTGTCACACATGCCGGAAGTCTAAATGGAGGATGGGGGATCATCCATAACTTAGACAAGTCCACCCTAGAGCTGAGCTCCCAGATGGCAGATGCCACCAAGCAGTGGAGTTTGCAGACCATGTGTGAAATGCCTAGTGAAAATTCCAGAAGACTTCATTGGAATCCTTGAGTTGGCCTTTGATTTACCCTGATTTCTGTCGGTTTCAGTGGCAGAATTAGAAGCCTTAGGCAACATGAGATCTGTTGTTCTGTTCTAAAACCTGCATGGCCCAGCTGAAACCAATCAATCAAATCAAATCATAGGACTGGAAGGGACCTTGTGAGATCATCAAGTCCAACCCCCTGGGAATTGAACCCAGGACCTTCTGCAGATTAAGCAGAGGTACTAGCCACTACACTATTTGCAGGGCTTAACCAGTAAGAATGAGCTGTAAATTTAGCTGGAACTTCTGCTATGGAATAGTTGCGCTCAGTCCAGCCAGCACTAGCTGGAAGGGTTTTCTTTCCATAAGTGAATTCTAGTGCCAGAGGTACACTCAAGCGGCCAGATTCTCCAGTCTTGTTTTGTTGAGTTTGCCCTGAATAATGACCGAAGTTTCAGATCCTTTTTATTTTGCCGATATTAAGAGATTTTCATTTTAGCCTTTTTGATGCTGCTGGAGGGGTCTGAATGGTTCAGAAGGGTTTTCTCCATGCAACCCTTACTAGAATTTACATCTCCTGTTGCTTTTAACAATAAGTGCCTTGAAGGAGCACATGTGACCTTGCTGCAAACTATATCTTACTGGGGAGGAATGGAGTAAACAAAATCATAAAATGCAGCAAATGGAATAACCCTCTGGCCCAAAACCAAACAAGTGTTAGGAGCAGTCCAGATTGCAGGAATGAAGATAATTAAAACACAGAAATGCAGAATAGAGAAGATCTGCCCTCAGGAAAAAGTAGTAATAAAACAAGGTAGAAAAGAAGCCTTATCTGGTCTGGGATTCAAAGGGGTAGCCATGTTAGTCTAGTCCAGGTGGGATTATCTCCCATGAAAGCTCGTGCGATACATATATTTGTTAGTCTTTAGAAGTGCCAACAGATTTCTTTTTTGTTTTACTGGTCTGAGATTATAATTCTTAAATCACTCATTCCTCCCCCCCGAAAACCACAGATCAGCCTTGATCCAAACTTAAAGTCTGGATGGAATGAGCTTCACATCAGAGTTTATGGCCTCAATCCAGCAGAGGATTTAAGCCCATATATAACTTTAGCACCTGAGCAGTCCCATTGATTTCAGTTAGATTACTCACCTATTTACTCTTTATGTATTTGAGTACCTTGCTGGGTTATGGGTGCTGAATGTTTCTATGAAACTGCAATTTTTTTTGCCAAGAAAAGTGATTTGTCCATATGGGAGTGCCTTGTGCATCTAAAAGGAAATACTTGTCATTTTTTAATGATGAACTTGCTAAATCACTGTAGACCATCAGATCAAATGAAACTATGTCTTAGAACACAAGATAATTTAGTACAAAGCAGAAAGTAAGTAACTTCTCTAAACAGCAGTTTCCTGTAATTTTGTTAATCTCAGTGATGCAATATTTATTACTTGATAAGTCAGAGGGTCTGTTTGGGGTGTTTCACAGTATATCAGATAACTTTAAAAAAGCCGTTTGAAAAGGTATTGACTTGTGAATTTTAGCTCTTACGAGAAGCATTTGACATTACTGAAAGGGCCTACCTTGCGCCCATCAAAGAACATTGGTTTCTTGTTTCCTGTGACAGCACAGTCTAATAGGATATTATCAGGTTAGATGAGGAGGGTATTTTGGATGGTGGAAGCAGAGGAGAAGAGAGAAACTGCCTTTGACTTCATTAGGACAAGGCGTTCATCCCGTGAAAAAAGAAAAATGGAAAGATGTGGTCTATGCAAAGGATAGGGACATAGGACTGAGAGGTAGTCCCTGTGTCCTCAACTCTAGTACCCCGCTTTTGAGAACTCCAGTCCTCTGATGGCTACTAACTTCTAATTTCCAGCCTTAATTCATTCATGGTCAGTTTATTACAGTTTTTTCTTGTGCCAACATTATGCTTTTGTTTAAATAGCTCTTCTCTTTACCTCACATTTACCCTTCCTCCCAGTGCATTTATAGGGAGTAAACTGGAGAACAAAGATTGGAATAGTGGAGTGTGGTACTTGAAAATTAGGAGGAAGTCTGAAATAGCCAAGAAACCACTTAGGATGTTTGTGGGTGGGGGTGGAGGTAAGCCACTGGATTTTGAGCCAGTTGATGGTTGCAGAATTAGATTTTATGGAATCCATAAGAGGAAGTGGAGTATTTTATTCACATATTAGTGGTTTATTTTCCCTATTGTAACCAAAACCAGAAAATGTTTTATCAAATGCACCCAGTAACCAAATCTTGGCTTGCATCTATGTCATTTAATTTTAAAAATTCAAACTGGTATTTTATTATTTAGCCCCCAAAACCAAAGAGAAACATTCTGTACAAAACATAAAGAGAAGCACTCTCCTGTTCCATGATGAAACCGTGAGAAAAGAACTGGGCTGAGACCCATGTTCTAATAGTTAGCAGTTAAGCTCTGTCAGATCAGTGCACAGAGCAAAGTCCAGAGTCGGGGCCGTGCATGGACCACACCTGGCTACCACTCTTACATGCACACAGCTAGAGCCTGTTATATCAGTGACTGAGATGATTTCAGCTGCTGTGCTGGTATGTGGAGAGAAAAAGGATTTTCTGTATGTCCAGGACGGTGGACCCAAATTAGCTGACTGGCTTCCCAGTTCAATTAAGAATCTATAGACTGATAGTTTTGTTTAGTTTTGTTCTGTTTTAAAGGCCAGAAGGTACCCTTATGATCATCTGACCTCCTGCATACCACAGGCAATATAATTTTACCAAGTGACATCAAGCCCATAAGTCATGGCTCAGCAGATCTTTGTTCGCTTGCATTGCATTCAGAAGCAATGAGGAAGCTGGTGCATTTCCTGGCAAAGCAAGGTTATTATTTGGATGATTATCCAAACTGAAGCCTAGTTCTGAGCCTTCAGCCATTTTGCCATCACTAATTTAAATTCACTCCATCTCAGTAGCTGGTGGCACTGATGACATTTTCTTTAGTCTCAGAGGCCAAGGTAGAGACATAAACTAGGGGTTGTTGTGGCTGTTTTAGTTTCATGACTGCACTAGGCAGCCTCTCTTAGGGGTAATGCCCTCAGATTGGCTCCAGTGTACATGACTACTGTGAGAACCAGGTTATCAGCTTTATGAGAAAAATGAACCTATCAGACACCCTCTATTTATAGAAGAGACACTAGGATTATGAAGGGGTTCTGTTCTCTGTTTTTTTAAAAACAACAAAGCAATTTAAAATGATGTGTTGTGTGTGTTGGGACCATCCTCGGCTTTGGAAGCCTCTCTTGGCTAGACAAACAAGGAGTCCTGTGGCCCTTTTAAAGGCTAACAAATTTACCGTATTTATACTTTGAAGATGGGGAACTTAATTTTATCCCATGAAAGCTCATGTAATAAATACATTTGTTAGTCTTTAAAAGTGCCATTGGACTCCTTCTTTGTTTTGCCAGACTAGACTAACATGGCTGTCAGCTGCCCCTTTGGAATCTGTTGGTTAGGTAGACTTTGATTTGACATACAATGGGATACAGCACTTGGCTTGCCTGTAACCCATGGAAAGTGGCACGCACACTCTAGAGGTATGGTGTTCCATCTAACATGCTGAAAGTCTGACTTCCAGTCACCCCATATCTCATTCATTTTATTTTTCAGACGTCATAAGAGACAATTAGTATCAACATTGAAAATCAAGGGTGCATGCATATACAGTGTGACAGCAGTATCCACACATGACTGTCACCAAGATAATAGTAATAAAGATTTACACTAACATGAATTGCTAAATACTTATTTGAACTATGAGCCATATGACAGCGGAGCATTTGCACAGTCAGTACAGCATAAGGAACATTGTGCCCCATTTTAGATTCAGAGACTTCAAATGTCAGCCAGAAAAAGAAATATTGCAGGTCTTTTGGTTGAATGGAATTATTTCAGCCATGTAACTTTTAACAAAGGCATGGATAATGTGGCCTTTTGTTATTACTACAACTTTCAAGGGGGAGCCAGGTAGATTTTGACCATAGCTTCCATTTGACACGCTGTTGCTACTGATGATAGGTTACTTGAAACCAGGAAGGGATCTCATTTGTAAGAAAGACCAGTTTGGATGATGTTCATTCTTTAAGAAAGGAAAAACTGTGCTTCCAATCTTATTAAATACTTAGAAAGGAGTTATACACATGCATGCACTCAGGTCAATGCTCTTCACAATACTGAGGCCAGACATTAGGTTGCTTCCAGGTTGTGCATCTTTTGCCACCACTAAATTCAGACCTGTGCATGTGTGAATTTAGTGCTAGGGAAAGATGCCCAGTCTGGAGGCTGTTTAGGGTCTGGCTTCATTGGATGGACTTTTACTTTGGCGTTGCCCATAATATACTCCTCCCCCAACATCACTGTCCACATACAGTAACCTCTCCTCTGAGTCAAGCAGTGCCTTCACACCAAGCAAACTGCCTCAGCTGCTGGGAGGGTTTACAACTTTACAATACAGGTTCCACTTTCACTGAGGCTGGTAACTCACTTGTTTTGCAATGAGGATGCTGGCTAAATCATTCAAGTGCTAATAGTCCTCCAGTACCTTCCCACGATTCCCTCTACTTGCCCAGAAAGGTAGACAAATTCTCCCATAGGCGTTGGAATCATCTAAGACATTTGCTGGCCCATGTGACTTAACTCAGCCTGTACTGGGATGGTCTCCTTACTACAAATGAGAGTCTTCTGGCCACTTCTGTCTTGAGTCCCTCTGCTGAGCTTGTCAGCAGGGGGATTTGGTAATGTAATGGTTTACGTTACATACTCTATGACTCAGCTTCTCTTCACATCAGCAGGACCCTCTGGGATCCAAGATTCCATCCCACCTACTGCCCATAGTCCTTCTGTTCAGTTTCTCCTTGCTAATCTTCCAGGAGCTTGAATGAGTATAAGGTGGGCCCTCTCCCATGGCCACAAACGTTCAGGGTGTGCCTACGCTGCAGTCACAGGATGGGATGGCAGCTCATGTAGACATACCTGAACTAGATTTAATCTTGCTAGCTCAGAGTCCTGGTAGCAGCAAAGACATAATACAGGCTTTCTGGTGGACTAGCCATCCAAGTCATTATCCAGCGTTCCACATGGGTTGTACAGTCCCTGCTGAGATCTCTGCTGCTGCATCTTCAGTGGTCCTAATACCTGAGCTAGCTAGATTAAAGGCTGCTAGGATTTGTCTACATCACCGGTAGTCAGCCGGTGGCTGTAATGTAGATGTGACCCTGAGGAGTAGGACACATGATACTTACATGAACTTACATTTTTCACTTTGACCTCCTGGATCTTGCAGCCAAATAGAAATTAAGCAACAACTTGACATGCAGGGTGAAAAACATTGACAGATGTATTAAAGAGAATCTTAAAATCCAGAACCATGGGTGCTGTTCATGTAACTCCATTTAAAACCAGGTGTCATTTCTGAATGCTTTTCTATGCACACCATGCTGCCACAGAAATCTGCACCCCCACTGCTTCAGATTCACAGTGTTTGCCATAGAAGTCAGACCCAGCTTGATGTAGATATAATGGGCCATGCATACAGGCTACGCAAGCACCATCAGGTAGAGACAACATCTGCTCAGTAGTGAGTTAGGCTGGATTTTCACTGGTGATGAAGAACAACAAAGAATTTCTCTCCTTTGAGCAATCCTCCAAAGTTATCTATGTAATGTGTACCCTGTGGCTGGTATCCTATTCATAAAACAGCTTTGTTAGAAACAAGCTTAGATCTTAAAAGGCATTGGGAAACAGTTGGAGAGTGAAATCCTGGCCCCATGCATTGCTTGGACTATGGTCTGCCTTTGCACACACAAATACATTGAGTTTGGGACATCTCTTTTCCTTAATAACTTTTCTGGAGATTTGAGGTGTCAAATATAATTCCCAAGGCAACAGAATTAGGTTTATCTCAATCAATACAGAATTTATCTGGGTAACTGATGCTTTAACAGCTACCCATGGGAGGATGTCAGCCCATTCTGTGCAATGGGGATCTGGTCTGGAGTTAAGAGGGCTCCAGACAAATGAGGTTCTGTGGTACTGCTTGCAATCTCTTCAGTGTGTGTCTGTGTGGTTTGAACAAGCTATGCTCAGATGCTCTGCAACTGAAGGAGCAGTTTGCTATTTGCACCTATACCTCTGGCCTGTGGGTGGCACCTAGGTTCTCTGTGCTCTCTGTGTAAGTCTCTGGAAGGCAGGAAATCAGAGGACAGCTGTTGGCAGTGCCTCTAGGTATATTTACATTGGTTATCTATGGCTGGTTAGTCTGGTGTCTATGGAGTTATTTTTGCCAACTGAGAGGGTAAACGCAATGAGGAGGATTCAGTGACTGATGGACAGGAGAAGAAAAGAGCAGAGGGCTGGCTGGTGCTTCTCAGGGCTTGTCTACACTGCAACTGTTAGCTTAATTTACTGCACTTGAACAAGGCCAGGTTAAGGGGAAGGACAACTGCTGCAAAACAATACTGGAATTATACTGAGGGATTTGATTAGTAGGCATGAAGCAAAGTGAGTAGATTAGCGGAGTGATTGGATTGGATTAATTGCTGATGAGTTGTTACATCCCCACTGCTTTACAAACTCAAATGTCAGCAGCACTCAAACTTCAGCCGCCCAGCACTGATGGGCAGCTAACCGGCCTGCACTTAAAAGCATCACTTAACTTGAGCTAGAGATTTTTGTGGGGGACAGAGGTTGCATTAGGCATAATGTTGCAGTTATAACTCAAATTAACAGCGCTGTGAAGACACAGCCTTAAGTAAGCCTGTACTAGTGTTGTGCACTGACTCAGCAAACATTTTATTCTCCCATGAAAGCTCATGCAATAAATAAATCTGTTAGTCTTTAAGTGCCACAAGACTCCTTGCTATTTTTGTCTAAAAAAAATTTGCCCTCTGCTATTTAATATCATACTGTTTCCAAAGTAACACATTGATCTGAAAGTGAGACCTGAAAAATCCTGCATGGGCTAGAGTGGAGTGAGTTGTTATTTGAATGATTTCCTGATACACATTTTTTGTTACCTTCCCCTTGAACAAGTGTTCATGAACAGCATGTACTGTGTTCTAGAACTTATTCATTGTTTGGCACACGGTTTCTACAAATAATTTGTGATCTTGCAGGTAATTTGTGAGCTGTTGGTGTCCGTTATGAAAACTCAGTGTGTGAAATTCATATGGTGTTGAATGGACATGAAGTTCTGTTTCTGTTCCCTGACTGGTAAGTTTAACACTTAGAATCAGGTTACCGGTGCAAATGGTTTTATTAGTCAAATGAGCGGTGGATGAAACTTTTCTAGTCTATCCAGCTACAAAACTTGGGCACATTCGTAATATATTCAGCGAAACACACAGCACCAAATCAAGCTGAAATCTGTCTAGGGATTTATTTTCATATGGACAAACTGGGTACAGCGGGCCATGGGTGGAACACAGATTTGTTAGGTGCCTGGCTGAAGTATGATTGGAAATATTTAACATCCAATCTGGGCTCTCAGAAGAATAGCTATGTCATCTTGCTGTGAATAACAGAGTTGTGTTTCATATTTCCATGGTAATTGGATGTAGTAAAACAAACATGCTGTGAAGGTTGCAAAGTTCTAGCTTTTCAAAAATAATAAATGTGCCCATTACGCAAGTAGTAATGAGACCTGAAGAGGCTTATGGCAGGGTGGATATTGGCTCACAATGTATTTTTAAAAATATTGGAGGAGATGGTAAGTTTTAGGAATAAGGCATTTGGCTCTACATGTCTGCACTTTCCTTCCTTGTACCTTAATTTCGTCCCCTGCTTTCAGTTCGAATACCTGAATCCCCTCCTATTTCTGAAACAAATTTACATCTCATATTAAGGCTATGTCTACATGTGCAATTTTAGTTTGCACTTACTGATCCTAACTAAAGAAGTCCGAGGTTAGTCTGAACTAATCTCGGGCTAATTTGAACTAACCAGAGCTTTTTAGTTTGAACTAGCCGCCCATTCTAGTTTGAACTCTTGTTTTGGTTCAAACTAGAACATGCGGCTAGTTCAAACTAATGGTTTCGTTTGAACTATATTTTAGTTTGAATTAAGCCTTAGTTTGTGCCTTCCCCGCGCTCAGTTTCAAAATAAGTGAGGAAGTCCAAATGAACATTGGTACTTATTAGTTCAGACTAAGCTTTGCCTAGTTCGAACTAAGAAATTTCTTAGTTCACACTAGGCAAAGCCTAGTATAGCTAAAGGCTAAATTAGTCTGGACTAAGCTTTCTTAGCCCAGACTAAGTTGGCAGTGTAGACGTAGCCTTAGATGCCATCATACTCTGTTTCTGTCTTCTGATGCTATGCATATTCCCTACACTTGAAACTGGCAAACCTTGTGAAAAAGAAGAACCCTTCTGCTAAAAATACCACCTTCTCTTGTGCCATATATGCTCATCTCACATACACTTTCTGCATGCTTTTGTGAGCAAAAGAGATCTGTAATGTTTATGAGCAGTAAAAAAGAGGGAGCTACACATACCATTCAGGTGAATTTGAGCCTTTATTTGAAGGAGTGTCTTAACTTGTTGACTGTGTGAGGCAGTTGACTTTGTGGGTGGGTTTTCTTCTCAGGGAGAGCACTCTGTGGTCATTGTAGACTCCACTGGTCATGTGATTGATGATTGAACTATCCAGTGTTGGATGAGAAGAACGAGAGAATGCCTCTGTTCTAACCAATTTTATTTATTTTTTGGTCACGCTTAAACTTTGACATTAGAGCACCAGTGTGACAGGTGCAGTACATACACAATACTTTCCTTAAAGACTACAAGGCTATACAAAGAGTGGGTGGGGGAAACAGAGGCGCAGAGATGACATCATTTGCCAAATGGCACGCAACATGTAAGTGATTGAGCAGGAGTAGAAGCAATAGAGGGAAAGCTATGCTAGCTGGCCTCAAGCCCTAGACAGCAGATCTGACTTACTGGGCCAGGCCTCTCTGTCCTTGAATTAGCTTGTCCAAAAATCCAGCTGGTGCCTGAAAAGGTAATAATTGGAGCTGGCCAAACAAACAAACAAAAAATACAAAAAAATGTAGAATTAATTTTCATGGCACGGTTTTAAAGAAGAACTGGGGGGGATTTTGTTGTGAAAATTTTCTGGGTTTTGTTTTTCCTTTCCATCCTTTTCTCTTTCCTTTTTTCCTGTACTCCCTCTTTGCTTCCCCTTTCCAGTTTGTTTTTGGAGGATAGGGCAGGGCAGGGGAGGAGGAAACTCTAGAAACTGAAAACAATTCATTTTCAGGTTCCATAAAAAGATAGGTTATTCAAAAAACCTATTGGATTTTCAAAAAACCTATTGGATTTTTGTGGCATTTTTCTTGTAATACGTGCTTTTAAAAATGTTTGTCAAAATTTTTCAACCATTGATAATAAAAATTAACATATGTGATGCCATTACAATTGTACGTCCAGGGTTTTTTTCTAATTCCTTATGTGTGCAAGCCATTATGTTGTCACCTTTTCTTGTTCTGGAAATTTTTTAGATCACCTCATAGTCAAATGAGTTTAATTCCTCACCTAGTGTTCAGGTGCTTTAGATAGCCTGTCAAGACTTTTTTGTGCCTAATAATATCATAATTTGATCAATTTACAATATTAGATTAAAATAGTTTATTAGCTTGAGGACTGTCTAGTTAATTCCAAGCTAGCTGTATATTTATTGAGCACTCAGTTCATGCTCATGGAGCTAATTTAAAAGCTATTAAAGTACCAAATGTTTCCCTTAGAAACGGGATGAAACCACATTTGATTTAATTTTCTCATTTTGAGTAAGTGGCTAAATTATTTCTGTTCCACATTCATTAATGAAGAAGCAAGGATGGAAAACTTTATTTTCCTTTTTTAAAGTCCAATAATAATAACTGATATGTTAAATGCAGCCTTTCAGCTGAGGATCTCTAAGCCCTGTGCAAAGGTGACTAAAATGGCTGTATTCTTGGTGGTTGGCATATCTACGTATCAGCCCGTCATGGGCATTTTTTGTCTCTAACTACAGTTGCAGCTGGTTCCTGCAGCTCTGAAAACTGACTGAAACTAGAGAAATTGTCACTTTCAGAGGGAAATTAAAAATGAATTATGCCATCACTGGCTAATTTCTATTTTCATTGGTTAAAGGCTACCTCCTTGGTTTGTGATGTTTATGTTTCAAGGGCAGTCACAGTAGACTGCTACCACCACTACTTAAAAGGAAAACAAGCAAGGAATCTAGTGGCACTTATAAAGACTAACAAATTTATTCATTGCATAAGTGTTCACTGGAGATTTTTTTAATTTGTTAGTCTTTAAGTGCCACAGGACTCGTCTGTTTTGCTGAACTAGACTGACACAGCTCCCCCTTTGGTACTTCGAAGGACCTTATAAAAACAGGCACAAGGTGAGGAAGAAAGATAAAGTGAACTTCTTAAGTTTATCACAAAACCCATAGAGTATGTAGGGACAAGAATACTGTGCTTCTCCCCCCTCCCCCCCCAAAGCACATTTTGTAGAAGGATAGGTACATTGGGTGATCATTTTTGGTTATCTAGGTCTGTTTCTCAAGTCTTATCAATGGCTTCTCAAGTTTAGATCACCTTGGAAACATTCCCCAAGCTTTTCAAACTCTCTGGAGAACTTTCACTACCCACCACTTTATTCTTTCAGGCAGTCTCAGGAAAGAGTTCTGTCTTGTGCTGCCAATTTTTATTAAGGAATTCTGGGAAGCTCCGGTTTAAACCACTGTTGTGCTTTCTGTTGCACCTTTCTCTTGGTGAGATCAAGCACCCATCACTTTGTCTTCCTGCTCTAAGATGAAGTGTTAGGGTAGCAGCCTTGGCCATATTTTTTCAGAGGTGCTGATCACCATCAGCATCCCTTGCTTCAGTTGGAACGGTGCCTGTTCAGCCAAGACCTGCCTAGCTCAGTGATGCAGAGAATGTGTGGCCATGCCCTTTGACCATCTTCACAGGTTCCACAGCACCTGAATGGACCTCTCTACAGCATGTCACTTTCTCTCCTGGCCGTATCCATCACCTGTGTCTTTGGGTTATCACCATGCTGACAGGGCAGCTCCTTTGGCTCTGGGTGCTCAGACAAGGAACATCCAGCCACAGTTGAAACTAATCTCAGAAGATTAGGATGAAAGCTCTCCATTCTCTCCCAGCCAGCGCTTCAACTGCCAGGCACATACGTGGGTCCAGTGCTGGAAGGCTTTTCAGTTTAATTGAGAGGGGAGGTGACCCTGAGTCTAACCCCCAATTCCTCCATTGGAATTCAGCTCATGCTATAATCTGCTCTCCCCGTAGGAAGGTAGGAGTGTATCTATAAGAGCTGATAGCCTACATGAGATGTAAGACCAACCTCACCACAAAAGCAATCTGATTTGGTTTCAGTAGCCTATTGGATGCCATGCCGTGGTTTACTCAGGAGCTAGCTGACTCCTCTTCCCTAATCAGTCTGTATTGGACCTGGGAAGCAAATTGTGATAAAGGGTCTTGGGGGGGGGTGTTAAAAGTTTCTTTTTCCTTTTAGCTATCCAAATTAACTGGCTAGACCCGACAGGCTGCAGGGGAGAAAACTAATTCAACCTGACATGAACCAGTCTTGTCTGGTGGGAAATCTCTTCTCCACTGCTGCCATTGATGATGTGGCTATATTCATAGCACACGCAGGGATCCACGTGGACAACATATGCAGGGGTGGCAGGGGGAGCCTGTGGGAGACTGAACTGTGGAGATTGAATGGACTGGTCTGCCCACTCCCAAAAAGAGCCATCCACTCCAGAATGGACTGACACAGGAACCAACCATTTCCCATTCACTTCCCTCCCCAGCCTACCTCATTCCAGCCTTACTCAAAGACCTGTCCCCTAGCACACACTCTTCCAGCACTTTCCCTACCCTTCATGACCCAAGGGTCTATCTGTTCCCTGCCAGTTGACCACAATCATTGGCGTGGCAGGGTGTGTATGTGTGTATTTATTTGCTTCAGAATTTGTCTTAGCAACCCGTACTCTCCTCCCTTTCTCTTTCCTCATTCTCCTGGGGCAGCCTGCCTGTTCTTTCAGCCTAGCAAGCAGCCCTGCTGCTGTGATGCAATAAAATGTGACCACACACACATAAAGATACTTCCTCCATCTGTTTCTTTCCCTTGGACACTGTCTTTCACAGGGCTGGGGAATTGTGAATAATCTCTTTCACTCCTGACCTTCCTGGAGCAAAGAAGCATCTGCTGGCAGTGCCGGGGGTGCATAAAAAACACAAAAAATTTATCAACAGCTAGCAGATTTAAGCTTGTTTGAAGTGAGCTGAACTGGTCTGATAATCCCCTACCCACCCTCCTGCAATCTCTGTCAGAACAATGCTGAAAGAATTTCTACCTCCATTCTCTTGCATTGGGGAAGAGTCATATGAATCCTAGTACGGATACTAGTCTGTGGAACATGATGCTTGTCCGTTTTTCAAACAAACAACGTTTCATGAAGTTTAAGCCATACACAACTGAAACACTACAGTGGTTCGTGTACTATTTAACCTTCAGAGCATGTTAGCTTCATCTACTTCAACTGTAAGTTTCATGGGTTTGCCTGATGTAAAATGACAAAGTGTGACACTTGCAGAAGATTAATTCCAGTTGCCCCCAAGCCAATGAAACAAATCCAACCAAACCCCAAGTCTGTATTGCTAAGCCAAGCCAATGAAACGAATCCAACCAAAACCTAAGCCTGTATTGCCCAAGTTCTACTCATCCATAAAGCAATCGGATCGCAGAGCATGCAAAACTGAGTGACTTCCAACTGAGCTGATAACTGTGTGCATTCTATTTAATTTATATTTAATTACAAAGCCAGCAAAGACGGTTCAGAGCTTTAGAGTGATGCAGAACACTGAGTGAGAAAATTAAACAGACTGATTTCAAAATGGATTCTAAGATCCTTTGCCAATTCTAGATCTTATTTAATGTTAACTATCAGAATGAGGAGCAACATCTGTCTTATATTAACTGAACTTACTTTAGGATTCTATTGGCCCACGATGCCTCAATTATAAGATTACAGGCTGTAGTTTTATTAATATTGAGAGTATAGCAAATTATGTTAATTTAAATGTTTGCCACATCCACTCAAGACCAACTGACTAACTGGATTTTAATTGTCATAGGGTGAAATTCTGACTCCAGTAAAGTTCATCAGAGTTTTGCCATCAATTTCAATGGAGACAGGATTTCAACCATGGTTTTCATCAACTCTCTTTTCTTTATCCAAACACAACTGCAACACTAAAGGTACTGAGGCTCCAGTTCTGCCCCTGTTTTCATCAAAGGTACAAAACTGAACTCCTAAGTCAATGGGGATGCAGGAGTAAAACTTCCTATTCATCCAAAGCTGTAGAATCACTGAAGTCAAACTGATAATGTACATGTATTCCCCTATTGTTAGGAGAGTGGAGTTATTCTGGAGACCAAACAATGTCCATTCCACCTCCGCCTTCTACAGTTAAAATACATACAAACACATGTACTATATCTAATTGTTCTACTAAGGTTCACCTATGACTTTTTACAAAGGCTTGATTTATCACTTGATGGCAGAAGACAAGTCACCTATTTTCTCCCCGTAGGCAGTCTTAGTGGGGCAGCAGTGTGGGCAGTTACCCAGGGCCCCATGCAGGAGGGGGCACCCCCTGCACTGTGGCTTTTTTAGGGCCAGTGGCAGGCTGGGGAGCTGGTGGGGGATCCTGGTGGCAGGGCTGGTGGGCAGGGGGCAGTGGGGCCCTGGCAGGGGCTGGAGGGCCAGCGGCAGGTTGGGGACCCAGTAGAGGCCCCAGCAGGGGGGCTAGCTATGGGGCTGGTAGTCCAGTGGAGGCCCCAGAGGGGCTGGCAAGGGCCACTGTGAGGTTGGGAGCTAAAGTCAAGGATGGAGGCCCCCATCATTGACTTTTGCCCAGGGCCCTAGAATTGCTAAGACTGCCCCTGTCTCTTCCAGAATTCAAGAGACAATGCATCTCGAGTGGTTTTTTTTTCAATGCAGGCAGAAATATGAATGCAGCAGTCGCCAAAAAGTCATTTGAACGTTTCCCAAAAACATTCTATAACAATGGGCTGGGATGTTAATCAATTCTAAAGACAAATGGCTCCTTTGTGAATAGAAACAGTGGGGTTTGGAACAACGTATCAACCTCATAAAATGACCCATAGTTATCAGTAAAGAATAGGCAGGGCTACTACACCTCTTCAACTATCATGTCTGGGAAAGGATTTAAACTTTTGTGTAATATTGTGTGTTTCCTAACAAAAAACCACTTTGCTTGACCACTTTATAAAACTCTGTCTCCTGATTTCTATTTCAAATGGGTGGAATGGGTCTTCCATTTATACATGGGAACATATAAAGGGTCTGAGGAGACATGAGAGAGTAGTTTGGAAAACGCTGGCAGAGATATACTAATTAATGTCTTCAAAATCTGGAGTTCTTCACAGTTGTGTAATTATTTATGGAACTAGAATGACTGTTATTAGCTGGAACATTGATTGGAGCAACAGGCCAAAGCACTATGAATTGTTCTGTGCCCAAGGAATAGGATTCCTTCAGAAAACACTGCAGTCACACATGGAATTTATCAAGTAAATGGAGCCACTGCTTTGCTTCTTGTCCAGGGGCCTGATCCAAAGCCAATATGAATCTCTCTGTTGACTTACATTTACTTTGGACTCTAGATCAGTGTTTCCCAACTTGTGGCCTGTGGGCCAAAGTGGCCCAGAGGATTTGTCAAAGCAGCCCATGGCTCCTCTCCTGCTGTCTGCAGAAGGGAGCCACTGCTTAAGGACCCAGCAGAACCTACACAAGATCAATGCAGACTCCTTGCTGTAGCCCAGGGGCCAGCAGATCACTGCTCCACTCCCTCTGGCTGTAGCAGGAAGCACAGCAAAATGTTCCACCTGGGTCCATAGGTGCTGGGGTCCCTGCCACAGCCAGAGGGTGAGGAGGTCAGTGCTCCCCCGGCTCCAGCAGAGAGCTGAGCATTCTGCCTGGGTCCCTACTCACCAGTGGTTAAAGTATAATTTGATGGGCCCTGGAACCCTCCTAATCTCTGGGGCCCCCACCAACTCCCCAAACCCCTCTCAGGGTGGGAGATTTGAAAACTCCCCCAGCCTGGCTGCAGCTCCCAGGCTAGGGCAGGGCAGAACATGGATTCCACCCGATTTTTCTATTTATCAAGGCCCTGGCACTCTGGTCACTCAAGTTTGCAGTTCAGGGGTGTTCCAACTTACTTTAACCCTTGCTATTCAGTAGGGTCTGTGCTGTAGTCAGAGGGAGAAGAGCACTGATTTCCCATCCCCCTGGCTACAGAAGGGAGCCACTGCCTAGAGACCCATGCGGGCTACAGGATGCCTGCGGTTTCCCTGCCGCAGGGGATGGGATACCAGCAAGAAGGGAGCCTCCTTGATGAACTCCTTCGCTCTGGCTGCAGTGGGGGTGAGGGAGGATTAGGGGCTGCTGGCAAAGATTGGCTGCCCTTCAGAGTTGTTGTAAAAATGATATCTTGCCCTCAAGCCAAAAAGATTGGGAACCACTATGTGGATTTTTGCACAGTATTGAATTTAACTGGACACCATTCTTAACCATATTTGTTTACAGGCTTGTATGACTGGACAAGGGTTATAAGAACGAATGTGGAGTACACACAGGAAAATTAACTTCATTTTATTCAGCTCCACTACTTCTTCTCACCCCCACCAGTGACTATTTTGGTGCTGGACTCTTCCAAGGATTTCACTACTTTGCAATAGAAACAAAAGCTGAGGGCCAAATTCTGCTGTGATTTAAATCACTGCAAGTGAACAGGGCATAAATCAGGAAAGAACATTGCCCAAATAGTAAGGGATAAATCCTCCCTACATACAGAAGCATTTCTGCTAGTGGGCAGTTGCTCAGAGCTGTGCTTCCTGAGATCTGGTCCCTTTGTAAATTATTTTAGTTTGGGGCCCATTTGTAGTTTCCCTGCTGTGAGTTATACCATGGCAAGTGAGAATGGAGTGGAGGTGTTTGAGATCTGAAGGCAGCTGAGTTAAGGATTTGGTCCAGTGTCTGTGACGTGTTGGTATGAACAGTAACACTCACCTTTTCCAGTCACAAACCCTTCACTTTCTGGAACGCCAGACTGAGTACTTGTGAAGGGGAGTCAGGGAAATGCAACAGAGCCACATTTGTTTATTCATGTTTCTGGTTAATTGGCTTTCCAATAATGGCTGAAGAATGTAGGTTTAAATGTGGTGGGTGGGTCGGTGAGTCTTTCACTTCCTTTTCAATTAGTTTTTTTTTCCTGGCAGGAAAGATGCTTTCACACCTATTGTGATTTCTCCCCACTCACTCTAAAACCTAACTGCAAACACAAATTCTCTACTCTGTAATTAAGATCCCAAAGATGCACTCAAAAATAAACAAATATTGAAGTAGTACTTTAGCTTGGTGGCCCTGGGCTCCTCCTACAAGCCTCTGGCTCCTGCCAGCAGAGATTTATTTTTTAACCCATGGGGCAAGTAAACCATTTCTCTGAACCAGTGTTAATATATGATGAAATAATGAACACATCGGTGATGCAGTTTTTAGTCAGGCATTTGGGCTACCGGTACTTGTTGCTCATAATGTTTAATGGCTTTAGTTTAGTCTTTGTGCTTCCCAGCCTGGGACCAAACTGATCCACAGTGTATGCCAGTATATCTCACTGAATTCACTGGAGTTTCACTGGCTTACCCCAGGAGTTAGTTGTGCTCATTGTTGGCTGAGTTGGCAAAGGTCCAGTTGCTGAAAGACTGCATTGATTGTCTGCTGACTTAGACCAGTGGCAATTAATTTTGAAAAAAATATTAAACTAAAATGTACTTAACAATGGCTCAGTTGAAACAAAGTGGAAAATATGGCTAATTCTTAACCCTTTAAATATTACAATGTAAACCCAGAAATTTACATTCACATTTCCGTGCTGGCATCTATACAGAATTATTAAAAAAGAAGTTAAGAGAACAATCTAAATAAAAAGCCTTAAGGGAATGTTGTGCGGACCTAGCATTTTTAAAATTGAAATAACCTGGATTATTTCGATGTAAACAGTGTGTGTGGACACACCCATAGGCTCTTAGGTCAGCAAAGATCAATGGACCATCTAGTCTTACCTCGTGCATGATGCAGGCCACAGAACCTCACCTGCCCACTTCTGCAGTAAACCTCTGACCTACAGCTGAGTTATTAAATCCTCAAACCATGGTTTAAAGACTGTAAGGTACAGAGAATCCACCAGTAATTGAGTCATGCCCCTTGCTACAGCTGTGCTCTCTGTAAGGAAGCCTGATCTGTGCCTGCCAAGGATCAGCTCCCTTTCTTCACTGGCAACAGACAATACATGCAGTTTCCTCTATTCTTAAACAGGCCCTTTTTCTCCCTACAGGGTAGCATCTTTCTGGCGTGTCCAGTCTCTGGACAGTCACAGATTTAGAGATTCCAAGACCAGAAGGGACTACTGTGATCATCTAGTCTGACCTCCTGTATAGCACAGGCCAGAGAACGTCCCCAGGATAATTCCTAGATAATTTAGAAGAATATCTGAAATCAGAGACCGCCAGATGACAGGGGAACAGAAAAAAATATGATAAGAAAATACGAAAAAAATCCTCAGACTTCTGTTATTGCATCACAAGATGTTTAGAATCCATCATAACACGTTAGTGATATAATTAGCTGTTAAACAGTTAAACTTCTGGTGTTATGTGCCATTACACTGCTGTGTTACAGTTCTTATGTCCTCATCAGTCATTACTTAATGAAAACCTATACCATCCTATCAAATAAATACAACAGATCATGCCAAGAGTTTTCATCTATTATTTGTTCCATTGCAATTCCTATAGCTAACAGTGAGAAATATTTGCATATCTAACATAGTACATAGTTTGTTATATAATTATTCTTTAAAATGCATGAATTCACACATTCAGCTACTACGAACAGGTCAGCTGCAAACTTTCAACATACTAACAACATTCGGTTACAGACAGCAGGTGAAGAAAATGGAAACCAACTATCAGCAGACAAGCTTCCTTGCCCTGCTGTCTGGTATATGTGATAGTTCAAAGTAGTGGATTTTTATGGGAAATACAGTTTCATTATAGAGTGTTACACAGTTTCTCAGTATTAAATCCTAGAATATTGCCAACTATTTGTATGTTTGACTCCTGCACATTCTTTTGTAACTACTCAATCCCTCACTAATCTTGATAAACTCTTGTGCCAGAAAAGTACTAAAGGAACACCCCTTCGTTTACGTGAATGAGTGTTTTATCTAGCACTGCATATACTGTAGATCTTGGGGAGTTTCTCAGATTTCCGTCCAATGAACCGTTTTGTCAGCTGCCATGACGCACATCAAGTTCTAAAGGAAAGTTAATCCCGTCTTCTGCTATTTGACAGATGGGAGTAAATAAAGATGCCCGAAGCCTGCAAAAGATTCTGGATTGTAGCTGACCAGCTTTCTAGACCTTATGGCTATATGCTATGTAACTTTCTTAACTGTGTAAATGAGCAATGGTTCCCTCTGGTCTCTAGTGCAGAGGGGAATAAAAGAGCACAACAAAGTCTATTAAGGGAGCTCAAAAACAGAGAAAGGAAGGAAGCGATGGCACTATGCCACAATCCTCACCTCCCTGTGAACTTCTGGAGCTTGAGGCTCTGGGAATACTTGGTAGATATATGAGGCTGAGAAAAAATGAGTTCTCGATCTGGCTGCCCAGATGAAGCTGGTCCTAAAAAGGGTGGCTTTCAAAGCAGAAATCTGCAGAGAGGTTGATGCCCCTCTTTGTGTTTTGTATCCTACCCTCTGAGTATTGTTCTTTAAAATAGGGTTGTGATGGAAATGTCAAATGAGGTCATGAGCTGAGCTGACCATTCAGGTCTAAGGTGGGTGGCTAGCACACACATAGATTGTCAGGGAGCTGAAGACTTAAAAATCAATTAGTTGCACAGGTTCTCTGGTTCTAGGAGGATGCATGGTCACTAGGTTCTTCCTTCTGGACAGAGAATCCTTTTGGCTTTCTGTGCTTTGATATCTGCACAGCATTACAGACTGCTTCATTTTGTCCTCTGCTGGCTTTGAATGGAAAGGCAGAATACTAGTTGAAGTAATTCACATCTATCGGTCCATTAATAAGAAAATGGGAAAATGTACAGTATTTAAGTTCTCTGTGAAAATGGATTATGAATCTTGACTTCCACATCCAGTCTTATTTCAGAGATTGCTAGAGATTAAGTCCAAAATGGACCATCTAATTTGGACTCCTGCATAAACACAGATCTTAGAACTTTTCTGACTTCACCTTCCAGTCACTGGATCTCACTAGGCCTTTCTAAAATTGTAGAGCCTGCTGGCCCAACCAGGTATCTTCTTCCAATGTAGTACCTGTAGTCAGTGATCATGTTGCGTATTAACTTTCTCCTCAATAAACAAAGTGGATTGAGCTTATATTTCTCATTTGTTCCAGTCTTTTAATCATACTTGTGGCTCTTTGAATACTCTTCAACTGTTCAGCTTTTAATGCGAGAACTGGACACAGCATAGCAGTAATGGTCTCACAAATGCCATAAATGAGGTAATACCTCTTCCCTGTTCCTGATTGATATTGCCGCTTATGCATGCACGTCAGGAGTGTAGCTAGCCCCTGCTTTCTGGCCGGGCCCCTTACTCTTCAAGGTGGCCCTGGCCACTCCTGATTCCAGTCACATGCCTAGCAAATGGCACATCAGGAGGACAGGGAGGGGAGAGGCAACTCAGCTCTTGCCACAGGGCATGAGCTCTGGGCAGAGTGCTGCTGCTCACAGCTGCCCACTGCCAGGGGCTGTGGTGGGTGGGTGGGCCTGGTGGCCAGCTGGGTGGGCAATGTCCACCCATAACTATACCCCTGATGCAAGGATCATATTTTTATTCACAGCATTGCACCAAAAACTTATATTCACTTCATAATCTGCCATGACCTTTGCAAAGTCCCCCATATGGTCTCAAGTTGTGGTTAGGGAGGTCGAGGCTGGATATTAGAAAAAACTTTTTTACTAGGCGAGTGGTGAAGCATTGGAATGAGCTGCCAAGGGAGGTGGTGGAATCTCTATCTTTGGAGGTGTTTAAGGCCCGGCTGGACAAAACCATGACTGGGATGATTTAGTGGGAGTGGTCCTGCCTCTGGCAGGGGGTTGGACTAGATGACCTATGAGGTCCCTTCCAACCCTATCATTCTATGATTCTATGATTCTGTAAGTGTATTCTACACTGCTGAGCTCTAGATCAGGCTTGTCCAACCTGCGGCTGGGGTGCCAGAATCTGGCCTGCCAAGGGCTCTTATCCGGCCCATGGAGCCACTGCACACGCCCTTTCTTGCAGAAGAGTCCCAAATAGAAAACTCCAAAATCTAGTGGCTTTTGAACCTAGTCATCAGTCTGCATCAGGGAATCCAGAAGATGGGCTCTTCTCCTCCTAATGCCTGTACCTTCCCTCTTGGCCTGGGGAAGGGTAGGAGAACCCAGGCCTGTCTTCACTTCTGGGTTCCAAGCCAGATACCTGTTTAGGCAGCAGAGCTATGACAAGTAATTTCTCTATTGCTTGCCTGGGACTAATTGGGCTTTTCCTCCTCCAAACTGTTACTCCTTTGGAGGTAGGGATATGCCTCAGGTCTCTTTGCCTTAGGTTTATCAGCCTGACCCTCCTCCCAACAGGAGATCTCCCCTCCAGCCATCCTCCTGGAGCTGCCACTGTGACTTAAATCAGCTGCAAGACTTTTGCTAACTCCCTTCAGCTGAGCACCTTGTCCAGTTAGCTGGCCCCAGTTGGCTGGGTGAGGGGACATTGCCCTGTCTTTTCTGCAAGTCTTCAGGCCCTGAAACATACAGTGTCAGGATTTCTCTCCTACGCAACAATAATTTCCAAGTTCCAAAGTGAGAGCCGTGTTAGTGTAGTTCAGCAAAACAAACAAGGAGTCCTGTGGCACTTCAAAATGTCTGGTGAAGTGGGATTTTTCTCCCATGAAAGCCAGGGCCGGCGCTGGGGATTGTGGCACCTCCCCCCCCCCCACAGCAGAGCGACACCGGCACAGACTAGTGACATCATCAGGGAAGCACCATGGCACTGTCCCCTTTTGGCACCCCTCAAATGCTGGCACCCCCTGCAACGTAGGGGCTGCTTATCATCTAGCACCAGCCCTGATGAAAGCTCATGCAATAAATATATTCGTTAGTCTTTAAGTGCCACAGGACTCCTTGTGGTTTGTTTTTTTGGGTTTTTTTTTTTTTTTTGGTGTGTGTGTGTTTTTGTGTGTGTTTTTTTAAATTAATTTCCAAGATTCTTACCTCTCCCTCAATACCTGTTGGACACTTTGAAATCTTTAAAGGGCCATGCCAGGCAGTGTGTTGGGCTGACCATTAAATGTAGTTGCCCTCAGGAGCAGACCATCTGATTGCTATTTTTAAGGTAAGAGGCACCCTATCTCTTTAAGTGAGTCATTTAGCCAAGTTATACCCCTCATTTTAGTATTCCTTCTTCCGTATAGAATGTTCTTCCATTGAACTTTTAATTATTGTAAGCTGTTTTTTTGTTCTCGGTTTGGACAGCTCCTAGCACAATGGGCTCCTAGTCCACAACTGAGGTTCTTAGGTGTCATGATAATAAAAATAATAATAATATGCTGGACTCTGAAAGGGTGGAATAGCCGTCTGACTAACCATGCTAACATTTGACTTTATGGGAGAGAGAGAAGAGATGATAGCTCCTAAGTAAAATGGAAAAAACGATGCTGAATACCCTTTTAGTTACTTGTAAGTAGTGCCAAAAAGCCATAAGTGCCAAGATCCTTGCAATAGAAAGAGCAACAGAAAAGTCAGAGAAGAGTTAAAGAATTCCCAAAATCAGTGAAACCAAAACAAAATATTCCAAAAGATAAGCCTTAGAAACCAAAGTCTGATCCAACACAGATGAAGCTGCATAGCATAGACAGGAGAGATTATAGTTCTACATCATTTCTCTTTCCTTATCATGCCAAACATTGTTATTGGCTAACCACATATCATCTATGTTTACATTCATACAAGCATATATGCTTTTGTGTAAAGACTGACTTCTTTCAATAGTAACCATGGGACTTTTTCACTCAAGCATTAAAGGCAGAATATGCCAACATACACACCACTGAATTTTCTGAGCTATATTACTGTGTAATAAAGAAAATTGAGGTATGTCAAGTTCATTGCTTTCACTTTTAACAAAGGAGATCTGTGTTTACTTTGCGTATTTAAAAGCCAAAGTTTTTCCAATTTTTAATTCAGTTACAGAAGTGTCAGCTGAAAACCTACAAAGGCATAGCCGTTTTAGTCTAGTTCAGCAAAATAAAGAGTACTATGGCACTTTTAAAGACTAACTGATTTATTAATCACATGAGCTGTCCTGGGAGAAAATCCCACTTTGTCAGACTCTTTGAAGATGGGGGAACTTAAAATCTGACAAAGTGGGATTTTCTCTCAGGAAAGCTCAGTTGGAAACCTGAGACAGTCACACAGACAGCAACGATGATGGTGGGGGGAGACTAAATGATGGGTGCTCCCACCGACGTCCATTGGCTTCAATGGGAGCAGGAATGGGTCCCTCCTCACAAACACATGGCCTGTTTCAACCGGCTATGTGCTGGCTAGATATATCAATAGAAGGATTCCCACTGCTATGGCCTGTAATAAATAGAAGGATGTACAATGGTCACCTTTAAGACAATTGGTAGTTTTGCCTTCTACCTCTATAACATGGTCTCGCTATTTGCAGAATATCCATCTCTTAGTTATCTCTCATATGCAATACTGCAAGTATCAAGGTTATTGGCACTATTTATTTAAGACAAAATTGGCAATTTGTGAATGGTAATGACTTTAATAGCTTTCCGCTTCTGATGATCATTTCGTGGAAAAAAACCTCTCTCTTATAGCACAGACTATATCTCCACCAATGAAAACTGGTACAGACCATGGTTGACAGCATAATGTGACTAAAGTAGGAAATGGAAGCTTTCAGAACCATCAGAACATTCCCCTTTTCAGCTGAAAAAGACCTCCGGCAGCAAAAGAAAAACAATGCGTTCAGCCTGACAAACACACCCACACCCTTTCCAGCTGCAGCCACACAGATGATTTAGGTTGCTCCCATATGACAGTGCTATGTTTTTCAATTTTGTAATGAATTATGTAGCTCCAAAGGGAGAAATGATTAATGGCGCACCAGATGTCCCACCCAGTCCAGAAATGTTACATTAGTCTAAACTGTATTATTACTCTAAGGCCTGGTCTATGCAGTCGGCAAAATTTGGCAGCAGTCGAAGGGAGATACACTAGCTACATAGCTTGCATATCTTCCATCAACTTCCCAAATTCTATGTCACACAGTGTTCCCATTGTACTGCAGCAATGGGAAATGCCCTCCTGTCAACGCAGTATAGGGGTAGATTAATGGTATCAAGTGATTAAGTGGGTCTTCACTGCCACTCAGTTGATCCCAAAGAACTGATCCAACAGCATAGACAGTGCTGCCATGAATGATTGTAGACATACCCTAACACCATCTCTGGAAGTGCCACCTTAGCTCTGCTTATATCCCATAACAACATCATCTGATCCTCTACAAGTCAGTATAGTCTCACTTGGATGTAGGAGTTAGGATGTAGTTAGTGGAAGGTGTGAATGGCTCTTTACAGACTACCTTAAATAAAACTTTTATGGTTTATGCTCACTTTCTGAGAGAGCTCGTTAGGAACTTCTGGACTGAATGTTTTTTTTCATCTGAATATTGTGATTTGTTGAAACCAGTCCTTATCAGTTTGGATAAAAAGTTACTTGGAAAGGTTTCTCAGGTCCAGGATGGATTTTGGGGACAGGAAAGGAAAAGAGGAGAGAGAGGCCAGAAGACTGGTGGGTTAGGGCAGGAGACTGCCAGGAGACTGGTGGGTTAGGGCAGTTGTTTTCAAACTTTTTTTTTCTTGCTCAGTTGTAAAAAACCATTTATGCCCATGACCAAACAATTACATCTTTGAGCAATGCACTCCAGTCTTACACAGGCGGCAGCAGACTTGAGGGTCTGTGACCCAATAGTGGGTCCTGACCTGTGGTTTGAAAACTACTGGGTTAGGGCATTCCATTGAGTTGAGAAAGCTAGATCAAGGTTCAGATCCCTGCTTTGCCTGAGTGGACTTGAATTTGTGCCTCCTACATCCCACATGAGTGTCCTCGCCACTCTGCTATTCTAGGATGTTCTTTTACTTTGGTTCTTTTTCACATTCCGCCCCCCCCCCATCTTGCTTTGTTTTGCATTAGAATGGAAACAAAAATCAAAATGTATTTCTTGGTTTCCAGCCAGCCCTACAATCAGTCTCTATCTAAAAGCCAAAAGAATTGGAGTAGATGCTATTGTCTTAAGCCAGGGGTGGCCAAACTTATGGAACTCAAGAGCCACACAAGTTGATTATTAAGCCTTCAAGAGCCGCACTGAGGCATATAGCTGTATACTTTTACCTACTAAATTGATTTGCTGACGTTCTTCTGCAAGCCACACTTTTTCGTTCAAGAGCAACATGTGGCTCCTGAGCTGCAGTTTGGCCATGTCTGTCTTAAGCAAACCAAAGCATACAGATATTTGTGGCACTGAAAGAGTAAATGTCAGTTTTGGACTGCTCCTTTTTATGTCACTGTGACTGGGCCATGTCTCATCCATCAAAGACATTACCTCAGTACTGACCACTATGGGAGGAGAACTTTAACCCTGAGTCATGATGTCCAGTGCAAAACATCAAAAGTAGAATCAGTTTGTCCGTTGCTAAGATACATTATCTAGTGAGTCTAATATAACAGATTAAAATAAGAAGAATAGCATATAAAGCAGGACAACACACAGCAGAGCTTCACATGAGTTACCCATACTGGAAAAAAAGCAAAGGAAAAGTTGTTGAAAAAACTTTTAATTGTTTGTAACCCACAGCTTCAGTTTATCACTGGGGCAAAACTTGCATCACTGGCAACAAGAATTACTCAAGACACACAGAGCGGAATCAACTCTTTAGTTTGATTTGTTGAGTTCTAGAGAGACCCAGCTTCATTAAGTGGATATTGTGGAAGTGAACATATGATGTTTTTTTCCTGTCATCGCCACTTTAATCTGGGTCACCCTTGGCCATTTGGCATGTAGAAAGGAAAGTATGTGCACGATCTCAGTCCACTTCAGGCACAGAGCAATATAAATATTGTTACTTCCAGTTTTAAGCCCACTTTCTGCTACTCTGAGAATTAATTACAATAAGTAAAGCAGAAGTTGCTGTGTGATTGATAGTTCACCTCCCTGTAGGGTCTTGTACATTGTGGCTGCAACGTGATATGGCAGGGCCCATTAAAAAGGAGCATGCCCTTCAGTCCTTCACTTCTGGCTCTTTTAAGTGTCTGATGCTGCTACCATCCAACACATGGGTGCAAGAAACTGAGCATGCTGTTTCGTGCACAGTGATGGGGAGTGAGGGTCAGCACTTGATGCTGCCATTGGAATCAGGCAGAGCAGAGAAGACATCTGTTCATGGGGAACTACAAGAAGGACTATTCTACAACAGGGTACAGAGACTCTGTTTGTTTCCAGAGAGACATCATTCCACATGAAGCACCATTTAGCAACATGGTGGGCCACCCCCTGTGGGTGGGAAGAGCAAGAATTGAGATTTCCAGCTCCAGGATGGAAAGAATGTAGCCAAAGCCAACAGCACTTTCTTACCCCCATGGGAGCAGACAGAACCAGCTTTGGGCCATTAGCACCACAGTGGCTGAATGGAAATAATCTCCACTGATGCTGTAGCTGAAATCACAGAACTGCAGTATTGAAACTACGTAAAGTATCTAATCAAATGCCCACTGGAGCCAAGCCATTTAAATAGGAGAGTAAGTGAGAATTTATAGGCAGCAAAGTCTTTCTAACTTAGTAGTGCTGAGGTAGATAAGGATAAAGACCTTGTCTGCTACCCCCTTCTCTGCCCTCCCCCACTGAAATATTTGCAGAATGGGGTTTGGGGGCAAAAAACCTTGCAAGGATCAATCCCCTTCATGGAACTTTCTGAAGTTCATTCATGGGGGAGGGGGAAGGGCTTGAGATTTGCCCAGCAAAATGCTGGTTCCAGGAGTTCTGCAGGAAGCTGATCCCTTTGCCCTGGCTCTGTGGTCCTCAGCCTGCCATGTGGCCCCCCTGACACCAGAGCTCAACTTATACCTCCTGGGTCATTGGTATCCCTGGGATCATCCTTTAAGGTGTTTCCCTGAGTGCAGAGGGGGCACGAAAGAGTTAATACGATTCCAGATGCCGTTCATTCTGGATTTATCCCCTGGCTGGGTGGGGCAAGAGGTAGGTCTCCCCTGCCATTCCCCTTCTTTCCCACAAGTCCCAGCTCTCAGGAGAGATCTTTGCTGGGGTCTGGGTGGGAGGCAGATGATCCCACAGACTCTCCTATGTAGGAAGTAGGTAATACATGCAGACGAGATGCTTTGTTTATGGGATGCTGCCTAGACAATTGACCCTGCTCTGTGAACTGTACTTGAGCAATAAGTGACCAGGATATTCCAATGAAGAAAGCTGACTGTATAAAATTAGATGAATTCAGCACTAAAACCATATGACATAACATTCTACCGGAGCAACAATTTACCAAGATGAGTTTTGTCACTGTGTAATTCAGCTTAGAAGTGGTATTTCTTTCCTCAGTTACAGAGAGAGTCTCTGCCTTTTATGTGTGTTAGAGTGTATGGACAATATTTGCATCCTGTATTTCTCCTTAGCATAGCAGATTGTGTGAACATCATGCTCCAGAAGTGTGTAACAATGACTCAGGAAAGCCACTTCTGAAGCAGAAATTCCGTGATTTCTTCATGTTTTTAAAGTGGTTTCCCCCACCCACCCATCTGTGGGCAGGGCCAGCAGTGAAATGATGAGCTGGCATGCTACCATATAACCAATACAGAAAGAAAATAAAAATAAAGGCAATCATTTAGAGTCCATATACCCTAAATAATTAAGCTGCTGCTTGACATCCATTGTCAAGAATGTAATCCTCCTTATATCACACTGCTGCACTACAGACATTACCTAAGTCACTGCCTGCCCTCTTTCTGATGCTTCCCTGAATTCAGCCTCACATACATTGGTACTAATCTGAAAATAGTCTTGTTCCCCAATAGTTTTAATCAACTAATTTCTTAAAGGAGAAAGTTTTTCTTTCTTGTCCTGTCCCCATCTGAATCATGAAAATACTGCATCAAGAAGCTACGAGCTTCTGCTGTTCTTGCCTATAACTAAGGTTAAAGTTTTATCATGGTTACTTTTAGTGAAAGTTGGGGACAGTTGGCAGGCACTAAAAAGAAATTCACAGAAGCCTGTGACGTGCCTGTGACTTTTACTAAAAAATATCGAGGAGGCGGGGTCTGACAGGGGCTGACTGAAGCCTGGGCCCCATGGGGATCAAGTGGGAGAGAGAGCCTGAGGCCCGCAGAGCAGTGGTGGGGGGAAAAGGCCTGCTGTAGGAGGTGGAAGGTGGATTCCAGCATCCATATCACTGCAACTAACAGCTCTGGAGTTCCCCTACCATAGCCACAGTGGCTCAGAATTCTGGGCTCCCCCACCACCTGCAGCGATCGATGTCTCTGGGTCCCCTGCGGCACCTTGGAGCTCGAGGCTCCTCCACCGCCCACGTCAGTGATGGCTATTGGGTTCCATACAGCAGCCTGGGGCTTCAGGGGCCTGGGACTGAAGCAGAAAATATCACAGCAGTCTCAAAGTCACAGAAGTCATGTTCTCCCTGACATAATCTTATCCTTCCAATGAAAACCAACTGGTAGCTGATTCCTGGGGGTGGGTTGGGGCGGTGGACTTGTTGGCACCAGAGTCAGGTCTGACTTCAAGAAGTCATTTTAAGGGTAAATTTAAATTAATCTTTCTTGAATATAATCCAAAGGATTAGATGGCTCCTCTGCTTCATTCAAAACATGTCTGCTGCTACTTAAGAAAGAAGCAGATGAAAACAAACATTGCACAGTCTCAGGTTATAAGAAAAAACACTTACGTTAACATAGCCTGAGCAGTAACTTCACTCAGCGACTGAGGTTTTGGATCCTGTTCCATGTTCTTGACAAGAATCCTACCTCACTGGCTACATCACACTTTGAAATTATATTATTGCTGAGGATGTTAGGGTTAGTTTCTTAGGAAGGATGCCCTGGAAAAAGGAAACACCAGATTTAAGGGGAGAAACTAACTCCCAGTTTCAGCAATGGTGGTTCACTGGATTTATATAAAAAGTAGAGTTCTACAATTACTGTCCGCTCTTACCAATACATTCTACTATGAAAACTTTAAGGAAGACCTAAATGAAGGGCTGAAGATGAAGGCAGAAGCCATTTTTAGGGGAATCAAAACTACTGTCAAATTGGTTGTCAATTTAAATGATGGCGCTTATGTCCTTTATACTGCAAGTGGAGGCTCTCTCTCAAAGCGTATGCATGGCTACAATCTAACTCTAATGGATCCTCCAGAAAATCTGGCTCTGCTGTGTGAAGCAGTCACGAGGACACCACAGCTTCAACAACATCTGGTGCCAACATTTATGTGACAAGCCTTTAAGTCTAGGAAATATCATATCCTTCTCTGTGTAACAGATGGATGCTCAGCACACCACTATAAAGATCTGCTCCAAAATCAGTGAAGAGATCTAGTGATCTTTGATGTGCTATGTTAGACCCATTGAAGGGGCCTGATTTTCAGTGGGTGAGTGTCCAGCACTTCTGAGAATCGGACATCATTTAGGAAATTCAAGTTGGGCACCAAAAAATGGAGATACCCAAAAATCACTAATCACTTTGGTAAGCTTAGGCCATGATGTCTGTCCCAGTTCTAGAACCAGGATAGCATGAGCAGCTGGACCTTGCCCTCCAGTCCATACAGAACACACATACACCTTCTCCATTCCTGCTATGCTGCTTGATAATGCCAGTATCAAAACATAAACTTTAGCCTTAACTTTCTTCCTAAGATGGGTTTCACTTCAGGAATTTCTCTGCCCTGAGAGCAGACCCAGTCTATTTTATATCCTGGTTTGTGCAAAATCTACCTGCCCATGCCGCATGATGCAGCCAGAATTATACTTCCCCTTCTGGCTAGGTTCAAGGACCTGATAATGGAAGGACTCAAAAGATAGCGTTGCATCCCTGCGCAAAACCCTAGATTCAGAGAGCATAACACCAAATTGGTGATCCCTATCAGTCAGGACATTTTAATCGGAGCAGCCCATTTTCTTGGGGCAGCCAGCTTGATTCTGATGCACTCTTCCTGCATTCAGAGTCCTGAAACAATTCAACAGCACAACTGCAAGTATTTGCCAAGCAATCCTGAAGGGAAAGATTACATGCTTTAGCAGTTGTTACACAGTTTTATTGCCTTTTTGCTGTTGGTGGGTGGATTCTCTCCAGTCACGTGAAACATACTCATCAGTCCAGATTTGTTCAATCTGCAATGGAAACTGGTTGGCTAGTAGTCATGGGGCGTGGTTATATATATGTCTGCAGGAGTTTTTGCTCTTTGTGGCTATTGCTGAGATGACTTTTGCACAGGGATCTCTAATATTATACAAAGCAGATAAGTTGCAATTCCCCTGGTGCTGGGTTTCACAGTTATCATTTCCATTATTACTTCCATCCTCAGTGTTACTTCCCATCTGTTTTAGCTCAGTTCTATCTGTTACTGAGACTTACATGATCCCATCTCACAGTCAGTCTTTGAGTCAGTTTTTGTGTAGCTGGGCAGTGAGTAGCTAAAAAAGAATTTTACTATTTTTCTTTTTGTTTTCAGCCTTTTCTGTAAAAAGGCGATAGCTTAAGACTAGTGTTCCTCAACCAGTGTGCCGTGGCACACAGGCGTGCTGTCAGGCCTGAGCAAGTGTGCCACAAAATTGTTTGAAAAACTACTCAAAGAGCCCTGGATTGGCTCATTGGCTCATGAATATTCATGAGTTCATTTGGCAACTATATGGTGGTGTGCCTCAAATTAATTAAAGGTAGCAAGGTGTGCCACGGCAGAGAAAATGTTGGGGACCACTGCCCTAGATTGATCATGCAAAATAACTACTTTTCATGCAAGGGTCTTGAAGAACTTTATAAACATAAATTAATTTGGACAACATCCCCAAGAGTGAGGTGAGTGGTACCTCCATTTTACAGCCTGATAAATGGATGGCCAGCTTGGGCAAAGTAATTGCCATATGGGCAGACATCCATTGATTGGGCAGTGAGCTCACTGTATGAGTGATGATGATGGTCTATGCAGAATTAGGAGTAGACACAGGAAACTGGATACATCTAAGTTCTTATACAGCCTCCATTACCAGAGTGGCATCTCTCTGTCCATAGTGTAATTATCCACACAACAAACCTGTGAGATAGGGCGGAGCTATTATCCCCATTGCACACATGAGTAGCTGAGTTACAGAGACACAAGGTCCAGATATTCAAAGGTTTTTAAAAAGTTAAGTGTTGAGAGTCCAGGCCTAAGTCAGTGCACAAGATCACAGAGGAAGTTCCTGCTGGAGCAGGGACTTGAACTCAGGTTTGCTAAGTCCCAGACAGTTTCCTAGATTTTTTTCAGTCTATGAAGCAACCTGAATAACATTTTTAATTTTTCATGGAAGATTATAATACCTCGATTCATCTGCAGGAGCAGACCTCTTCCTTCCGTTTCACATTTGTCTCTTGGAACTGCTCTGGTTTTCCCAACCTATGTGGAAAAATACATTCAGGCAGGCTATCCTGGTCCAGTTATTAGCGAGGTGTTCTCAAAACTCCTCTTTGTTTAAAATATGGGGTTGGCTCATGGTGCTAAGTGTTTATGTTCAGATGTTATTTATAATATGTTTGACAAAAACTCCTCTTTTCTCAAGCTTCTATAGAAGAAAGGGTGGGTATGTGGGAGGATGGGGAAGCAAAAGATTAGGGGATGTTGTGTGGGCTTTCCTGGAATGCATATGTGGAGAGTTGAAACCTGGATAATTCAGTACATGTATACAGGGGATATCTTAGGGATTCTGGGGCCAGTATCTCCCATAGGCTGTCGAAAGAAAACAATTGGGATATGTGTAAATGGCAAAGTTTTTTCAAAATAAGGAGGCTTATTTCAAAAAAAACTTTATGTCTGTCCATGCAGGCATTTTGGTATTTTGAAACAAGAGCTTCGTTATTTTGAAATAATGAAGCGCTATTTTGCAATACTAAAACCTGGATTTATTTTGAAATATTGATTCTTTCAAAATAGCTATTTTAAAAAAAAAAGCCATTCTAAGCCGCAGAGTTGGCTTTTTTTGAAGTAATAGCCCTATACTTTACACTGCCTTTCCCTATTTCAAAATAGAAAATCTAGAGAAGACTTTCTATTTTAAAAGAAGAACTCCTGCCTTATTTTGAAATAGAGAGTCTTCCCCAGACTCCTATTTCGAAATAACAATTTCAAAAGAATGTTATTTCAAAATAACTCTTTTGAAACATCTGTGTCAGTGTAGACACAGCCTTGCAAACCCTTTACTTTATCACCTTCAGGGAAGTGAGTGGGGAACTGGAGCATTTTATTCTACATTTTTTCCTAAATATTTCTACATTTAGGAAGAATTTCCTGCTCTAGCTCTTTTCCTTCACATACATGCACAGAAATTTAATTGAGAAGCCACTTTACAAGAACAGCAGAGGGGGAAAAGTAAACACCCTACCTCATTCTGAATAAGAGCATCAGGCTGAAAAGTTTGGTTACTAGGAGTGAGGTACGTTTGAATAAGAAGAGTGGAGTGGAGGGACCATGAAGGCTGTGATAAACTGCGGTCTTCACTGCTGTGTCATAAGGATGGCTCCCTTTCCTTTGACTCAGTATCTGAACCAATGGTCTGGCATGCTGTTGGGAACACTATACTACTTTCCTTATTCCCACAAATAGTCCTAATGACATCTATGGGGTACTTGGATAAATGTTACCCATGACTTGTTCAATAGCAGCACTGTGGGTTTGTTTGACATTAACTTGGTGCTACTTACAACCCTATTTATAATCTGATATATTTATGGAGTGCTTCTGGATCCTTGGGTTGAAAGGCACCCTCCAAATACTAAAATCATTGGGCCAACATCTCAGTGACACCTGAGCTACTTCCTTGACATCAGTTGTGGTATGCAGGTGTAACCAGCATCTTGTCTATCCAGCAAGTTCCAGCAGTGAGCCACACCCCAAGATCTGCACTGTGCTCTAGTTACTGTGCAGCAATCTGCGCTCTCTAGGTTCACATAACAAGTCTTCACTGGTGGTGGCAAATTTGCCACTGTCAGTTCAGACTTTGTGGTTGACTGACCAGGTTTGGGAAGACCCACTAAGCCAATCAGAAAGTTCAATCCTGGAACACCACTCTGGCAACTGGGTAGCTCCGAGTCAAAGGGAGGCCCCCTCCCTTCAACTCAGCATAGCAGACAAGCTGGGAGTTATGCATTCGAACTTCAGCACACAAGTTATTTGAAGTAACTTGCATTTCTCAGTTCAACTGCCACCAAAAGTGTAGACCTGCCCTCAGTCAAAAGGAGTCAGCTGGTTACTGGTTGTTGTTGATATGCATAGCCCAACAGCACAATAGCTTATTTGCTTCTTTTACATTTGGAAAGAGCTATAGCAAAAACCCTACCAGAAGATAGCTTTATTTTTAAGAGCGTGTTTAACTTTTCTGTACGTTCACTGTTTCAGTGGAGGAGGACTAAGAAGCTCTTTCATACTCCTGACTTTGAGATTTCAGCTCTGTTTGCTTTGACGTCTTGTAGCTGAGTCAAGGGATAAAAGAAAAAATAGTCTGAACATTTCCACTAATGAATTCCAGACTTCTGGATTGTAAATTCAGCTGCCTTCTCTGAACTCACGTTGCCAGCAACTGAGCACATCTGCATGGAGAACAACAAAATCCGAACATAGTCTTGTTTGTATTTCTACACCCCATTCTCTGGGGACTTATATAACAACATGTTAGAAAAATTAAGGAACTTCTCAAGTCAACTAGATCCATGGCAAAGGTTTATAACTATCTTTACTTTCACAACAGCTGACACTGGTACCATAGCTACACTGTGCACCCAGACCATTCCATGTTACATATCTTTATTGATTTAACAAATTTCAAATACATTAAAAAGCTAACGGGTGACAAAGCACACATACCGGGTTCATATGATCTGGTAGTCTAACAGGATATAAACTAGACAGCATCCTTTAATGCTGTTAATAGGTCACATTCTTCATAAGGCTTGTCTAGGCAGCAAGATCAGGTGGGGAAAGCCAGGCCTGCTGCCAGCTCTTTTTCAGCCCTCCTACAGGCCATTTGGCTGGGAGTCTCCCTGCTCCGGGGTCTGCCTCAGGAGTCAACCCACTTCCTGGAGCTCTCACCCCTGACTGAGGGTCTTCTGCGCATGTCTTTCTATAGCTGTCTGCCGAGCTGGGCTATTTGGAGCTTTTAAAATCACTTAATCCCTAGCTGATTCGTTTCAGCTAGGAGGTAGCTAATAAGACACAAGCCAAACATCCCTCTCAATCCAGACATCAACAAGATAGTACAAAATTGGAGGGGGACAGGTGCCTCAAGTAAGGGGGGGAAGACAAAAATTGGTTGGCAGTCCATATTTTTAATAAGGTAACACATGATGTGATTTTGTTATAAAGACTTTACTAGGATGGGTTTATGATGACTGCATTGTTCAAGAGCAGTGAAGTGATGCACCGATACTTAGACTGTCTCCACTCTTTTAGGTCTCTGGAAAATCCAGGATTTACAGTCAGGAAAACTAATTTCCTTACAAATTATTTGTGAATGACATTTTTAAAGGAGCTTGAGATTGTTCAGGGAATTTCCTTGGGAATGGGGCACCCAACTTCAGCAGGTTCCTTTGAAACTCACCACCCTTGAATAATAGCACTCTATCACCAAAGATCTCCAGAGTGAGTAAGCCTCATGATTCCTTACAGAGGTGGCAACTCAACTAAGCCATAAAGAGGCAAAGTGACTTGTCCAGGGTCTCTCAACAATCTGAGAACATAACCCACATCCACTGGTAAAGGTTTCTCTGTGCTACAGAACAGAGTCATTCCTGATGATGGTTAACAATGGTTGCAGCCAAACTGGTGCTGAAGACTGTTCAGCTCTGAGTGTATACAGAAATCAGCCACATTCAGCTTGGTTCCAGGTAAGCTTTACTCCCTTGCCAGCACCAGGTTTCAGTCAATGTAGACAAGGCCTTGCCTGCCTTCACTTTTTATTAGGGGGTGTTGGCAGAAATGTTTCTTAAGTGTTCCTTGGCTCCTTTCACTTCTCTTTCTCCTGTATTCGGATAACCTTCACTTTGGGCCACTGCATTTAATTCTGAACATTGCAGGCAGGAAAATGGCTTTTGGGAGAAATATTTTGATTATGAAGCAAATAATAGTAAATTCAGTTGTCAGGCAAATATAAGAGATTTTTTGGAAGCTCATGAGTGATTAAATGAGAAGTATACTAAAAATGTCTTGAAGATGATATTTCAAAGATTGTGTTGCCAAAATTGTAGATTCTTGAAGACAAAATTATATGATCGAAGATAAGGATGTATTTTATGTTGGGCAATAGATGGATATGTGGATTGTGGATGGCTGTAGTTTTGCCTTGGGAAAGAATGTGGATGTGTAATGTTAGCTATAATTGTAAAGGCAGAAAGCAGAGTGGGTGGTTTAGATGCTAATATTTCCTTAATTAGAGATTTCCTAACTCAGTAATAATTGTGGTATGGAAAGAGCTTAATTGCAAGTTAACAAAAGTTTTGCATTTGGAATACGTGAAGCCATTTATCCATTGCTGGCCATATTTTGCTGACACTGTTGTTTGATAATATAAGCACTACAGCAGCATCACTGTAGCTACTCTGCTATGGCACCATAGCCTAGACCAGTGGTTTCAAACCTTTTTGGGTCAAGGGCCAAATTTATAATTTTTACAACCCTGAAGCCCAACAGCCTCCACTAGCAGGCCATCCTGCCCACCCTTCCCCTGCAGTGCAGCCAGATGAAAGGAGTTCAACGAAGAGGCTGCCTCCTCCCTGATTTACTGTCTTCCTGAATGCAGCAGGGAAACTGCATGCGTCCTGTAGCCACATGTGCTCCACTGGGGTCCTGTGGCAGTGACTCCCTTCTGCATTGGAGATCAGTATTCCTGTCTCTCTGACTTCAGTAGGGACTCCAGTGCCTAGGGACTCAGGCAGCGTGCTTTACTCTCTGCTGGACCTGGAGCAGGGGAGTGCTGATCTTCCGTCTCTCCAGCTCCACCAGGGACCCTAACACCTATGGGCCTAGGTGGAGTGCTTTGTTGTGCTCCCTGCTACAGCCAGGGGGAAGGAAGTGGTAATCTCCTATCCCCTTAGTTGCAGCAAGGAACCTCCACTGGCTTTTCAGCCCTGGAAAGATATGATCTGCCAGGGTCCTTAGGCAGTGGCTGACTTCTGCAGCCACCAGGAGGGGAGCCATGGGCCACTTTTAGCCCCCAGGCCATTGGTTGGGACCACTGGCCTAGATGCTTCTTACATCAACTGAAAGATTTTTCAACTGATGTAGTTAATCCACCTCTCCAAGAGGCGGTAGCTAACTCAATGGAAGAATTCTTCTGGTAACCTAGCTGTGGCTACAGTAGAGGTTAGGTCAACCTACTTATGAAGCTCAAGGCTCCACATTTTTCACAGTCCCGAGGAAAGTAGGTACGGTAGATCAATCTGATTTAAGTGTAGACTGGGCCTTAATTATGCTAAGGATTCTCCTTCTCATTAACGGACCCTTAATTCAACCTGCCCTGCATAACAGAACAGACAGCTGGCAATTAGGGCCTGAGCCAAAGCCCTGTGAAGTCAATGAAACAAACAAGTAGCCTTGTGGCTCCCATGCACTCAGCATTGGTCCCCCTGCCTAGTGCTAGGCCACTCCACCCCTGCCCTGTTCTGCCTCCACAGCTAGCCAGTTTGTGGGCCTTGAGCCCCCTCTGTGCCAGCTGGACCCCAGTGCTGAGTGCATGGGCCAGCTGTGGGGTTTTATTTGTTGTGTAGGATACCCTTAGTGCCAGCCAATATATGCAATCTGTCCTGTAACATCTTCTTGTATCTACTTCCTGCACAGCTTTCAGATAGATATCAGTTAAGCTGAATCCTCTGATCATCTGTGGCTTTTTGGAGATAATGGGTGGGTAAGGTATTTCATTCCTAGGTTCTGTTTTACCAAAATCACAGCACAGTAGCTGCAATGTAGACTATATCAGGCTCAAGGACTGCTGCTCTGATCCTAATCTGATTTTCTTGATTAAAAAAGAATCACAACCAAAACAAGTGAAATTGCAAATGCCTGCCTTGATGGTGGAAGGGGAAATAATGAAGCCAACATATCTGCATAAATAAAATGGAACAAGTTGCAACTTGATATTGAAGGTCACTGGAAACTTACGAGCAATAATTAAAAAAAAAATTATAGATTTCACTTCAGTGATTCCAGAGTCTCGTTCCAAATGATGCTGCATGTGTTATGGAGAAAAGCATCTGATAAGTTGGATTTTCTCCCATGAAAGCTCATGCAATAAATAAATTTCTTAGTCTTTAAGTGCCAAAGGACTCCTTGTTTGTTTTATAAAACTGGAAGTTTCTGGCCAGGGAACTGTCTATAAATAAAACAAACAGCAGCCAACAGCAGAACTATGTTTCCTAGCCTCATGTGTGTTTATTTGAAAGTTCAATTTAAAGCACTCAGACACCTGTGCTGATAAAGCAGATTGGTGCAACAATGGATGAAATGACACTTGCTAAAAAAAACAGGTGAGATTCACTGCTTGGCTTTGCCAGCCAAGTAGACTGCAGTGGCACATAAGCTGCATTTGACTTTGCCTAGTTTGCCTGGAAAGAGTATGCCGGTGCCACCAAAATGTGCTGACTTGGCAAGTTACAGGTGACCTCTGTCAGCGAGGCTGCTATGGAACCTTGGAAGGCTTTTCAAGATGTTCCATGCACGAGTCAGAGGTGATGTTGCGGCTTGTTTCCTGGTGTGAATGTTTGCTTGGTGCAGCTGCCTTCACTATAAGAATTAAGCCAGGTATCTTTATAGTTCTCCAATGGTTAATTTGTCCAGGTGATTCTTTCAGTGCTGGTAAAGTCTTCTAACCCTCTGAAACTAAATTGTCTAGGCTGGAGAATATATGTGGGGGAGGGAAAGGTCAAACATTCTTTTCTTTGTATTTGGTTTATTTATCTGATTGACATCTTTTCTCCAGTAAGCATGAGGGACGGGTGGCTCATCTTGTCCTCCATTTCCTGTGAATTCAGTACTGATGAAATGGACTAAACAGACAGCTCTGGAGATGCTATTTGTTCTCAGAATGCATATGGCATGGAGTGCAGGAATACAAATGTCATGTTCCTGTATCAATACACCACAGTCCTAACCTGGAAAGACCACACAGAGGGCTGAGAAAATCCTACAAAAGTAAAAGATATTCTACCCTGTTCCATTCAGCTCCACCAAAAGCCCAAACATTTCACCCATTGCATTCTTTTTTTCTGCACTTCTCAACTAACTTGTTTGCAGTTGCTGTTACTAAGGCTGGGTGTTAGAAGACCAATGTATTTCTTTATGCTTCTCCATAGAAATTAGATGCAAAGAGTAAGTGCTTCAAACAAGAGCTTAAAAAAAACCTTACTTTGTCTGAAAAAGTACTAAATATCTAATGTATAGGTTAGCAAATTGGTTTTCTCACCCGACTATTATAGCAGAGTGCATGGAATTCTCATTATGAAACTTCTATTACAAAGCTGCCATTGATTAAAAGTCTAGTTACAGTATTCTTGGTCCCAGACAAATATCCACTATAAAAACAGACGTAATAACATGCACTTTTTCATAACGCACACAGCCTTTCATTTTTTCAACAACAGCTGTTCAACAAAGGGGTGATGAATGCTGGCTAACTTTTCCTTGCAAATTATTATTGGTTCTCAAATTAAAGCTATAAAGTGGCATCATGCGTCGTTAAACACGAATTATCCCCCAAAACAGGAACCAGAGAAATACCATTTACCACATGCATTACTGACCCAAGAGAAACACCAACCACAAACATGCTTTTCCTTCTTTGAACTTGTTGATCCCATGCATCCAGAACCCAAGAAAGGTTTTATTGTTCAGAGTTCAAAGTTACCTGCTAATTTTCTACAGAACTGCAATACGGTGCTCGGAGAAAACGGGGGACAGATCAAGCCACTTACTCAGGCATGACTTGCAATGAAGTCAATGGGCATCGTGCTTGAGTTAGGAACTCAGAATCTGGCCTTCCTTCTCACCCTTATAACAGCAGAGAGCATGTGTCCAGGAGAATATTACTCTGGTTTTGCATCCACATAACTTCATTGACCCGCATTGACTCCTGATTTACACCTGATTTTAGTGAAATTGGAATCAGACCCTTAGGCTGAATATTTTTAAAAATATGGCTTTTGATTCTGGGTGCATCTGTTTCTGAGGGTGTAAGCAAGAGACATGGTTTTTCTCAGGAGAGCTAAGCACTCCCATTCATTTGTCAGTGCCACAAGTCTCAAACACAAACCTGCCAAGTGAGTCTCATCACCACATTCCCACCCTGCAAGGTCAAATAGGGAAACTACAGCTGACACCCAGCAAAGCTACATCCACTCTTGGTCATATCTTAACATAAAGCTTCCTCTTCCGGATCTTGCTTAGAAATTAGTTGCTTAGACCTGTTGCTTTCCTTCCTCTCTCCCCACCCCATCTTAGAGGTCAGGTTCTTACTTCCTTGCTCCTGCTCCTTTGCCCAAGCTCTGGTTATTGATTTCTGCTGGACCCTGGATGTTACTGACTCTGATTTAACCCTTGGCTTGGTTTCTGACTGTGACTATGACCTTTGATGTGGCTCCTGACCACCACAATCCCAAAAATACTCTGGGCTCTGACCATTAGATCAGAGTGCCCATGTATGTGCCCTGACAATATTAATATGTATTAGAATTAACACTCTTAGCTTTTGATGGGATGAATGAGTTGAAGACAAGGAATAGCGGCAGGCTGTGAATCAAGCCTAAGCTAAATAATATGGTATGGAAACACATGGCCATTTTGGCCTCATAGGGTACGTCTACCCTGCTGACAGCAGCATTGACACTGCCAGATTGATTTTCGAGTTCATTTGACTATCAGTAAAGACATGCAGTGCAGTGAAGAAACCACGTAGAAGTAATGTTAAGAAGTCAATGGGAGTTACACTAGCTACTCTGTGTTGCTTGTGTAACCCATTGACTGCTGCCAAATTTCCCAGAAATTGTAGACCAGGCTTTAGTGTTTGCATGTTGAAGCAAATGATGCTTCTTTGAGTGAATTCCTCCTATTTTTATCACCTTTTCCATCCTTTTCTCCAATCTGTCTTTCCTTTCTTCATGCCTATGATCCTACATTGATGGCAGAGATCCTACTAAAGCCAAGGGGTGTGAAGCATGACAACTGAGGACGGCTCATATCCTTTAAATCTGGCAGTGATATTTAGCTGGATTGTTATTAAATTAGGGAATGCAAAAATATACGCCACATATGAGGACAAATCTGGTTACAGAATATGAATTCTTGGAAATGTGTGGTAAATAATTTATGAGGATAAATGACTAACAGTCTAAAATCTGTAATTAACAGAATTTTATTACTTCATAACCCAGCTAAAGTCACAGGAGTATTTGAATTGGAAAGGACCCTGTTTTGGTAATCTAATCCACCCCTGTATCATAAAAAGAGTAGTTTCATTATCCGTAAGTGATCCCAGATAATATGTCAAGTCTAGCTTTGTGTGTCACCAGTGAAAGTGATTATAAAACCACGCTTCACGGTTTATTGCCTAACTGCTCCTCCCAAATGTTCCTTAATATTTAGCCTAAATTTTAATTTCTGTAGTTTATGCCCATTAGTATTAATCTACCCACGTTAACTAAAGGGAATGTTTTATCCCTGTCTCTTTAGAGCATCCTTTCTTATATTTACAGACAATTATCAACAGAGATATATAAGTAGGGTGACAAAATGTCCCAATTTTATAGAGACAGTCCTGCTATTTGGGGCTTTGTCTTAAAAAGGTGCCTTTTGCTCCCCACCCATTTTGATTTCTTACGCTTGCCATCTGGTCACCCTACGTACAAGGTCCTTTGCAGGTAGATATGGATCACAACCAGTTATTTGGGTGAATATCTGAATCTCTTCCTTTTGCAAAATGGAGTCAGAAATCTTGGCTTTCTCAAAATGCTTCAGTGGATCCTGATCTTTCACATTTGCTTTCTGGTCCCCCTAACGTGAGAGTTATTCATTCCATCACAACCCCCTTAACACTTTTGTTGCTATCCTCTGTAATTCCCCCAATTATTTTTAAATGTGATACCCACACCAGCACTCTACCTGATGCAAGCATAGCAGAATTGCTACACTTGTCTTATTGTATTCATGATACATTAAAATATTGGTCATCTATCTCAGTTCTGGACCATTCATATAGGCTTTTTAAGACCAGAAGAGACGATTATGATCATCACCGTCTTAAAATCCCTATGCCCAAACCCAGCAGGGTCTACTGTGGGTATGACTAGTGTATTCTCTCTAGTATTCCAAGTTAGCAATGAAAATGCCAAATGGTACTAAAGCAGATGGACAGCATCTCACTCAACACCTTGTCCCAATACGACACTTGGCTACACTTGTTATCTATCAAAGTAAGATAGTTTGGCACACCTAGATTTTTAAAATAACTTATGTTGTCCTTTCACAGCAGGTAGAGATGGAAAAGCTCTATCATCAGTATCATTACTATTAGAGTACAGTGTACTGTAGCCTAAAAATTCTGACTGCGATCAGGTCCCTTTGGGAAGAATGGAAAGCAGAAACAGGCACAGAGAGGTAAAATTGTCCAGTGTCATATAGCAGGTCAGTGGCTGGTGGGATTAAAACCCCTGTTGCCTGATGGCGAATTCTCTGGACCATTCTGCCTCACAGAAAAAAGAGCCCTCTTTATTTTCCCCCAAGTATCACATATTTACTGCTTGCATTTCTTTCAGCAGGGACAATGAAAATAAACTGGTTTACTTCCTGATTGTCATGGATGAACTGAAGGCTGTTTTGTGCTCCGTAAACTGTTTTTCCCTTTCTTTTAATTTTATTATTTTAAAAAATTGTTTGTTTTGCAAAGCCTAAATTTTGTCCTGAGTCTCACAGCTTCCACTGGTAGTGAGACTTTGCACAGCTGCTTTGAGTGTGTTTGAAATTTTTAAACTGTGGAAATAGCACAATTTCCAACTATTTATTTTTTTAAAATCAGACTCACCATCAACACTGGAGTTCAAATTGACTGTATTTGAGGCACTCACTCCTTGCACCTAAACTTAAAATTAAAAATAAACACACTAAAAGTGAATATTTAATGCTCAACTGAAGTACAAGAACAGAGATGCCTAACCTTTACCAAACATGCCTATAATATTCTTTATCCTAAATGTTAAGTACTGTAAGAAGTCAATTTTTGGATTTTTTTAGTACAGAAGATAGAATCAAATCAAAAAGTTGGAAGGGATCTCATGAGATCACCAACTCCACCACCAACCCCCTAGGGCTTGAACCCAGAACCTTCTACATAGCAAGCACAGGGACTAGCCACTTCACTATTTGCATGTCTTTACTGAGCCTTGCACAACCTTGAAAATAAATCTGGAAGTGTCATTGCTGCTGTCAACAGTGCAAACATACCCTATGAGACCAAAATGGCCATGTGTTTCCATACCATATTATTTAGCTTAGGCTTGATTCACAGCCTGCCGCTATTCCTTGTCTTCAACTCATTCATCCCTTCAAAAGCTAAGGGTGTTAATTCTAATACATATTAATGTTGTGGGTGGGAATACAAAAAGTTCATTTGCTTTCCAATTTTTATTCTGCTTGACAGCAGAAATATATGGTGAATGAAAGAGTGTGATCCTCTTACAGCATGGATTGAAAACGTTGCTTGCTTGGATAGTCCCATGAAAGGTTTTAGTGATGTCCCAGGGCACAGTGATCACACAGTCATTCTTCAGGACAGTTATATGTAAAGCAAGGCTCTTGCTGCAAAACTGAGGAGTCACATTTCTGTTCTCTTTCTACGGACACAACTTGTTAAGATAAGAAATCAGAAGTTTTTTAAAAGTCACTTCATGCTGATGCTGATCTCATTGCCAATAGTTAAACCACTCTAGAGTTGTGCTGTGAATAACATTTTGGCTGTGGATGTAAGAAACAAACCCCATAGTTTTAGTACAGTGGCTCTCAGAGGTGGGGCTCTTCTGGACCTTTTTCTTATTGTGGTGGTCCACAAATCCACCAAAAGAGTGCAATACTGCTCAAGGTAAGTGAACTAACTACAAATCTGGGTCATGGTTCATAATTTTTTTCTTGCAAACTGATTTGACAGGGACTACACATTTGATGAATTATTAAATGAACTGTTTTGCTGCACTTGGGATGCTCTCTCCTGTAGAAGGAAAATGTGTGATGCTTTACCTTGGCCCTTTTTCAGGTAATCACTTAATGTGCTGTAAGTCCCATTGACCTCAATGGAATTTAAATACATGCTTGAGGATGAGCATCTGTTTTAAGAGTTTTCCTGAATTGGGGCCTTAAGAGATCTGATGCATCAGTCACCTCCCAGGAAGCTCACTGGGCATTTACCTAGTTACAGATTAGGAAAGGAGAGGAACAGACACAAAACTCTATTGATATATAGAATGAATCATAGACTCATAGGGTTAAAAGGGACCTCATGTGGTCATCTAGTCCAACCCTCTGCTAAAAGCAGGACTATGTTCACTAAATCATCTCAGCCAGGGTATTGTCCAACCGGACCTTAAATATCTCCAAAGACAGAGATTCCACCCAGGAGCGCCCCTGGCCTGGAAAAAGACTTGGGGCTCAGGCACTTTAAGCGTGTTGCCACTGTGGCTTCTACCATGGCAGACTGAGGGCTCTGGCACCTGGACTCAGGGCTCAAGCCCCATAAGCCCAGTGTCAGCCATGCTGCTGATTCCTCCACCACCTCCCTAGGCAATCCACTCCAGTGCTTCACCACTCTCCTAGTAAGAAAGTTTTTGATAATATCCAGCCTTGACCTCTGCAGCTGCAACTTGAAACCACTGCTCCTTGTTCTGTCCTCTGTTACTACTATGCTTAACAGAGTTAGGCCAAACTCCATCCAGAAAAATAAGCGAGAAGTCTCGTGGCACTTTTAAAGACTAACAAGTTTATTTATCGCATGAGCTTTCATGAGAGAGAATCCCACTTCGTCAGATGCTTGAAGATGGGGAAGTTAGGAGGGCCTTGTTTGCAGAAATTTCTGAGAGGGTAACCTGGGGTGGCTCACAGTGTCTTCTCTCTCTGTTTCAAAATGCTTCTTGTTTAGGGTTACCAGCTGTCAGGCAAAAGGAGGACATATCCTCCTTCTTCCTTTCCTGTCCTCCAGCTGGCATTTTAAAGATATATGATTTTGTCTGGGTTTTTACTTACAGGGTTTAAAGCAGGGGCGTTGGTGCCCCCAAAACAGGTTTGGGGCCAGGCTGGGGGCAGGGCCATAGGGTGGGGCCAGAGCTGTCCCCAGGGGCAGGGCTATCACCCCAGGCCCCACCGTTTGCTGGGCTCCGCAGTGGCGTTCTGGCCCAGGGGCAGGGCGGGGTGTGCGTGTGTAGCTGGAGCTCTGCAGGGCCCCGGCCACACACCACCCTGCCCTGCCCCCGGGACGGACTGGCCAGGGGAAGGCCCACATAGGCTGATTGGCACTGGACCCTGTCCCCCCAAGGGATGGACCTGGGCAGGCTGGCAGCAGCCAAGCCCCGGATCCCTGGGCTCCAGAGGGCTCACATTGGGCCCACGGCGGCCAGGTCTCTGGTCTCACTGGCCCTGAGACTCAGGGCATGAGCCCCGTGTGCCCAGCGCTAGTGATGCCCCTGGGTTAAAGTATACTGGAAAGCCCTGGAATACTCTGTTTTTAGGGGGAAGTGTAACCCATGTGCCTAAAAAGGGAGCACTCTCTCTTAGGGATCCCTTAAGGCTGGGTTATGTTGCTGGGCAGATTTGGCAGCCCAGAAACCAGAACTTTATGGTAATAGGATGCAGTAGCATATTGAGCATGCTCCACAAGTTTTCCTATTGTTGCTGGAGTCTGAAGCCTGAGAGGAGCAGCATCCCTGAGAAGAGCAATTCCAGAGAGCTGCAAGGAGAAGAGTTCATGAGCTCAGTGACTGAGCAGAGTTGAGCCAGGAGTGGCTTGCAGGATGGTTTCTCCATGCTTAGGACTGTTTTGCAGAGGAGTTTTCAGTTGTGGGACTGGGAGCTGGTGGACAAGTGGCCCGGCTGCATGGGGCTGGCTGAAGAGAAGCAAGCAAGGACTGCACGGATTCCAGTTGAAGATCCCTGCAGCTAGAGAAGATGAGGCTTGCTTCTGTTTTGCATTCAAGCCTCAAGGACTTAAGAGACTGCCACTGAGATAATGGTGACTCCACCTGAACTTTGAGACTCTTGGGTTTCTTAGTCAGTTTAAATTCATTTTGTTTTTTTAGGCTAAGATGTGTTACGTTAGTACTTAATAAACTTTATTGTTACGTTTACTCTGAGTAGTATCTTGTTGTGGGCTGGTAATCCGGAGCAGTTTGGTACAGCCTGGATCCTGGCTCTTTCTCCAGAGGTTTATCTCCTTAAGCACTGGCATGGGGCTACTGAAGGAATTCCAGCCCACCTCGGGTGACCAGATGTCAGGCAAAAGAAGGAGATGTCCTCCTTTTTACCTCTACGTCCTCCGTCCAGCAAGCATTTTAAAACTACATGATTTTGTCTGGCTTTTCACTTACGGGGGATACAGTATGCTGGAACTCCCCAAAACACCCTGTTCTTAGAGGGAAGCATTCCAGCGCCTCCTAAAAACAGCAGAATATGACATTAATACTACATTTTCTCCATGTCCTCCTTTCCAGGCTTTGGTGGCTGCTAACCCGAAGCCCACCCCAAGCTAACAGAGGCATTCCAGGGCGCCCTGAAAACAGAAGACTATTACATTTTCTCCACGTGTCCCTCCAAGGTCCTCCTTTTGGTACTTCCCTCTCCTCCTTTCCAGGCTTTGGTGGCTGCTAACCCCGCCCTTGCTTGCACTGGGCTGGCCAGGGGGCGGTCTCCTGTCTCTACGCCCGGCGAGCAGCGCCAGGCCCCGCCCCGGGCGGCAGCCAATGAGCGCGGAGGGAGCCGGCGCGGCGCCGCTTTAAGAGCGGGCGGCGGCGGGCGCGGAGGGGGAGTGGAGCAGTGCGGCGTGGGGACCATGTGCGGTGAGTGGCGGGGCTGGGCGCCAGCCCGGCGGTGACCGCGGCCCGTGCTGGGGGCGGCTGGCGGGTTTCTTTCCAGCCTGTCGCTGAGCCGGCCTCTGCGGGCTAAAGAGCCCCGCTTCGGGGCGCCCCAGCCCCGGAGATGGGCTCCGCGTCGGCGCAGAAGCGCGTTTCTTTCGCACGCAGCGCTTGGTCCAGTACCAGCCTCGCCTTCCTTTTCTCTCTCGTGCTTAGCGGCGCTCACGTTAGCCGGGACAATTGCTCCGGTGTGCAGAGGAATTTCCTTTCGTTGGAAGGGCAGGATCTGGCTGTGGCTCTCCTTTCTGGGCTTCGTGTTGGGTGGAGTTCTGCTCGGGGTGCAGCCCCCTCTGGGAATGGTAAACCATAAATGGGGTGGGTACTGGCTTTTAATCATTTGTACCTTTTTATAGGTCCTGTCTCCCTCACCGGCTGTTTCCCATCCTAGGCTTGCTTTTGGAGCGGATCAGATCTCTTGCTGTTTGCTCTTCTCACAGCCCATCTCATTGGCTTCTCCTTTCTCATAGCCTGCTTCTGGTGCCACATGTTGCTGATCCAGTTTTCAGGGTGCTGGGGACTCTACTATTGATCTTTGGTCTAGGATGGTGGTCTCTTCAACCTGTGGCCTACAGACCCTGGCACTTGGCAGACTACTCAGATGTCCTAGGAGGTCCTCCATTTGAAATGTTTGGGCTCCAGAAAGATTCCTTTCTCTAAGTTCACCTATCTTTGAAGCATCTGAGGAAGTGGGATTTTCTCCCATGAAAGCTCATGTGAAAAATAAATCTGTTAGTCTTAAAGTGCCACATGACTCCTTGGTTTTTTTTGTTTGTTTTTGCTGGACTAGACTAACATGGCTATCCCTTTGGAAAAATAATCCAGAAAGATTGCCAATCTTTGCTCTAAATCCAGTGTCTCCTTCTGATACTGGCTGTGTCTTCATGGGGGGGTTCTTCACTTTTTACCTAACTTCAGTTAAAATCCATGTGATGATGAGGCTGATTGTAGTAGTTTTCACACAACACTGAGTTCTTCCATAGACCTATCCACCACTTCTCAGGAAGGTAGATTAACCACAGGAGTAAAAACCAATCTTTCTTCAGTGTAAGACATGTCAGTGGTGCTGTGCCACTGTGGCGGCTGAATTAGCAAAGGCCAGGTGTGTTCCATGTTAATGCTTCCTTTCCTACTGAAGGCAAGGCCTTTAAGATGACATCCTACCCAGGAGAGACTTGATGAGACTAGCTTTGTTAGTGACTAAATGCCATGATGCCTTAAACAATCACAGCAGATTGTCTCTACCCTAGTTCCAAAGGGGTGGTCATGTTACTTGAGTTCAGTAAAACAAGCAAGGGAGTCTTGTGACTCCTAAAGACTAACAAACTTATTTATCACATGAGCTTTTGTGGGAGAATATCCCACTTCATCAGATCCTGCTAATGCAGTGCAGAGTAGCAAGGGTGGCTATCTTTGGGGAAAACTCTTCTCTAGTGTAGAGAGGCTGCTTAGACTTTGGAGGAATTGGGTACAAGTGAGAAGCCCCATTTGGGAGATGAGAAAGTGTCCTTCCCTGTACTTGTATTAAACTTTTTAAAGGTTTTTGGTTTTGAAATGCAGTCTAGAGTTGTTTGGGTCACTTCTCCCTCACTTTTTATACTCTGAATCAGAAATCCCCCCTTTAAATCAACACTTTATCTTTTTGAAAATGTCCAAGGAGCTGTTGACGTGCCTAATTATCTTTTTAAAATTGCTTTCTTCAAAACAAACTAAGTGTCTTCAGTGGTTTAAGACAAACACAGGCAAAGCAACCTAAATGGGGAAGCAGTCCCAGGTAAACAGAAGTATCTGGTTATAAACATTAAGTTGAGAGACTGGAAATGAGTAAATCAAACCCCAAGTATGTGGGCTTGACTGAGGAAATAAGTGCTAATCCTCTTACAGAAGCATAGTAAAACTGGTATTTGGGGGGGGGGTAATGGACTGTATAAAATGGCAAGTCCTGTAATTAGTCACATAGTGAGAGTGATGTGATTTAGTGCCTTGCATCTTGTCAGTTTCCAAAGGGATAGCCATGTTAGTCTAGTCCAGCAAAACAACCAAGGAGTTGTGTGGCACTTTAAGACTAACAGATTTGTTTTTTGCATGAGCTTTTGTGGGAGAAAATCCCACTTCATCACCACTTCGTTAGATGCTTTGAAGATGGGTGAAGTACACCCATCTTCGAAGTATCTGACAAAGTGGGATTTTCTCCCATGAAAGCTCATGCAAAAAACAAATTTTTTAGTCTTAAACTGCCACACAACTCCTTGGTTTTTTAATTTTTGATGTGATTTAATTGCACTTGGCCTTCTGCTACCACCTGTAATGATCTGATATCTTCAGCGATGGAAATGAAGTCACACTTTCCCAAAATACCATTGGGACAAAAGGATAAGGAATCTGTACTCTGGGTAATGTCTTATGCCCATTGATGTTAAATAGTATGTTGAAGCAGCTATGAGAAACTGAGATACTGTCAGCATTCTCTCTACAATCAGCAGATATTTTAATATTTGTGAAAAGTACTAATAGTCCCTTTTTACATTTTATTCTCTAGTGAAATCTGGAAATATTCACTGTGATACCTTGTTTAATCTGTTATTTTTTTTCTGTTTGTTTTGGTAGCACATATAAGCCAGAGATTTGGTTTACAAGTTGCTAAAATGTTAAAACTTAAATTTATCTACATAGAAACCCAAGTACCCATTTCAGGTGACTGATCTGAAAAATGTTGGCTGGAGTTTGTGTGAAAGCAGTGTAGTAACATATGCAGTACAAAAAGGGTTTTACTCTATTTTAAGCAGATCAGGCTGCTTAAATGAAAAGATCTAGTTACTCAAAACTGAACTTAGCCATGGGACAAGAAAGTGAAGCTTTTGGCTCCAGTAACACACTCCAGCTTATTGAACACCAGCTTTCCTCTTGGGAGGGATAATGCAGGAATGCCTTTACTTTTGATCACATTCAAAGCATAGACTGCCCCCATCTTGGTGAAATCTTGCAATTACAGTAGAAGCATTATTGTTAAATTTTCTACCAAACTCTCAGAATCCTTCTTCTAACATATGATATGCAGTCTGCCAGAGAATGTTAGAACTGTAGATTCTAGATGAGGGTTTTAGGGGAGTCCTCAAGCAGACAGGAACTTTCTGCTCTTGCTGAAAATTGATTGGCATTTTGGTAACCCATTCTTTTGTGTGTTGATTCCAGTGCAAAATGACTCCTTCACAATTAACTACAAGCAGCTTGATCAAATCAGATAACTAACAGTCATCACTAAAGTTTAAATGGCTTAATGTTCTGTGTGGTGCAGATACAACATGATCCTGAGGTCAAAAGACTAATAACCTGTCAGGAGACAAAAGAATGTCTATGGACCTATGTGATTGGATATAACATATCTGATTTGTATTCCAAGGCAATGTTTCATTATTTAACTTGTGCTAGTGAGCAAAGACCATGACTTTACTTGTTTCATGTTAGTTTTTTCATATAGTGCTTAGGCTACAGTATTTTGGCTTTTTTGTTACAAGTTCCTTTGGAAATTGCATCAGCTGAACATCTCTGAGTGCCATTAAAAAGTATCTGCTTGGTTTCTCGGGTCTCCTTTATATCAAGTAAAAATATTTGCTAAACCAGTAATTTGGTTCCACTTCCAGGGTGCGTGTGAGCTTTTCAGAAAATGTACTAAATTCTGGGGTATTTCTAAATGTGTGTTTGAACTCCTTTTAAATCCAAAAGGATGGTCTGTGTAAGGAAAAAGTGGGTTGGGAGAGAAGCAATGCTGTAGAAGTTCAGTTTTGAGAATGCATTATTTACTGATCCCAAAGAACTTGTAATATATTCTTTGGCAAGCTGGGGCGCTACCTGTCACTTTCAGTGTAATAGCCTCTACTGGCTTCTGAATGCCTATTTGACATATGTAGACATACAGCTGGAGTTCCATAGAAACAAGGAACCTTTAACAATTACAGCACACTGGTAGCATTGTAAAGGCAATCCCAAAGAAAGCTTTTTCTGGAACTTTGCATGTATTTTAAGATACCACATAGAGCATACAAGCCTGATTTGTCTTTAACTACATGGTGAAATCTCTCAGAGGAAGCGGGGCTGGATTTGAGAAGGGAGGCACATAGCAATGTTTTGGAATGATCTTAAGTAATCTTGCATTTAAAAATGCTTCTCTTAGTGCTGATGGCAAGTGCCAAACAACTAGTAATGGCTGTTCAACAAAAGCTGTCAGCAAATCCTTGGTCTAAGGAAGCTTTGTATGTAATAAACAGATTTCTTGGAAGTAATGTCTACAGTTTAAGAACACTTGCAATGTGTTCAGATGCCTTTTTTTAAGTTTAACAAGTGACAGTGTCTCTTGTGCATATTGTCACCTGGCTTTTAATATGATGGGCAAATGCCTAGGCTAGCTATAAGCATACTGTGTTGGTGCCAGGATATTGCAGAGAAAGTTGGTAAGGTAATACAGGGGCGACCTGTTACCGCACGACTGGTTTGCGTGTGCAACCGGTTAACGTGCAGTAAGTGAATGTCCCCCAAAGGCCCCACAGTAATGCGTGGGTCCTGTTAACGTGCCTTGCATAAACGGCACCATGCGTATCGCTGTCCCGGAGACAGGCCCCAGGCACCGGTCCGGGCCCTGCTTCTGTGCTGGGGTCCAAGCCGGCATTAGGTGCCTGCTGCCACCAGCCTGGCCCCGGATCCCCAGCTGGGAACATGGCAGGGAGCCGTGGCCGGACCTAGAACGGGGCTGGAAGTGGCCGCTGCCACCACTCTCTGCCATGTCCCGGGCCGGGGATCTGGGGCCAGGCTGGCAGCAGCAGGGGCCTGAGGCTGGCTCGGACCCCAGCACAGAAGCAGAGCTGGGGGCATGGCCCACAACCAGGGAGCGGGGCCTGGGCCAGTACAATGGGGAAAGCCTTCTAGTCCCACTTATGCGCGGGCTGGTTTACGTGTGGTCGCCGGGGGCTTGTCCCCTGACACCTGCGCGTAAACCAGTCCCTGCTGTATATTTTATTGGACCAACTTCAGCTGGGGAGAGAGGCTAATGGAAGGACTTCTCTTCTGCAGCAGAAAACTCTTCTCTTGGGGATATGCTGGTCTGTGATCAAGTCTAATAATGAGCACAGTAGTTTGTGAGACTAAAAAGCTCTCAGGCCAACTATATCATCTGTGGTCAAAGCTCTTTGAGCTTGCTGGGTTTACACTAGAAATAAATTTGTCCTTAGAAATTCAACTATTTCTGTCTTCATTACAGCTGCTTTGACTTGGAGAACCACTGGGATATGTAAATGATGTTGGTGAGCTCTTAATACATTTAACTGACTGCTAACAGAATCTTTCAACAAAGGCTTCTTGTGTTCAAAAGCCAGGTTCCAAAGGGGTAGCTGTGTTAGTTTAGTCCAGCAAAATGA
>ML682007.1:7409334-7429335 GCA_007922195.1 Podocnemis expansa
TCATTTTGCTGGACTAAACTAACACAGCTACCCCTTTGGAACCTGGCATTTTGAACACAAGAAGCCTTTGAAAGATTCCTTTAAGGTTGCCTCTGTAGTAGTGGGGGTGGCAAGGAGGTTATGTTTAGGTAGCACAGCAAGAGCTCTTGTCTGGGGGCAGAGGGAGCATGTTATCCCTCTGCTGCTCTCTCCTTTGTTCCCTCACTTGGTGGTTCTTCCCTTTTGACTTACCTTTCCTCTGTACTTGCTTCCCTAGTTCTCTAAGTGCTAAAAGACTGTTGCATACCATATAGTATAGGAACTATTAAAAAATAGATGTGCTCCAATTATCTATCCTGTGGCAATTAATAATAAACACTTTTGACCCTGACTTTGATTGCCAACATCCCCTTTGTTGTACCTTAGTCTTCAGGTGTCTAGCTTTTGGATCTGGATATGAAGTAAATCATACTACTTCCATTTTCAGCTACATCATGAAGAATGGTGATGACTCTCCTTAGCTCAATGTTCACTTCTGCTCCTTATGGGCAATGTCTGTGAAGAGAATTGAAAGGCTAAGCATTGCTTAGAAGCAGTGCACTTAAGAAAAACATGAAACTAATTGGGTTGCAGCATTAAAATGGTTGACTAAATTTCTTTTTTGCATTTGAAAAGTCACTGGAGAGGATTGTACCAAATCTGGGAGACTTTCTTGGGAAATGTGTTTTTGTAATACTTTGAACTAGATAAGGATTTTAAATCTGGTTTTAAAGAGATCCAGACAAACTATTTGGTTTCTGTTTTCTCTTCCTTCTCCTTCCCCGTCCTTTTCAGGAATCTTTGCTTATCTGAACTACAGAGTGCCTCGGACCAGGAAGGAAATATTTGAGACTCTGATAAAAGGGCTACAGAGACTAGAATACAGAGGATATGACTCTGCAGGTATCTCAACTTGCTTATTGTACTAATCAATAGTTGCAAACAAGATTATGCTTTAAATTTCAGAATACGGCTGCTACTACTACTACTAACTAAGACTCAACATTTTAATGTGCACAGTATTCTTTCATGTTAACTTTTATACCATTGCCAGGAAAGGATCAAAATAACTTCCCAACATTTAATTTCATCTTCAGCTTATAACTTTGGACTTCATCAGACTGAAAACTTGATGTTTTTAATCAGTTGTTCTACTGTAGAAGAAGTATAAGCCATGTAACCAAAACAAATCAGGATGATGCATATATTGTCTAAACACTGTTGGGCTGGGTTTTCAATGGGGGGGGGGCATCAAGGAGGCCTTTCTTATGTCATTTTTAGTTTGTTTAATCTCACTGGCCAACATCTAGCAGGGGGTCCTTACTTAGGCAAAACTGTTGATTTCAGTAGGAATGTTGCCTGAAATGGGGATACAGAGTTTGCCCTAATCTAATTTGAGTCTTGGTCTGCAGCAATCCAGCAATAAACTTTGAGCTTCTTTTTGAAGGCTAGTTTTGAAGTAGACCCATGTCTTTGCAGGTGTATAGCTGTGTAATGTCAGAGTGGATGTTACTTTTTGACTCCTAGCCTAAGACTAGAAGGGATCAACATGATCACCAAGCTAGATCCACTTCTTAAATAAATGTCTTCTGAAATCTAGGCATTGCCATTGATGGAAATAATAATGAAGATAAAGAAAGGCACATCAGACTAATCAAGAAAAAAGGGAAAGTCAAGGCCCTTGATGAGGAGCTATACAGTAAGTTTAAGAATTCTGCATTGACTTAATACTATCATGCTGATATCCCCATAAACTGTAGATATCACGAGAGTAAAAATGCTGTTGCTGATCCCTGCATTGTGTTACAGGCACTAGATTGGAGTGAGTGGTCTTTTATTGGAGATGTTTTCTGTAGCAAAGTCAATTAATCTGCATGTTTTAAGTGTAAAACACCTTTCTTGTTAAAGTAGAGCTGCCGGAGAGGCTTTAATCCACTCTTCATTTTCAGTGCTCTTTGATATGAGGTTTTTCTTACAGGCAGTCAAATATATAATATACACTCTGCTGCAGAACTGCCAGAGCATGCATGGTTGTACAATGGAAGTTCTTACTAGTATTAAAACAACTGGTTGTGTTCACAGCATGAGTTATTCATAGATGGAAGCATTATATGAAGAGCAAAAATTGCACTCAATACATCTGCATTGTACTGTTCACTTCTGACTCATTTATGAAAGTTAAGCTTGGCTAAAAATGATTCAGTGTTGGCAAATAAGTTTTAATCATAAGTTCAGTTATCAGAGTTGAGTCATGAAAGTGAATACTTCAGGTTTTTGCCATCTTCTAACTGCTTTTTAATCTACTGAAATATAAAAATATAGAGGAAAAAGTTTGGGGGTGTTTTTTCATGTGACCTAAGATTCAACTTAATGTCATTAGTGAACTGATTTTTCTTTCTACAGAGCAAGAGGGCGTGGACTTAAAGGCAGATTTCGAAACACATTTTGGAATTGCTCACACTCGCTGGGCAACCCATGGAATTCCCAATGCAGTGAACAGTCACCCTCAGAGATCAGATAAAAGCAATGGTAAATATTTTCTGTACTGATCTGGAATTTTGTCTGAAATGTCAACAGACACTTAATCTAGGGGATTACAATAAAGTTGAATTAAATGTGTATAAATTCTAAATACTCTGAACTCCGTTACCTTGTCTAACAATAATGTCAATGAACAATTTTGTGGATGTCTGTGAACTGGGAAAAGCAGTTTGTTAAAATAAAGCATTCCTTCAGCTAAAACTCTTTTAAATGGAATTTGTCGTGCTTAAGAAACACAAGTGCAGTAGAATCACTTAGCCCATAAATTGTATTAATGATAAATTTGTGTCTAAAAATTTCAACACAACAAACCATCTATTTGGACATAATAAAGAAAAATGTCGTATTGGGCTAAACATATCCTTAGTGTAACTCCAGTTCACAGGGGTTGCTTTGAGGAGGAATTCAGTCTGCTGGTGTGTAGTAAAATGCTTGCTATCATTTTTGTAACAGTTTAAGCAGTCGATTTGGTTCCAAAGATTCTAATATCCTAGTGTAGTGGCTAGCCCATCTGCTTTACATGCGAAAGGCTTTGGGTTCAAACCCTAGGGGGTTGGATTAGATGATCTCATGAGGTACCTTCCAACTCTGATTCTATTCTATCATGAGCCAAAGGGCAGCTCTACTTAAAATGGTGGCACTGCATAGTTTAATCTACCCCTGCAGTGTCTATGTCAGGGGTTAGGTTGGCATAACTGTGGTGTTCAGTGAAAAATTTACACCCTAAACACAATCAGTGTAACATTATAGTGTAGATCTAGTTAAAGTAACTCACTCTTGTTTCCTTTTGAGTACTAGCTACTTCTGATTCACTCTTTGCTCATATGAGAGAACCAGAACAGTTCAGTTGGTACTAAAAGCATTCTTGTTTAGAGCTAAAAAAATTTGATCACCCCAATCTAAACACAGTTTTGCTAAATAGAAATTTGTTTTATTGTATTTGAGGCTGCACAGAGAGGTAGCCATGGGCCCTGCCTGGGAAGTTTACTACCAAATAGCTTATTGGCATTTTCTAGCTCACTGTTTCCCAACCAGTGTGCCATCAAATCTGAGCAGGTGTGCCACACAACTTTTTTTGAAAAACAACTCAAAGAGCTCTGGGTTGGCTCATTGGCTCATGAATATTCACAAGTTTATTTGGAAACTATATGGTGTGCCTCAAATTAATTAAAAGTAGCAAGGTGTGCCAGGGCAGAGAAAATGTTAGCAACTACTGTTCTAGATTTGGGGGGGGGTCAGACTTTTTTCAAAAGAATCAATCAGATGTTCTTTCCTGATTTCTCAATATGCATTTAGGCACTTAAAAATGGGGGGAGAATTGTTTGAAAGGGAAGAGGTGGGCATCTTAAATACACAGCATGTGTATTTATCTAGATCAGTGGTTCTCATCATGGCCCAGTCAGCACGCAATAAAACATACAAGTTTCAAGTGTCCAGCCATGCAAACAAGTCCTTTGGTCAAGACTACAGTATACAAATCACATTGCTGCATGATTGCCCTTGTACACCAACTTAAACCATGTTCAAAAAAACTGACATTCATAAGAGACAATCTGGCTAAACTGCACTCAGTTAAAGCATAACTTAATAAACATCTAACAAAGTACCATCCAAATTGACAGAACTATTAATATTGGTATCTATTTACCAATTTATTTAATCTCAGAAATTGTGTGAAGTCTTCAGAGAGGGTAACAGACTCAGGTGTTTTGGGGGTTTTGCACCCCCTGCTCTCCCAAGACCTCCCTCATATCCTCCCCATGGTTTCTTACAAAGCAGTCAAGCTATTTCTCTCAGCAGGTGGCTGGGAAGAGGGGACAGACTTAGTTTGTATTTTGGGATGTGCTTCAGTACTATTGTGTGGACTGTACAACTATCTTTACACTTACATTCTGTGAGGTAGTATTTTAAAAAGCAAAATACCTAAGGTTTTAATGTTGATACTAGGTACTTCAGTAAACCCTGATCTGAAAGCTCTGGAAGTAACTAATATAACTTTGTGGCTTTAAGCTTCTGACATTAATTTTGTACATGTGGAATTACACTTTTCTGATGATTTGATTCTTGCTTTCAGAGTTTGTTGTTATCCATAATGGCATTATCACAAACTATAAGGACCTGAGGAAATTTCTGGTAAGTTTATGGTAGCTCTTATTTTGTAGTTTTTGAATCATTCAAGCAATCGTTTTCAGATTTTTCATGGCATCTGCCTGGTGTGAATTAACAGGTGCAGTATTTAATTTTTAAATTGCATTGTAGTAGAATCTGCCTAAAAGGATACCTAGGAACTGATACCGTGCAGTGCATTTATATAGCCCTGCCTACAGAATAAGACACCACATCTAAGCTGTTTGTGGCACAGCTGCTGTTGTCTGCAGACTCCCTAAAGTGCAACGACACTTTCTCCCCCTTCACCTATAGTTGCTCTTGTTCTAACCCACTCTGTTATTTACTTGAAATTTCTTTCCTAAATATTCCTTGGGAGATAATGCTATTATGTAGTGTTACATCTTAACATTTTTATTCAGTGATAAAATACATATCAGCCTAATGTGATGCTAAGTTTGAGAGGTGTGTCTTTCTGGTGAGACATGCCGTTTAAAAGAAACTAGTTGGTTTTCTGCTTGAGGAAGAAAACACTTATCTTGCCTCCAATTTATAACATTCTAGGAGACCAAAGGCTATGAGTTTGAATCTGAAACAGATACTGAAACTATTCCAAAGCTGACCAAATACATGTATGATAACAGAGAGAGTGAAGATATCAGCTTTTCTGCTTTAGTAGAGAGAGTTATTCAACAATTGGTAAGTGTGGGAAGTCAGCCTTTCTGTGCTAATAGGGAACTGCTTGCAGTGTTAGAATATGCTTCATGAATCTGAATCCACCACAGACTTAATTAATGGAAAATAACTTGTTTTGTAGAGCAGAAATTAGATTAAAACATTGGAAGTCTGAAAAACTTGGTAAATGTCAAACTTCATTAGCACTATTTTAAAGGAGCAAGGGGGTATGTTGCTGCTATTTTGCTGGACTGCTTTATTTTTTAAAATGTGGTGGTGATCAGGGAGCAAGTGGTAGCTTTTTAAGAGGCCTTTTATAGAGTGCAGTAATCTTGAATACTGCTGTGATTTATTTAAACAGAGGTTAGATTTGAGTCACAGCAATGCTAATCTAATTAAAATAAACCCATAGCACCCATGTTTGGAGTAGACTAGAGTCTAACAATCTGTATGTGCATATACATGGTTAAACTGTTTATAAATGGGGCCTACTATAGTTTACTTTTGGTGGACTAAATAGTCTATAGACATGTGACTTGCAAGCTTGCACCATAAATGCTGAAATTCATTTGGTCCCCCATCAGAGTCACCCTTTTTCCTGGCACCAGCTCCACAGGCTTTTCTGTAATACTGAGGCTGCAGAAACCACTGAAGGGCCAATGTGTGGCAGGAGAGGAGGATGAGATCCTGAGAAGGCTATTGAGTGAGGGACTGGCCAGCTCATTTGTAAAGTGCTTATCCCCTTCAGTAGTTTTGTGCATTCTACACCCCTAGATACACCAGCCTTGCTGACTTCACATAGTCCCTGTATGTGGGAGTTGAGAGAGAGCACTTTTCAGTCTTGGTAAGATGAGGCAGGAGTTTGCTCTTGTCACCATATAGTACTTTTCAACTTCAAAGCTCTGTCACATTCATATACAGGGCCTCTTCTGAGTGTGGAGTCTTTTTGTAAAGTACACTCGATAAGCACACTAAGAAAGCAGTAGGACCAGAGTTTTGGCCTGCAAACTGAGAAATTATCCCATGTACATCATGTAATGCTGAACAAATTGTATTACATTTCCTCATGTTAATGCAATTCTGGAAGTTTGTAGCATGCATGTTTGTCTGCTTTGCTTTTTCAAGGGGGGGCAGTCTGACTTCAGGAAAAGACTCCAGATAACATTAATGAGCTTAACCCAAGAGGCTTCACAGGAAATGGAGTGGGGGAAGGGAGGCCAGATTTAATACAAGATGTGACTCATTCATTTAACTTGTTTGGGATTTTCTCTTTATCTTTTATTTTTATGGTTTCTAGGAAGGTGCTTTTGCATTGGTTTTTAAGAGTATTCATTACCCAGGTGAAGCTGTTGCCACCAGGTTAGTGAAAATCCCCTTTTTAAAAACTTATCATTCATTTTGATAAGATAAAATTTCTCCTCAGTAACATGAGGACAGTCATGTCCGTATTTAGGTTAACCTGTTTTCTTTTCTAGGTAACTAAACATTCAGTCAAATACAATTTCTAAATAAAGGTTTAGGGAAAATGATATGCAAGGAAATAGACTGTTAGTATGAAAACAATGCACCTGTGTAACATCCTGTAGGTTTCTTGAGCTGAGCTAGATGATGGTTGCAAATAGCAACTTAATTTTCCTCTTGAACACTTCTTCAATTGATCATTAAATAAATTAGATTTGGAGGTCATGAACTATTCTTTTTTTCTAAAACTACAGAAATCTAAAGGAACAAATTAATGACTTACATTTGGAAAGTTCCCTGTCATAAATGTGGCTTTTGTTGTTGAGTAAATACTGGTGTAAAACATGAATTAACATTTTGTAAGCACAACAGAAAAGCAGTCAGGCAATTTGGCAAGCTAGACTTGCTTTTGATGCATGTAACTCATTTATTTTAGAAGAATTGATACATAGTGTATCAAGCCAGACACACCACATATGATGGGCCATAGGTGTCACTTCCTAGGTATTCGGTAGAGTTTTTCTGGAAAAGCTCCATTTACCTTCTGTTTCCAAAGTGCTTTTACTGGATATGCCTGCTATACTGTTTGATGATAAACCAAAAAAGGAGATTGAACAAGCCCCATCTTGCTTCATTTGAGGAAATACTGTGAATGGTGTATTCATTCAAATTGTCTAGAAGCCATTGTGCTAAAAAGTCACAAACACTGATCTCTAGCCCTAATCCAAGAGACAAACAAGACTCATGATAGTGTTTATACATTCTGCTTTTGTTTCTGTCTGGAAAAGCAACTTTGAGGAAAAATCAAAGGCAAGTAATTTTTCAAAATGATTAACACCCCTGTTGTCTCTCTTTTTGTTAGATTGCTTTTTACAGTACAACTATGTACCAACAGCTACTGTGGCCTGCCTTTTGCTATAAGCACTGAGTTGAAGAAACTAATGTACAAGCCTCTTCCATGTTTTAGACTACTTAAGCAAAATCCTTTAACTCTGACAGGCAGTATTTTCTACACCAGTCATGATCTGTACTCCTTATTTTAGTGTTTTCTGAAAGTTGATACTTGAAGTGATGTGGGAATTTTAAAATTCCCAAGAAGTCAACTTAGTTGCTTTTAACCTGGGAACCTCTCATTTTCAGCCTTGCTGATCTGCATGCCTCTTTCAAATAGAAGCCAAACTGAAATAGTGAGATTTTAAAAGCACAACAACTTAAAAAAAAAAAAAAAAAAAAAAAAAAACTGCTTTAAAGCTTATTCAGGTGATGACACAATGTGGTACATGATCATCTGACTTGGAAAAGTGATAGAATTTTGCCTTGCCTCCTAGCATCATACAGGACCTTTAGGCATGGTAATTAGGGTTGATGGTCCTGAGTTTGAGGAGGAAAGGCAAAACAAATCTCTAATTATATAATGATTATTGGTCTTCCTGTGGTCTCATTTCAGAAGTGGAGAAATGTAGCTTTCTATGTAGAAGAGCTTCTTTTAGAATGGTTATAAAGGAATCCACGTACTGTTTTGAAGATTGGCCCATGTACACTTCACTTTGTGGTGAGGAGGACAGCAACTTAAAAGATACAGCTTGTCCTCCACCTGGACTTAGAATGTGATGGCAAGCTCCCTTTCCAGTGGCAAATGGCCCAGAGCAGTTGTAGGAAGGAAGAGGGAAAACAAGCTTGTCCTACTTCTGGGGGAAGTTTGGGCACTAAAAACTGCAGTAGCCAGAGCTGTCACACTGGCAGGGTGGGGATATAACCATCCAGCTACCATGCCTTCCCATAGGAGAGGTGGGTGTACATGGGGAAACTGAGTCATATTTATTGCAATTATATATGTAGGCCTGTAAGGGTGTGCTTGGAGCATCTGCATCACTATGGAACAGAAAAGGATTTGGCCTTCCAACTGCAGATGTCTATTGAATCTATTCTATATAAAGGACTTCATAGTGAAGTTGCTCATTGTTGCATTCACAGGCGAGGAAGTCCGCTACTCATTGGCGTTCGCAGCAAATACAAGCTTTCCACTGAACAGATTCCTATCTTGTATAGGACATGTAAGTCATAACTATAGTTTGCTTAGTTTTTCAAGATGCATAAACTTAAAGCAGAATTTTCTTTTCAATGTAAGTTGATTTCAAGTCACAGGAAGCTCTTTAGAAGAGAAGAGGTAAGGTGTAGTATGGGGTTTTTTTTGCTTTTTGTTTGGGTTTTTTTAATCAATAGATGTAAAAGAGTCACTTTGAACCTGAAAGTATCCCATTTTGTATTTGTTATATAACATCAGAAGTGCAGATTTCCTGTTAGAAATGACCATAGCTTTTTTTCCTTCCTTTGGTGACATCTTAGTTCATCACTGATTTCATTCTGCATTTGATTGATCTACATATTGGACTTGTCATATTTCATTTAATCGCTAGGCAACATTGAAAATGTGAAGAAAATGTGCAAGACCCGAATGAAAAGACTGGATAGTTCCACCTGCCTTCATGCTATTGGAGATAAAGCAGTAGAATTTTTCTTTGCTTCTGATGCAAGGTAAATAGCACGGTTTTTTTGGTTTTTTTTGCCCTGTAGCAGTGACAGCAGCCAGTTCTTGACACCTTATTTGTTGGTTCTCTGCTATGGGTCTGTGGTCTGGAGGGAGGCTATTTTTATTATGGAGATTTGGAAGCCCAGTGGGTAGTTGAAATACTTGATAAGGGTAGAAAAATTTACATCAGAGGTGAAAGTGCTTTTAATAGAACACCAGTTTTTGAGCTACAGGCTAGAAATGCTTGCCAATCACTAGCCTTTCTGCCTCTGTAAAATGTATCTAATGCAGGGCAAACTTAAGCAGCAACTATCAGTGAAATATGCAGCTGGAGTGGAGAGTAGCTTTTGGGTTTTTAAATCGTATTTCTGCTTCAAATAGAAACAGTGTTTCAGATGTAAATCTGACTGTTCACTGTGTCACTCTATAGTGCTATCATTGAACACACCAACAGAGTAATTTTCCTAGAAGATGATGACATTGCAGCAGTGGCTGACGGGAAGCTCTCTATTCACCGGATAAAACGTTCAGCTAGCGATGACCCCTCTCGAGCTATCCAGACCTTGCAGATGGAATTGCAGCAAATAATGAAAGGTAAATTGGAACATCTAGGAATAAAGCCCATTCAAAGATGGGCAGTCTCTTCCTGATATTGCCACGTGGGGGATTTATACTATAAGAAAATTGCCATCTGATTGTCTGTCCAGCACTTTAAAGTCCTCTAGGACTTTAATCTGAGAGAGAATATAGGGTGTGGATGGCACTAACTGTCACTCTTGATGACCTCAAATTTGTGCCCTTTGTAGTTTTTTTTCCTTAAATGTTTGGCACTTAGTCTTGGACTGACTTGACAAAACTGTACTACAATGCAGAATTTTGATTAGACAAGAACTATTTCTGTTCACAACTTTTTCCAAAACACTGTCTTTGGTTATTTAAAAAAAAAAAGGAACAAATGACTTACTATCCTTCCCTCCCTAGCCCTAAACCTCCATTCAGCTGCAGCCGGTGGGATAGTACATTGACTGTCCAAACTGGCATGCTGCTATTGGTTATCCTAAAAGTTGACTCTGACTGGATTAAAACTGAAAGAGCAAAAAAACCACAAACTTGTTCATTTATGCCTGTCCAAATAGGGAACTTCAGTGCATTCATGCAGAAGGAAATCTTTGAACAACCAGAATCTGTTGTCAATACCATGAGAGGCCGGGTGAATTTTGAGACCAAATCAGGTAGCTTGGAATATTCTAATGTTTGTAAGTCGTCAAAACTTTAACACATTGACTTAATAAAAATCCCTTGCTGAAGTGTACTCTTCTTTTTTGGGGTGTGTCTACAGTGCTGTTGGGCGGGCTGAAGGACCACTTGAAGGAAATCAAAAGATGTCGGCGACTGATCATTATTGGCTGTGGGACCAGTTACCATGCTGCAGTAGCTGTATGTTCCATCTGTTATAAAATATATGGACTACTTTAACTTTGGTTTATAGAAGAGCACTTTTGCTTTCTGCTTTGTTTCAAACTAAGCCTGTAGTAGGGAGTCTGAATTACTACTTGCTTGCTTTTTTTCCTTTGCACCTGACACTGTGGTTAAGCACTTTTTCTATGGCCTGCCATGCCAGAATTACTTTCTCCTTGATGTTAAGTACTAAAACTAATCAGTAACTACAGAAACAAATCTTTATTCTATTAAGTTTTGTAAATACTGATCCATGTCATTTTTTTTTAAAATAAAACAGAGGATTGACATGTCAATATTAACAAATGCCATATGCTTAATTGAACATAGACCCGACAAGTTTTGGAAGAGTTGACGGAGCTGCCTGTGATGGTGGAACTTGCCAGTGACTTTCTGGATAGAAACACTCCCGTGTTCAGGGATGATGTGTGCTTTTTTATAAGTCAGTCGGGTGAGTTGCTTTAACTGTTCATCTGAATGAAGGCATGTATCAAAGGATAAAAAAAAAAATCCAATAAACTTGTTTTAGTCTGAATTTGGAATAAAACAAGGGAGGATAACCACTAATGATACTAGAGCTATTAGATGTAAATTTTGCTTTTCAAATCAATGGCTTGAATCAAGAGTAGAAACAACTTGTGATTTGATTGTGACGTTTAGGTTTCACTATAAACATCTTCACTCCTAAAACATTTCTTGTTCTGCATAGCTAGATTCAGTTGGTTAGAGCTTGAAGAAACTTTAAATATGGTAGAAATTTTACCAGTGCTCTTGCTGATTTTGAGTTTTAAAATTAATTGTCAAACTACCTGTTATGTAGGTGAAACTGCGGATACACTTATGGCCTTGCGATATTGTAAGGATCGTCGGGCTCTGACAGTTGGCATTACAAACACTGTGGGAAGCTCGATATCCAGAGAAACTGACTGTGGTGTACATATTAATGCAGGCCCTGAGATAGGAGTGGCAAGCACAAAGGTAACTCTTTCCACTTGTAGCTTTTTTTAATGCTTCTGAGAAATGCAATCAAATTGTCAATTTTGGTACTTCAGATTTAGGTTGCATTCAGCAGTCAAGTCTGAGCTAACATTCTGGGTTTTGTCTACAGGCGTACACCAGCCAGTTCATCTCTCTTGTAATGTTTGGCCTGATGATGTCTGAAGACAGAATTTCTTTGCAGAATAGGAGACAGGAGATCATAAGGGGGTTGCAAACATTACCTGGTACATACCTTTTTGAATTTTATGGTTTTTTGGTGTTAACTATTCCAGGTATTGATACCTGAAGTATTAAGGCTCATTAATGCACTAAGACTTCTCATTCTGGAATATACTACTTTGAAAATAAGTAGCACATCTGCCCCTGCCTGATATTTAAAATCTCATTCCAGCTCAAAATGTTTTTTCCGTATGGCTTCATGCATCATAAGGGAGACTGATAACTCTAAGCTGTTATAAATGAATGCCAAATACATGAACTGGAGGGAAAAAAAAAAAATTACCCTAACTTCTGTTGTTAGTAATCTAAGATGTTAGTTACAATTTTCTTGGATAATGTTTGTTTAGATAATTTTTAGAGGATTTAAATTTTGTTTAAACCACTGAAATAAATCAAGCTTATATGAAACAGGTCCCAGAAAGAATTGCAACAAAAAATTAATGGTGGTGTATGGACCATTGATCTATAAAACCCTAAGAGCCCAGTGGTCTCTGTTCAGCCTTCGTAACTTTGCATCTTTGTAATCATTATGCATTCACACAACTGAGTCCATCTGTTATTGCTTCATGGAAACATACTGAAATACTGTGGTGCTAATAAATCTGGAGTAATGGCATTTATGTAGTAAAGTCTCTCTTATGTGATCTCATAGAAATGATTAAAGAAGTCTTGTCCTTGGATGAGGAGATATGTGACTTGGCCCGTGAACTGTACAAACAGAGATCGCTTTTGGTTATGGGTCGTGGTTACAACTATGCAACATGCCTAGAAGGAGCATTGGTAGGTATGCTCTTGAAAGCTTAAGATCTTGTCTGCAGGTTTTTAGCTTTCTTTTTCCTATAATACTTTTGGGTATAGCTTATTCTAATGGTTATTTTGGCTATCAACTTCTGCTCTGTCTCCTGTTGCTTTTTTGCTCAATCTACAAACATAACTATATACAAGTAAACAATTTATCCCTTCAAAAATTGCAGAAAATGTATATGACCAAGGAAGAAAAATCTGGGAACCTTTGATTGTTACACCACCATTTTTGCAATACACCTCACTCATAAGACTATTGGAGATGCTAGAGTCTCTCATCAGAAACTTATCACCATATGGCAATGGCCTGACTAATTGTAAAATGCAAGACTGAGAACTATGTGGAACTATGGCCTTTCAAAACATCTCAATTAGTTTTGCAAATTTCTTTGAATAACTGGGTCACTATAGTCTTTTTGCCCCAATCAGACTCCCTCCCATCAGTGACTTCAGTTAGATAAAGCTCATCAAATGATGCCACCATTTTTTATAGAACTGAAATTTTAAGATAATTTTGTTTGAAAAGTGTGGGAAAGAGTTTAGTCTTAAGACTACATGAGTCAATTTCTAAAATAATCTGTTAACTTCTGTGTTTTAAACAGCTCACTTCCAGGTTTCTATCTGTTTTTCCTCTGAGGGTGTTGCCTGTTTTTGCCCTTGATAGTAATGCTCTAGCATTTGCTTTCTAGAAAATCAAGGAGATTACATACATGCACTCTGAAGGTATCCTGGCTGGTGAATTAAAGCATGGACCACTGGCCCTTGTAGATAAACAAATGCCTGTTATCATGGTAATTATGAAGGATCCCTGCTTCACAAAATGTCAGAACGCATTGCAACAGGTCATTGCTCGACAGGTAAGATGTCTAGTGAGCACTGTGTCCTATGGAAAGAGGTTCTGCATGTTGAAATACAACTGTAATCATCGCAATTCAGAAATGGAATGTGATGGTAGTTTTCTTTGTCATCGAACAAGATGTATTTACCATCTCATTGTAATGTAACATTAAAGTTGACACCAGTGATGAAAACTGAATTATAAACATGCAGTTGTAGTAATAGTTTAAAATCTAAATTACCACCATCTAAACAAGCATGTAGTTTCTTATAAAATAAACATGCATTGATTTTTTCTTGCTATGTTTAGTAACTTAGTAACTTTTAGAAACCAGCAACATACACCTAAAGATTGTCATCTCACCCCTCTTCATTATTTACTTACAGGGTCGCCCAATTATTCTGGCTTCTAGAGAAGACACTGAAAGCTCAAAATTTGCATACAAAACTATTGAACTGCCACAGACAGTTGACTGTCTCCAAGGAGTCTTGAGTGTTATTCCCCTACAGCTGCTCTCATTCCACCTGGCTGTTCTTAGAGGATATGATGTAAGTGATTCCTACATTTAGATAGTACAGTTAGAGAAATGCACTTGTGAATTTCCTAGTACCCACCTAAAGAGAGAGACAGTTTTTTCAGTAAGATTTTTCCAATAAGGGAATAGCTGTGTTGGTAATTTTAATCTAGATGAAATTTCAGTAAGCTCCATAACTTGATTTTCTTTTTTTCATTTGAGTATAAAAATTCCATTTTTCAAGAGTGTGAAATTAGAGGGCAATATTTCCAGGTGAAATTAAATTTTTCAAGGGGCATGTGTGGTGTGCCTTTATCATAAAACTTGGTAAGAACATTGATCATTCTTGGGGAGGCCGTCCCACAGCCTGTCTTAAATTTATCATGTGATGAAACACTAAATTATTATAATGCATAAATTCAAGTAGGGATTGACTGTAAAGTGGCTTTTGACTTTTACTGGATATTTAAACCTTCAAACTTGTTGCATTAATATTCTTGTGCATTCACTGATGTTGGAACAGATAGGCCATGGAATTCATTGTTTCATGTATGCATGTGCACAAATGTAGAAAATTGTTTTAATACCATATACTGAAAACTGTTGTTTAATTCCAGGTGGACTTTCCAAGAAATCTGGCTAAATCTGTGACAGTGGAATGAACAACCTGCAATAGTTGGATACAGTATTTTTGTCAAAGTTCTAAATTTTACTTCTGTAAACTTTTTTAAATTAATAGTTGAATGATACTGTTAACTGGAAAACTTGAGGAACAGTTTAACTTAGTTTTTAATGCAGTTTTTAAAGCTTTTGATGTGCCTTGTTACCAAAGTGCTTTTGCTTAAGGCATGTATTGTTCCTCTATCAGTGATTCCCAACCTGTGTTTCAGGGGCCAAAAGTGGCGCTTGTCTCCCCTCCTGCTGGCTGCAGCATAGAGTCACTGCCTGTCTAAAGACCCAGGTGGAGCATCTTTTCTACACGGCTGAAAGACCAATGTAGGCTGCAGCCAAAGGGGGAATAGGAGATTAGCACTCCTATTCCCCTGTCTGTAGCAGGGAGCATGGCACCTAGGTCCATGCTGTGATTCTTGCTGGAGTCAGAGGCAGGAGAGCAGTGATTTTCTGTTCCCTTGGATACAGAAAGGACACAGTGGCCTTGGGACACAGTGTGCAGAACTGCAGCCAGGGAGATGGGAGATCCATGAGCGAAGAGGCAAGCTACTTGGGGGGGCTGGTGGCCCTTCAGGGCTATAAAAATGAGACCTGTGGCCCTTGGGCAAAAAAAAGTTGGGAATCACTGCTCTATATACTAAAAGTTGCCAAAGAAGAAAGAGATCAGTGTTTACATATGGTATAATGAATGAATTTTTTAACTACTGTGCAATATAATATATACAGCTCTGGTCAGAGTAACTGTGAACATTTTTTGGCTAACACTACTTAACTAGTTTTAAAGACTATATTTATAAGTACAATTGTATAGCTTTTTAAGTTATTTTTAGTATGTCAGGAATATGTCCTGAGTATATAACATTTAATTTGTGTACAGTCACTTTGTTCAATCTATGAACTGGAAATCTACAGTCTTTGAGAGGGTTTCACTTCCTGACACTTATTAACTTCTAGCCTTTCTGGATCTTTCCACTGTATCTGATATATTTCTCCATTAATTATCTTTCTCCTATTCTGGGGCTGAAAATTCCCACAGAGGTTTCTTCAGACTTTGGGTGTATTCAGTTCATCCAAGTCAGAGCAACAGTTTTAGTGCATAGTCCACTTCTATCTGCATGAAATGGTACTGTGCAACAGAATAAGGGAAGTGGATATTTTCAAGTTGGTTACAATGCTTCTGTTTAAAGATTGTACAGGCAAATTCCTATGCAATAAAAGAATGAAATAAACTTTTGTCTTTGCGTGATTCCTGCCCCTTCTGCACTGGTAAAGAAAGAAATGTGTACAGTCGATACTTTACAAGTGCTTATCCACCTTCCACCTTTGCAGAGATTTTCTTAACCTAATGATTGTTGTTTTCATATGTTGATGGCACAAACATTACTCTTTTTTTTTTTTTTTCACTCTTGCAAAAAAAAAAAAATAGTAGTCAAATGCCTTCTTTTCAGGACTGGCTAAGGCTTCCTCTTTAGAGAGGGATGGTCTTGTGCTTAAGATAGCAGTTGTTGAGTTTCAAAATCTGGGGCTAGCTATGCCACAGAATTCCTGTATGATATTGGACAAGTCACCTAACTCTCTGTACCTCAGTTCCTTGCTTGTAAAACATAATACTTGTGTTCTACCCCTTGTGTTCTTTGCTTGAACTGTAGACTCCTGTATGTATGTGTGTACAGTATTTAGATTGTGTTGTATTTTTGGTACATGTACAGCTAAGCATAACTTTGCAGTAATTTAACTTTTTTGGAGAAGTCTTCCAGCTCAGCATCTTGTAAGTAGAGTAGGAGTAGAGGGGTTATTTTTACTGAACCCCTGCATTTGGTACTCACGTGACTATTGCTAGAATGCTGTGTCCAGTTTGGTGCTAATAAAGGGCTCAGTGAAGAGTAATGAGATTGATTAAAGGATTAGAAAACATGTATTATTGTGATAAAGGTCTTTGAGTCTGTTTCCTTCTCCGAGAGAGCTTGGTAAGGGATAATCTGATTAAGTCTTCAAGTACCTACATGGGGGGGAAATAAGACATATGCGTGACAGTGATGGCAATTCACTCTTGGTACAACGTATGGATCATAATGGATTTTTTTTAAAGGGAAACTCTGGGAATTAGGTGAGGGAAGTTGCATGATCTATGCTTTTTACATGATGTCAGAGCATGGCTGTGTTTACACATTGTGTCCCTACCACACCATCTTCAGTGCCTCAACATCTACAGCTGCCCTTCCCGTCTTCCACATGGGCAGGGAGGGTTGCCTGACTAACTCTGAGCAGGTGGGCCGCTCTGTATGAAAGGAATGTTTGTTCTGTCTTGTGGCCTGGGCAGGGCCTTGGGGAGGGTGGCAGTAAAGTTCCAGTGCTCACATAAGGCCCCCAACTTGGCTCAGGTCCCTCGGCATGTACCCCAGCAGCCTGTACAGTAATCTCTCTATTTATGCACCTCAGATACATGCCTGTTGTGCCCCATTGCAAATCCAGCCACAAAGACTAGATTATTACAATGGTCCCTTCTGGTCTTGGAGCCTGAGCTTTTTCTATGGCACTCCAAACACACTAAGTGAATCTTCAGGTGTAGGTATGTTGTAGCTCTCAAAAGAGACTATTTTCATTTTGAAGCATCAGCTTTTTGCATTGCACCCTCTGATGTGGCTGAAGTAAATGTTTCCTACAGCTTTATCCAGAAAGCCATATTTGTGGTGATAACACTTGTGCCTTTCATTGTGAAGAAAAATCTCACCTGAGTGTGTAGTTATAAAACCTTTATAAAAACACACCCAGGCTCCATTTGACTTATGCCAATAATAAAAAGTCTACATACACTTTGAAACTAGGAACAACCAAAGCTGGGTGCAAGAGTTGGTTTCCAGACTTGCCTGTTGGTAAGAATTTTGGACTATTGTCTTACCCCCAGACAATGAGAACCACCCGCAGGATCCAGGAAAATGGATGATTGAAATACTGTGGTACAGACGCAGGCCCCTCTGCAAATTTTAGCCTATGTAGTTTTACTGATCAAATCTAGAAGTCCAGCTTTGAAGCATAAATCCAATTATGAGATATTGAGGCTTGGTAAAAGGCAATAAAAAGACTCTACTTACGGTGCATTACATTGTCAGTTCAACTTTCTTATAGTAAATAAGAAAATTGAGGTATTTTGCTAATATAGAAAGCGATGCATAACTTAATTTCAAGATCTTAAACTGGTCACTTGCAAAAATGTTGCACTTTATCTTTAATATGATGTAAATGCAGCTGTGAACTAGCAGTGAGGAACTATTATAGTTAATGCATTCTCCTGAGGGTTATAAGAGTGAAGAGCTCTACCGGTTCATCGCAGCAGTACATTCATATGTGATTTTAATAGCTCACAAGCTTTTTTTTTTTTTTTAAATCCTTCTATGTACATACAAGACAGTCCCCCACAGGGTTGTTCTCAAAAAGAGATGTTTTAATACTCACCCAGCTTAAACTTAAAGGCTTGACTGGCTTTTTAGTTAACATCTGACAAAAAGCTCTTCAGCACAGTTTTGTTGGTTGGGTGTGGGTTTTTTTTAGGGATTTTGATAAGTAAAAGGACAGTGAAAAGCAGATATGGATGCCAAGGGCATTGGTGGGAAAGCAGGATTTTTTTTTTGGCGGGTAAGGCCTTTAATGTGTTTTTTTTTTTTTTTTTTTTGAGCAGCTAGTTTTCTTGCATTGCAAGAAGCTGCAGTATTAAGGCAAGCTGACTAGTCTACAAAGTACCTTAATTCAGTTGGTTAGAAAAAAGGCTTACAATAGTAGAGAGAGAGAAGACATACGAACCCGGGGTCACAACTTCTCCCAACCCTTGTGCGGGTCCTTCCTCCCTAACCCTCAACTAGTGCCAGCAGCCCCCTCTACTGAAAAAAATGTGGCAGCTGCCTAAAAATTCAGCAGCAGTTATGGCTGGAGTGGGAGCACTTCCCAGGCATGCCCCTGACAGCCTAGGGTCTGCAGGCATGCTGTGAAAATAAGCAGCTCCTTTCAAAGGTTCCCAGGCATACTGCAGAAAGATGTTGCCTGGAGTTGCTCCTTTGGGGAGCATTACACTGCAGAAAGGAGCCACTCCAGGTAGTTTTATTTGTGTCACATGGAGGCGTGTGCATGGAGGGACTTACCGTCTCCCAGCTGCACCTGAAGGAAGCTGCCCAGAGTGCCTTTTGGTAGCAGGACTGGCAATTTCCATAGTACTTCAGAGGGTGCCATGTGCTGCTCTGAAGGGGCTCAGGTCCCACTGTTGACATGTGCCAGTGGTTACCTACCCCTTTATGCTGCTGATTAGTATGTCAAGATTGTGGGGTGGTTTTTTTGTTGCTCAGCAGCTGTTTTAAAAAGCAGGTACTCAAAGTGGATGTGTGGTGGGGAAAAAGCACAGAAAAGCAAGCACAGAATGTATATTTTTGCTGGGGTCCTAAATCTTCCCCTCCCTTACGAGGCTTTCAATGCTCTGTCACCTTTTAAATAGATATATAAATACTGTGGTATTCAAACATCTAAAAAACAGATTGGGGAAGCTGTACAATCCCCCTGGTAGCCTCCCTTCTCCCTTTTCTGATAGTTGCCATGTGTTGCAGAATTAGCCAGAGTGTCCTGCTCATGGCCATAGCCAAGTCCCACCAAACTCTCCTAAAAACATTGGTGGAAAGTGATCCCACTGTTGTGATGCAATGAGAACGTAGTGCCATCCTGACAGGAGGAGATAACATCACCCTGTGGCAGTATGAGGCCTGGCCATGACCTCACCCTGGTGACAATGGAGCATTGCTAGGAAGAGACCTGTCAATCACCCCTAATGGCAGTGTGGCCATGTGTTGCTAGGAAGTGAGGTGTCAATCACCTCTTGATGGCAGTTTGGCTGTGCCTTGCTAAGAAGTGAGGTGTCAGTCACCTTGTAATGATAGTTTAGGGGTGCATTGCTAGGAAGTGAGCTGTCAATGACCTGCTGATGGCAGAAGTGGCAGTGCATTGCTATGAAGTGAGCTGTCAGTCACCTCATGATGGCAGTTTGCCTATGTGTTGCTAGGAAGTGAGCTGTCAATCACCTGATGATGGCAGTTTGGCTGTGCATTGTGTGATGGCTGTCTGGGTGCACCTTGCTAAGAAGTGAGGTGTTGGTCATCTTGTAATGGGAGTTTAGGGGTGCCTTGCTAG
>ML682007.1:7429345-7487598 GCA_007922195.1 Podocnemis expansa
CCTTGCTAGAAAGTGAGCTGTCACTCACCTGATGATAGCAATTTGGCAGTGTGTTGCTAGGAAGTGAGGTGTCAATCACCTCATGACGGCAGTTTGGCGGTACGTTGCTAGGGAGTGAAGTGTCAATCACCTCATGACGACAGTTTGGCAGGAGGTGACGCCACACCGATGACGTCACGTCCCCAGTGACGCTATGCCGCGGACTGATGACATCACCCCTGCAGGCGGCGGCTGCTTGTCTCTCCCGGGGGGCGGGCCAGGAGCCGTTGGGCTCGCTACTCCGCCCCTCCCCTCTGTAGCGGCTAGCCGAGGCGGGTCCCGCCCCCACCGTCCGATTGGCTGCGAGCGACGGGCGCCGCGCGCTGGTTGGCTGGTGCGGCCGCTCGTCAGCCGGCCCGGACCTGGCGCGGCCCGTGAGGGGGCCGCAGGCGGCGGGAGGCCATTGTGGCTCGGGAGGGCCTGGGCGGCGGAGGAGGAGCGCGGGGCCAGCACCGGGAGGAGCCGGTGAGGGAGGCGCGGGGCGGGGTCGGGGTCTCCGGCCTGGGGGGCCGCTGCGCGGGTGGCTGGAGCCCGCGGGCGCAGCTGTCACCGGAAACTTTCCGCCTCGGTGCCGCCGTCTGGCAGCGCCGCGAGCCCAGGCCCGGGCCGCATCCCTCGCCTCAGGTGATGCCCGCCTGGCGCGCCGCTGCGGGGCGCGGGAAGGAGTTTGACGCCCCCTCTTTCAGCCCCCCCCCCCCCCGTAACACCCTGGGGGAGGAAACGAGGAGTCCTGCGGCACTTCCAGCACGAACCAATTTGTTTCTTGCCTGAGCTTTGGGGGGGTTCCCACTTCCTCAGACGCTTGAAGGGGGGAGCCCTTGTCAGCCTCCAAACGGGCAGCCGTGTCAGTCTAATTCAGCCAAGCAACCAAGGAGTCCTGGGGCCTCTTTAAAGACTAACAAATTTATCTATTGCAGGAGCTTTGGTGGGAGAAAACCCCACTTCGTCAGAGGCTTTGAAAGGGGGGAGAAGAAGCTCCCCCAGGGAAGCTGAGCAGCCTTTAGCACAGGGGCGGGCAACCCTGGGCCCGTTAGCTGCGGCAGGCGGCACTCTCTGCAACGACACAGAAATTGCGGCTCCTGCTGCTGAAAGCCGCTCCGGGCAGTTTCTGGCTGGGGCACGGAGGGTCCCCACTGTGCCACGTTCCAGGTGTGGTGCGGAAGGATGATGCACGGATTGGCTTCTCTCCATGGTGTGCAGCCGCCAAGGAGCCAGTCTGGGTAGCTTCTTTCCTCGGCATGCCTGGGGAGCCCCCAAAAGGAGCCGCTCCAGGCAGCTTCTTTTCGTGGCATCCCTGGGGACTCCTGTCCCCAGACATGCTGCCAAGAGAGGCTGCTGCAGGCGGCTTCTTTCCAGGAAGGGCTCCTTTCAGCAGGGAAGCGCCCATCTCCCTGTCCCCCAATCTCTAGCAATGGTTGCCACCAAATTTGCAGGCAGCCACTGCTTTTATTTCTGTGGAGTGAGCCACTGGCACTTGCTAACAGTTGCGGAAGAGGGTCTGGCACAGGGCTCAGCAAAGGTTGTTGACCCCTGCTTTAGTGCTCAGTGATAGGTCCCGCATGCTGCTCTTTGCCTGAATGAATTGTTGGGCTGGTTACGCTGCTTCTGCATGCGGGCCCTTGGGTTCAGGAGCAGCAGGTTGAGTTGCCAAACATCCACTCTGAAGATGTTTTGAACTGCCAGGAGCCTGTAGTGTTTCATTGTAACGGCTTGACGTTAATTAGCAGTGTGCTGTATTTTAGGTGGGTGACTTTTTTTTTTAGCAGCTGTCATAACTAGCAAATAGATTTCAAGGCCAGAAGAGACCATTAGGATCATCTGGTCTGGGCTGACCTGCATATGCATGGTGCATACCACCAGTCATAGCGGTTTACCAGCAGAATTGAGATGCTGTCTGAGCTTACTGCTTTTCAAGACCCAATTCATTATTGAGGTCGTTAGGTTCAAAACTGCTTATTCTAAGAAGTTTAAAATTCTAGGATATTGAAAAATATATGTGGGAGGTAAAAAGAGATCTTCAAGAATCTAAGAGTAAGCAACATGCAACTTTTAGGTTTATTCATGGATCAAAAATAGTGACACTGAGACTTTCCATATCTTCTCAGTGATTCCATCTTTTCATTTGTAAACTTAGAAGATTTGATCTTTTTAGAAGTGCTTGTACTTGGTATCTTAGCATGGGGTGTTAAAAATCAGATTACGATCCTTGAGATTATTTGCCCTTCATTGCTAGAAAAAGACTTTTCAACAAAAACGTAACCATCTTTTTTGTAGTCTTTCTCCAGAGCTGTATTCAGAGTGCAGTGGTAACCTGATTTGTGTATGAAATAAGCAGATGTGACTTGAAGATGTACAGAGAATGTATCTGTTTAGTAATAACATGCCACTTCTGCAGAGTCATTCTCTTGACTGTAATTACACTTTAAATAGAGCATGTATGCTAAAATGTATTCACTTTACTGCATCTGACGTGCTGTATTACCGGTAGTCTTCTGGCTCTTCAGCTTTTCTATTGGTAGTAACAACTAGTTGGAAAACAAAATAGTTTTTGGGTTGGACCATCCAATGTATATGAGCTTTTTTTTTCTTGCCTTCATATGCATGTTTTTATGATTTTTTTGTATAATAGCCTTCAAAAATTCTAGTAATTAGGTTAGAATAGTATGAGAGAATTCAGTTTATGAAGATGATGTTTTCATAGTTATTTTTGTGAGATTATCAACACTGTCCATCTTTACCAGTGTGTGTTCTTTGGTTTTCTCTTTCTGTGTTCGTCATATTGATGACACCAATAACTGAAAATTCTTGGTTTTAAAATTGAATGAGATTCTAAATTTCAGTGGAGTCCTTTACTTTCTGTATGAGTGTTGGGCCTGTTGATAGTGGTCTACAGTCAGGATGTGTGGACTGTGCTGCGTGCACACCTGGGACATATATAGGCTAGATCAAATAAATTGTCAGTTAAGAGATTGGTACCAGGGAGTCAAGAAATCTAGTTGATGACAAACCTGGTGGTTTTGGGCCCTAGTAAAACCAAACCAGTTTTCAATGCCCAGAAGTTCAGAGAGCCTTCATTCTGGTTTCTAAATCAGATTAGTTTTAGGATGGTTTTATGCAGTCAGATTCTGTCAAAATGCCTTTCAGGTTTATAGCTTTCTCCTGTTACTGCTTTGTCTTTGCGATCAGAAGAAAACTTACATCGAGTTAGCCAACTTGAATTAAAATCCTAATGAAGACAAGGTAGCTTTTAGTCTTTACATGAGTTAGCATAGGGGTTGGTAAGCTTTCGAAGGGCTGCTCCCAGCTATTCTCTCCAACCCTCTACCAGTGCCAGAACGCAGCAGCCAGAAAGCCCCCTTTACTGAAAGAAATAGCCACCACCTGCAGTTTTGGCAGCCCGAGCAGTTTCGGCGGTGCCACTAAGCATGCCCCCCTGCGGCCATGACTCACATTGCCACTAGAAGAGCCCGTCAGGAGGGAAGGGGTTCCTTCAGCGGCAAGGTGAGTTGATACTTGCTGGTTTAGAGCTCATGGTGCCTGGTGGCCTGGATGGTACTATCAGCAGTCAAGGAAAAGGTGCCAGGTAGTGCTCCAAATCAGGTCGTGTGCCACTTTGGGCATGCATGTTACAGGTTGCCAACCCCTGAATTAACAAGTGGATCTGAAGCCTGTGCATGAGCCTAGTTTCTAATTTAACTTGCTATTTTGTATAAAAACTACAAACTGCCTTTTCTCTACCAGATGTTCTACCTCAATTTACCAATATACCTTTTTTTCCCCTTAATGAAGATAAGGCCTAAGGAGGGCCTGGCTCCCAACAGTGGCAAACTCAGGCTTTTTTTCTTATAGGGTGCTGAGAAACTGTTTAAAACAGCACACTGTCCCATGCATGTTACCCAGACAGTGGCTGCAGTTAGGACGGGTAGCTGTGGTCTTGTCTTTAGTTTGGGGTTAAAACTTCTCCTTGTCCAGTGCTAACTTTGCTAAGCAGAAACCCCAGTTCTTTTACCACCAATTTAACTCAGATGTTGAAGAATGGGTGTGGCTTAAATCCCTGCCTTTCCACAGTCTATACAGAAAATGTAAATAGTGCATTTAAAGTAAAACTTAGTTGAAATGCAAAACTTCATGTATACACAACCAATTAAAATACATGATGAAACATTCCCAAAATGATGCTTAAAAGTGAGTGCTTTTCCATTAAAACCAAAGAAAACTGATTATCTTTATTGTTTCTTCTGTCAGGCTCAGTGAATTAAGTATTTTAACATTTTTTAAATGTTAAATGCAGTGTTAATTTTTCAAAAGGTCACTTCCAGTGATTTTAAGCGATGAAAAGATTGCTGACTTTTTCATTTCATATTTTTTTTTGTCTCTGTTTAGCAAATTACACTACTTAGGTTGCAGAGTCAAACTCAAGAAAGTTAGAAAATGCCAAATTCATGATGTCTCATGCAACCGTAATTTGACCCTCCTGTGCATCAAGCCTGTACGCTAGATGGATGAGAGGGCAGTCCTGTGGGAAAAATTAGTATGTAATGTAATTAAAGATTGCAGTGTATGTGCTCCAGAGAGCTGAATTAAGGTTTTATGGGCAACTGTGAATCTGCCTGTCTGTAGCCTGAGGAGTTTCTTTATTGTGTATCAAAGGCCAGTTGCAAACAATGGAGATAAAATGTAATAATTCTTTCATAATAGAAAGTTTTAGGGAACCTAAACACAAGAGTTGCTATCAGCTCCTATAACAGAGAAATAAAACAACTTAAACTTGTTTAGAGTCTAATTGGATTGGAAAGATAGATGCTGACAAATTTATCTGATCTCTTTTGGTTTTCCTTCATGACATCATATTATGGGAGTGTAGGAGGTGTGTGGTAAAGTGGTTTTGAGTTTTTCCCTCATAAGTAGTGTAGGTTTGCTTTGGAGGTTATTGAACCTCAGAAAAAAAAAACACTGTACTGTCCCCCACTTTGTGGTTTTTTCCTTCAGTATTAGCATGAAAATTAAGGAAAAAAGAGATGATTAAGTTGACATGTTTCCTGTTACTGGCTATTTGCAAAATTCCATCCTTACTCTTTCAGCATCGCTAATCTCAGGTGTTCTCCAAAATCCATCAGCACAATAACTGACTTTATGCCATTACCCTGGTTCCTACTATTATTTAGTGTCCTGTTTCCTATTAGTTTCTGACAACTTGAAGACTAATATTGTAATAGATTAAAACAGCAGTCCTGTGGATTCCTCAAGAAGTCCCGTAATTAAGAATAGAAACTCTCGCCTGGTTTCCCAGTATGTGTTATCCTTGCTGAAAGTACTTCTGGCCCTGAAACTGTGCCAAGTACTTACAGATGTTTGTGTGGCTGTGTGAGTCCTCGTGTTGATAAAATGATTTAAATTCTAGATGCAGTGGATTGTCAGATTTTGAAACCTCTGTAGTGTTTGTTTCCTACCTCTCTTGTAATTTGGCATCACTTTTTCTCACCAGGTAGGCGATTGTTAATACCTGATAAAAGGATATGAATAGGATGGTATCGGCTTGACTTAGTGCATGATGCTTGGACCTCAGTGATTCTGGAGCCAAATTAGCAATCAGCATTATCTGCAAGAGCACAGTGGTGTGAATTCATTGTTTCATTTACTATTTTTTCTTGCATTAGTCTCACAGCAAAATGATTGACCAAGTATTATTTTATCAACTACAATTTTTTAATAACATAGTAAAAGTATCCTGTTTGGTTAATAACTTAGATTGGCTGATAATTAATTCTCACAGTGTTTTAGTATCATGTGATGCATAGAGGCCCAGGAGATGTATTAAAGAGCCACTGTAGTTGCCACAGAGCTATTATGGGCTGAAGGAGAGATGGGCTATGCAGTTATGAATGAGAGGAAAAAGATGGTCAAGACAATGCCTCTTTAAGGTGTGGTTGGTCCATGTGGCAATAAGTTAGAGAACCCTTTTCTAATCTACTTTTCCCCTTCTTGATAGATTCAGATGTCTTTGTCACTCTGCTAACTCCTCCAGGACTTTGGCTGTTTTTCTTATATGAAACATTGCAAAACAGAAATTTTCATCTTTACTCCCAACGTCTATTCTTTCTTAGAGCTCCCTTTCTCAGTCACCGCTGGTGGAAATTTGGAATTATCCTTGACTCTCTTCCTTTTTTTCCTCTGATAGGATCCAGGCACTTTACAAGTCTTACAACTTCTTCTAGTATTTCTAAAGTCCACTGCATTTTCTGTTTTCCTAGAAAAACTAAGTACATGGTATAGTTCTCTCTTGCCTGGATTATTTTTCACCCCATTACTAGATCTTACTTTTATCCGGTGTTCAGCAACATTCAGCATTCTGTTACTGCTCTGAATATACCTTCCCTTCTCCTGAGCCCGTTTATTGGCTCTGTGTTTCTTTCTGCATAAACATCAAATTCCTTGGATACACTTTTGTGTGTCTTTGCAATTCTGTTTTTGTCCATTTTTTGTCTTTTCCTGTTGCTTATGAGGTCAGTTCCTAGGCTCTACTGTTCTACGCTGTTGACCTCCATACCTGATATCTGCCCTTGAAAAGAGTAAATAAATGATAAATTTTGCCATGAGGTTGCAGTTCCATACAATAGTGATAGCATAATAACTCCATGTGTAGATTTTACATTCTTCTACTTAAAATTTCTGGTTAAATCACAGTCCCTAGAAATGTTCAGTTATTCAGTTTGAATCAGTGAAAGAAAGTTGCTTCTTGGAGCAATGAAGGAAATGTTTGCTCTTTTTAACAGTGATTATATCCAGAAATATTTCTACATGTTTTATTTTAGAGGAATGGGTAGCTGGATAGAGTACGCCTAATTTGTCTGTAAAGAGTCATTTATTTTTGCTGTCTTGTGTATATGAACCTTGCTTATTATTAATAAACTAAAGCAGTAATAATTCTTGATTAAAATATCATTTAAGGAATAGGAGGTATATTGAAAAGTTAGTATAGAAAATATATTGAAAAGATTTTAATAATTTTACTGTTTTAGAATAAACAATTGTTCAATATTTCTTTTTGTGTTTAAAGATCTTGAAAACTGTGTGAGGTCCTTGGGGGAAAAAACTACATGACACTGCATCATGAGTGACAATAAATGCGATAGTCAGTTTTACAGTGTTCAAGTCGCAGACTCCACATTCACTATACTAAAACGGTACCAACAACTGAAGCCGATAGGATCTGGAGCCCAGGGCATTGTTTGGTGAGTAATAAAAACCTTATTTAAACACAGTTTTTAAATATAAAGCAAAATATGAATTTGTGTGGTATAATGAAAAGGTAAACTGTATGGTTGCCAGAATATAAAATACTGATTGTAATTAATACTTTTATCTCTTGCTACAGGATTATGAACTAAGCAGGCATTATTTGCTTGCTATAGTTTCTAGAATTAAATTTTTGTTTTAGGAAACAACAAAATTAAAATTTTAAAAATCTGCGTAAGTTATTAAAATGGGTAGCACGTCCTTCTCATTAACCATTTTATTTTTATTTCTAGTTCTTACATTCCCCATATAGTTATGATGTTACAATGTAAGGTATGACAATGAGATGGTGAGAGATTCTGGGTTTTACTCGTTTCTTCATCATGGCCCCCTTTTTTCCCCCCCTTTTATTCCCAATCACTCCTATCCATTTCTAGGAGCCATCAATGCAGTGCCTTGCCATTAACTGGCAGGATGAGGCAAATCAATGTCATTGTCACTCCATGGATTAACCAGAAAGGGATGCTGTGTGAGGGGTTGGGCTGGCCGTCTCTTCTTGGTGTGTCACCTCAACTTTGTGTCCAGCCTCCACTGGCCCAGGATGTGCGAATCGTTAGTCTGATCCTGAACCTTAGTCTCTTGTATGGCACCACAGCACTGGGCCAGCTAAAGGTAAAATTTTTCAAATGTTTTCTAGACTGCAGCTATCAGCTCTACCCAGATTACTTGTCAGGCCCATATTTTATTGGGCAAAACTTATTTGGTATTAGGAAGAATGTGTAGGTAACTGTAAAAGGGTACCGGTGGTCAAGGGAGGAGAGAGAGGCAGCATCAGAAATACCCTGGTATTGAGTTTGAGCAACAGTCCCCTGAGACTATTGGGGTTTAAATCCTGCCTGCGTATCTGTGCATCCGTAATTTGTATTGAAATCAAATGGGAATTCTTGATGTGTAACGAATGCAAGGCAGGGCCCTAGATTGGGAGAAAAAAATCTTTCTTTTGCTTCATCTGACCATGTCATTGGTGTTCGTCCTGTAACTGAGCTTTTAGAAGAGCTTCATGTTTTCACAGCAAATGTCCTACAAATAAAACATTACTATATTTTTCTATAATATATAGGTATATTGAGCAATCTTATTTAATTGCTTGTGAGGTCAGCTTCTCTGGATGTATCTGAAATACTATCATCTTGCTAATAATCAAGAAGTAAAAAAAATTAAAATGGAAGCTTGCTTTCTTTGAAATTCTGTGTGTTCATGTTGGATATTACTGTTTAAGTAAACTTCACAATATCTTTTTAAAAAATGTTTAGATTAATACATCTTTTAAACCTTTTGTTTCTTTAATACCAAATGGCACAAAGTAATGACCATCCTTTCTTTTCTAGATACGGTGTTATTCTGATCTGTCCTACTTCCCTGCTCTTACAAACCAGATTGCTCCCTCAGGTTGAAGCCCAGTGCTGAGATCAGGCTATTAAATGGAAGAAGGGATGATCTAATTTAATGGTTTGGTCTGAGAATTCTGGATTTAAGAAGCAGGGAAGGAATACAAATCAGAGGTACCCATTTCTCATCTTCATCTGAACACCATTTCCAGTGTTGAAGAAGCAGCATCTAAAACTACATCTCCTTGTAAAATATTAAAATATGTAGAAATTTGCATAATCAGCATTAATAATCCATTGTTCTCAGTACAGAAGAATGTTTTCTCCTAAACAGTTTTATTCTGTTTGCTAGCTGTAAAGTAGTGGCTGCCAGGAAGTAGGTTTTTTGCTCTTTTTAAAAAAATCTTGTTAACCACGGGGCTAATTTTAAGAAGACTTTTATTAGTCTATCGAAATCAAGTTGACCACTGAATTGTTGTGGGGGAGGGATCCTTATTACTCAGTTCATTCTTTTAACTGCAAGACATTTGGAGTTAGTTATTTCCTTAAAAAAAATCTGAATAAGAGCAATGAGAGTTGTCCAGGTTTTACTAAGAATCAACATTACTATTGTTTCACTTTCCATTTTGATTGGTGATAAAATGTGCAAAGAAGTAACACATGCGTTCTAGTATTGATTTGCTGGTGTTAAGTAGTAGAAGGAGTTTTTTTCTTACATGAAATACAAAATAAAGATTTTTGGAAGGCACTCAAAGAACTTACGTTTGTCAGAGAATAGTTAAGCGCTCCTCCTTCCCCCATTTAAGGGGACTTGTCACATATCACCATTCTATATTGTAGACAGAATCAGCTTTTCCCATCAAGATCCTATTTCTTTCTTAGCTTGTGACTATTAATGTATTTGAGCTGCGATGGTAAGACTAAATCTACTGAACACACTTTTTCAGATTCTTCCCTTCCCTCTCCAAATGGCTTTTTCCTATAGACTTTGATTTCCTGGATTCTCTGCTTCCTCAAGTCCCCCCATGGATTTCATGATTTTCTTTGCTCAGCTTGTTTCCTACTTGAGAAATATTCATGTATCAGGGTCCTTCAGACAGCAAAGCTGTGGTCTTGAAGATCCTGCTTTTCTTTGATGCAGACTGTGTCAAAATGTCTGTATCACAGGAAACGTTTCAAAATAAGAAGTATTGGCATGTTTTTAAAAAAGATTGCAAAAAGAGATGGCATAGACATCTTGGGATTCTAACATACAGATTCCTAAGATTAAAGTGACTATAGGAGCTAAGTAGTTTACTTTTGATGAGATGCTTTACTGAGAATGATCACAGGGCATATGATGTAATTACTTACTGTATATAGTTTTTTTCACTCCAGTACCATTCACAGACTAGTTGAGAGCAAAGACACTGTACTTAATTTAAGTGAAAGGTGACAGTAAAGATGAAAAGTCTGTATTTGGACAAATAGTTGACAAGAATTGTTTTTGCCCAGTAATATTCAGAGCAACACAATGGCAAATTAGTTTGTATTGTTGGCCCTACAGTTGACATTTGGGTTTGTGTTGCTGCTTGTAAAATTTTTTTTAGCAAGGAGAGAGAAGAGTCAGGGTGATGAAATCGGCAGTGTACAAATTAAGATTGGATTTAAGAACTCGCACAGGTGAATGATTTTAATCTAAAACATCTAAGAGAATCACCGTGCGATATAGGGTGCTCAAAGAATATCCTGTTCATCTAGAAAAAAAATTTATTTAATAGACTTTCATTATTAGCCTAGGTGATAAGAAATATTAAGCGGATTTGGAAAAATAAACCAACTTTCATAAAATTTTATATCTGTAGGAGTTTTCATCTCTTCTACAGATGTCTGTCTCTATGAATCATAGAATCATAGGGTTGGAAGGGACCTCATAGGTCATCTAGTCCAACCCCCTGCCAGAGGCAGAACCACTCCCACTAAACCATCCCAGTCATGGTTTTGTCCAGCTGGGCCTTAAACACCTCCAAAGATGGAGATTTCACCACCTCCCTCGGCAGCTCATTCCAAGGCTTCGCCACTCTCCTAGTAAAAAAGTTTTTTCTAATATCCAGCCTCGACCTCCCTAACCGCAACTTGAGACCATTGGTCCTCATTTTGTCCTCTGTTATTACCAAGAACAGTCAAGCTCCATCTTCCTTAGAACATCCCTTCAAGTAGTTGAAGGTTGCTATCAAATCCCCCCTCAATCTTCTCTTCTGCAGACTAAATAAGCCTAATGCTTTCAGTCTTTCCTCATAGGGCTTGTGCTTCAGCCCTCTAATCATTTTGGTTGCCCTCCTCTGAACTCTCTCTAGCATGTCCCTGTCCTTTTTGTAGTGGGGAGCCCAAAACTGAACACAGTATTCTAGATGTGGCCTTACCAGTGCAGAATAGAGGGGAAGGATCACATCCCTTGATCTGCTGGTAATACTTCTTTTGATGCAGCCCAGTATGCCATTGGCCTTTTTGGCAGCAAGAGCACACTGCTGACTCACATCTAGCTTCCCATCCACCATGACCCCCAGGTCCTTTTCTACACTGCTGCTACTTAGCTGAATGTTTCCCAGCCTGTAGCGGTGCATGGGGTTTTTTCGTCCCACATGCAGGATTTTACACTTGTCCTTATTGAAGCTCATAAGATTTCTATTGGCTCACTGTTCCAATTTATCTAGGTCTCCCTGAATCCTGTCCTTGCCCTCCAATATGTCTACTGGTCCCCCCCGGCTTGGCGTCATCCTCAGACTTACTGAGAGTGCAGTCTATTCCATCATCCAGATCATTGATGAAAATGTTGAACAGAAATCTTGGCAACGAGTCCTCCTCAAACTAGGTTTTTGAATTTAGAGGAATAGGGAAGAAAAAATACTTCCTATTCAGTGATCTGAAAGGTTATATAATGTTTCTCACCATAAATGAATAGTGAATTATTGAGCATTTGAAAATGAGTATTTGATGACTACAGAAGTGGTGGCCTTAGAAAAAAACAAAACCAAAAAAACCCCAAAAAACCCCTAAAGTGTCAGTTTATAACACTGTGAGGTATTGGCATTCTTGGCTTTTCTTAGCACATCGCAGTTTCAAGCATGCTTTCATATTGGATAAATAATCATAAAACTTTTGGTCCGTTTCCTTCTCTTTGTAGCAGTCTACCTGTTTTTCCCCCCCCCATATGGTATGCACAGCATATACAACTTAATTTGAAATATGTTGTCAAGGCCACTCCTGTAGATCAGCAAACAGGGATTGGATGAAGGATGGCGCTACAGACTTGTTTATATCCTCTGAGAGAGGCTGTAATGTGATCAGTGACTTGCGGAATTATATGAGGAACATTCTTCCCCTTAAAAGTCAGAAGTGTACTTAGCCTTTGGGGAGCCTGTCTGCAGCTGAACTTGAAAATCATCAACCATTTTTTCATCTGAGCACGGTTATTTGTTAAGGGAGTTTGATAATTTGTACTTTTTCAAAGAGTTAATGCATATAACATGAAAATATAGTGTTATCTTGGTTGGGTAAATGCTGAAAAATGTCAGCTTATTCTGGATGGGTGCAAAATACCATTTTGAAAACATCTGTTCAGCTGTCTTCCTCTCCTTATGCATTCTGTTTTGTATGTTCAAACTGTTGATCTATGAACAGTTGAAAATTTCCTGATAATGGTGTGACTTCTTTAAACAAAAGTTTTGTGAAATAGGTAACTTAAATAGACTCTAATTTTAGAATTAGAAATGCATGTTAATTAGGATTTGGGTACAGAATCATGGAAGTCATGCTCTTTTTATTTCCACTTGCAGGAGACTCCTCCTAATGTCACTTCTATTCTAGAATAGTACTCCTTTCCTCATAAAAAAGCAATGATTTAATATTTACATAGTGTATGCTATTTTATTTCAGTGTTGATTGCTACCACAGGGAAGGCTGTTGTGCAAGAGTACCATTGCTCTTAAGTCTACTACAGAGTGTGCTGTAAAGATGAAGAAGTAAAGAGAGGCTGCTCGTAAACACCTTTAAAAATATTTGGCAGAGCCAAACGTCCATTGGTACTAATTGAGCAGCCAAAATGGAGCTTTAATCATATGGGCTCAGCCTTGGATACTTGTGCCTATTGAAAACAAACTTGCAGCTTCTCTGCAAAACTTGTATATATAAATGGGGGCAGAAGATCACTAAGAAAAAGTAAAGCTCTTCAGATAAAAGCAAGTGTTATTTGCTATCTTTTAATAGGAAACTTTTCTTTCTAAAATCTGTGAGTCTTCCTGTTCAGTCTGTGTGTTAGCTTGCCCTCCTCTTGAGTCATAAAACTAGAGAATACTAAAGGACTCAATTAGTAACATTATTAATTAACTTATTTGTTATATTTTGCAAGCTTTGAAAATAAACTATATGCCTATAAGGATCTCAGTATCAAGACCTTGTGTGTCAGTCAGAGGAGTGATGCACTGAAGCATTATGACTTAAGATGAAGACTTTAGTAGCATAGAGTTGATACCTGCAACAGAAATGCATCTACCTGAGTAGTAGTGCCAGTAGCACACTGTGTGACAAACTCATTTAACCCACAATAAGCATCAGCAAAACTTTTTATTTCAGATAGTTAACATTAATATGATTTAAAGTTTGATTTGATCAAGACTTTGGGATTAATGCCCCATATCTTGGAGAAGGTATTGTTCAGTGGTAATGCAGAGGGCTTCTGTTTTATGCTGCAGTCATCATTGCAAAAGGGTATTCAGGCTTTTTTTTTGTTTGTTTGTTTGTGTCTGAGCAGAGATGAGAAGAGGTGAATATGACCAGGTTTGTGGATATGCATGATTTCAAGCCTTAATTTCTTCCTCTTTCCCCAAAAGATTTGCACTTAACAATGCTTCTTTCAAAACTTTCAGTGCTGCATTTGATACAGTCCTTGGAATAAATGTTGCTGTAAAGAAGCTGAGTCGTCCTTTTCAGAACCAAACACATGCAAAAAGAGCTTACAGGGAGCTTGTTCTTTTAAAATGTGTTAATCACAAAAATGTAAGTTATTTTTCTCAAGAATTTCTTTCCAAATAGTTTTCTTACCAGTAGTGAACAAGTGTGCATAAAAGTGAGCTTAAATCATGGAAAGTTCATGACTGGTTAAGTGTGGGTCAGACTTGGCCAATTATTGTAGATAACAAAGACTATTATGAAAGTTTGGGCCTTTATCAAGTATTTAAAAAGAAAGGCGATGAAAGAGTGCTGGGATTTTGGTAATGTATGTTAATATGTTTAATACTTAACAAGAAAAAAATTTAGGCCCGGTCTATGCTAGGGTTTATAGGTGGGAGTATATGGTTTTGATTCAAAAACCTCATTTCCCCTTTCCATATTAAAGGGGGGGGGGATCAATGAGGTTGCATTAGTAGAATCCTTCAGGGTCAATGCTGCAGTAATGCAAAACTGGGTAGCCATGATAGTTTGCTCCAGTAAGTCAGACTGATGTCAAGCCTATTTTACAATGGATTTTTTTTGTGGGTTTGTGCATCAGCATGGTTACACCAAGTCTAGGCAAGAAGGCTTTAGGGCTTCCATATTTCAGTCTGTGTTTGTATATTTAAAAAGAAAAAGCCAATGTAAAAAAATGACCATACTCCAAACTTTGAAACAGAATTGTAATTTGACTGTGCAGTACTTGCCTGTAAGGAACAAGTGAGATGGATTGATGTTGCTTGCTTATCTGAATGATATGCAAGATATATGTATTGCTTGTTTAAATCTTGATCAAACTTGATAATGCTTTGAAAACATCATCCTGGTGCAAGTACTGAAGGTTTTAATTAGAAGAATACCAGAAGGCAAAGTTTAGAACCATATTGTTAGAAAATTTTTAAAGGATATTTGAGAACTGCATCCAGAAACAAAGGCATTTCTACGCAGCAACTAGGTGTGCGCAGTTGGCTTGTGCCAGCTGACTTGTGCTTATGAAGCTTCTGCCAGTCTGCTTTATTGCTCTGTAGACTTCTGAGCTCCAGCTGCAGCCTCTTGTCTTAAAGGATTTTAGAGCCTGGGCTCTAGCCTTGGCTCAGAAGCCTGTGTAGTATCGAAACAGCTCTGCGGTCCAAGCCCAGGTCAGCCTGCAGGAGCTGGCTGGGGGTTTTACTCTGCTGAGTAGATGTAGCTGTAGAAGAAACAAGTTGATAGGGGATGTCTGTTTGTCTATGGAAAATACTAGCACACACTTTATTTCTATCAAATATCAGAATTTTTGAGTGATAGGTGCATGACCAAGCTATTATTAGAGGCACAACATTTTAGGTATTTGGAGGCGGGGGGGTGAGGGGGGTGTTTTCATGTCACTTAAATGTGACTTTATAGAAAAAAAATACATGGGTCCTTTTATGGTACTTCAACACAGGTGCCACAGTATTCTGCTTGTACTGTACATATGAAATAAGACAAGTAGAAATACATTAGTAACAGATCAGCCTAGTTCAGGGTTTGGCAATCTTTGCTGGCCTCCATGCCAGCCCCAACTCCCAACCCTTGCAGGTGCCAGAATGGGACTAGGATCCACGACACACAGCAACCCCTTTTCCTAACATGCTTTACCCACCCCACCCCACCCCCCGCCCCGGCTGCGAAGCAGGGCCAGCCACCGTGCGTGCGCAGCTGTTGTGGCCCCAGTCCTTGCTGTGGGTGGAGCCAGCAATGAGGCACTTCTGTGGCACTATAGGGCCAGAGCCCTGTGTGCCACTGTTAACAAGTGTGCATGCTAAGTTTGGCACACATGCTGGGAGTTGCCAACCCCTGGCCTGCTTTCACTGTCGAAGTGAGTGACAAAATGCATCAGCAGTGAAAGGAGAGAAACTGAGTTTTTAAAATTGTTTTAATAACTACTTTGTCTTGCTCTGCATTTCATTTGTAAAATTCATACATTTAAAGTTTCTTCATGTTTTTAATTTTCTTTTATAGATAATTAGTTTGTTAAATGTATTCACACCACAGAAGTCACTGGAAGAATTTCAAGATGTGTAAGTACAGTAGTTCCTAGATTTTTTTTCTTGATAATCACTGCCATGAATTTAGAGCCATATTCTATGGTTTGGAGGTGGGTATGGGAGTTTTTGGTTTTTGTTCTTGCATCCCTGAAAGTATGTGGTACTGAGGATAGAATCTGGTTCCCAAATAATCTTTTAAGTGTTGGTGTTAGCGCCGTGAAAATGTCTATACCTAAAGTTGTTGTTGTGGTAGGTATGTAGTATTAGAAAATAATGGGGGAGAGGAACACAGCAGGGTACAGCGCTTACATGTTTACAGCTGTCTGCAGCCTTTACTGACTACCTGTGCATCTGTAATTACCAAAGCTGTTTTCCTTTAGATAGGACAGTCAAATAAAAGTTGCTTCAAATGTGTAACTCAGTGTGGATAACCTAACATTCTTTTCTGTGATTAAGCCTCGCAGAATCACAGTGCTTTCAACCTTAATTACAAGCTGAATATATTTCTCAACCTACATCTTGTATGTGTCTAAATCATTCAAAATATTCATGAGGCTCCAATCACTGCAGTATCAAGGTGCTAATGTTGCAAGTTTGGAATGGGTTTATTTGATGAATGAGATGAAAAAGGGATAGCACATTACCCTGGAAATTAATCATTTCTTTTATTTCACAAAATGCTTTCCCTAATTTTGTTGATGTTAAGTCAGAACACAATGAAAGGAAATCTCAATGTGATATGTTTGTTTTTTCATTCGGTTTGTAACTTCTGTGTAAATGTCATCTCCCTACCATAAATGCCATTCAGGGAGAAAACATAAATCACCAGTTTTGCTCTTAAATTGTGTTTGGTAGAATTGATGGTTCTAATGGATTTCACTTTTTTGAGATGTAAGTCTAAGTGTATGTTCATTTTTATTCAAATTTTTACTATTATTGTAAACCATTTAAATTAGACATTCAAAATTTTTACCTTGTACCCACATTCTGACACTCATTTTTCAGTGACTTGCCTTGAGTCCTTCTTAAACATATATTCTGATGTTAGTTATAAAATCTCTGATGTGAATTTTTTTGATTATTTATATTCTAGGTATTTGGTTATGGAACTGATGGATGCTAACTTGTGCCAGGTTATTCATATGGAGTTGGATCATGAAAGAATGTCTTACCTTCTCTACCAGATGCTTTGTGGTATTAAACATCTTCATTCAGCTGGTATCATCCACAGAGTAGGTAGTGTTTTGATTTTGACATCAATAACATCCATCTATAAAGGTGGTATTTATATGAAATTTGTTTTTGCTAGTTGTGTTGTAGATCAGTCTTCTATTTCTTATTTGTATTAATAATAGTAACATGAAAATTGTATCTGCTTCAAGGACAGACAGGCAGCTAGAGGTATGTGATAAATGAAACTACTGAAAGCAGATAGAGCTCTCCAGATGATAAAACAGGATTTTCAGTAAGTTTTGTTTGTGAGACTAAGTATTAACACTGAATTAGGGAAGAATATAAAATACAAGATGTCTGTATTGATAGGCAAGAGAACATGAGTAAAGAGGCTCCAAGAACCTTATGGCTAAAATAGTGGAATAATTTGTATTAAAAATGAAATCTGAAAGAAGTATGTATGACAATAATATTGATAGTAAATGGTTGCTCAGGATTTCGAAGTCCTACAGGGATGATGCCTGGGTTTCTGCAGTTAGTTGGGCCTATTTCCTGTTGCATTCGGGATTATCAGCCTTGTTCCTTTGTGGGTCCCAGTTTCTTCCATCCTGCCACATGCCTAGAATGTCGTGCCTTCACCCTCTTCTCCTTCAAGTCCCTTGTTAAAACACAATCAAGAAAGTTTATAAACTCCATTGCACCCACCCTTTAAGTTGCTGAGAAGATATAAGGGGGGAAATGTTATAGCACTAATAGGATAGACTTACATTAACCATATGGAATTGCACTGTACCCAGGAAGTCAGTTTCTGGGCTTCCCCAGAGTTATGGGCACTCTGATTTCCTAAATGTATTGTCTCAAGTTCTGTGGGGTTTTTAATGGGGAGTTCTGACTGATGATGGGGTTATTTATATTCCATTGAAGGGGGAAGTTGTCTTTTGTTAAAAATAAATTTTCTGTATAAAATTTTAGAAAACATCTACTCCCACTGATTCAAAGCCACTTTTTGAAGCCCATTGATGTCAGTGGAAAAGCTCCTATTGGCAAGTGGGCTTTGGATTTGACCCTTGCCTGGGAAGATCCAAAAGAGTAGCAGTATTAGGCTAGTTCAGTAAAACAAACAAACAAGGAGTTCTGTGGCACTTAAAGACTAACAATTTTTTTTTTCATGAGTTTTTGGTATTTTCTCCTATGAAAGCTCTTGCAAAAAATAAATGTTAGTCTTTAAGTGCCACAGGAATCCTTGTTGGTTTGTTTTGACTGGGAAGGAGGATTTCATAGCCGAACACATTCATGGTAGTGAATTCATTATAGATTCCTTAACCAGTCTTCACTAAGTTGTTATAGGAACATTAATGTCCATCACTGGGCAGATCATTTGAAAAATAATTAATGTGATCTTGTACATAACTGGACAAGAAGTTACCTTTCTTCACTAGGGGACTTCGTAGTAAAATGAAAGCAAGGATTCTGAATCTCAATGTTAATTATTGAGGTTTCAACAAAACATAACTTTAGTTTTCCCTAATGTCTATATATCATGGGACAGTGATTCCTGATTCTGTAGTTAAGGTTAAGTTCAGTTTCCATTTAAAGCAGCAATTCAATTTTTCTATTCATAAGGATTACGGAGTATCTGCCAGAAAAATCTTAACACTTATTCTTTGAGTACAGAATGAAATTTCTGTGGATTTACAGGTAAATCTGTTAATTTGTTTGAGTTAATTTGAAATTTAAAATGAGCCATTTAAGAAATGTAGCCCTCAGTGTGAGAACTTTAATTTGTCCCAGTTTTATCTAAATAGTGTTAGTAACAGAGTCTTCAACTTCCTATGTAGTTTTAACTTGCAGAAATTCAATGTATTAGCTACATTTGAAGACACTTCTTTTATGACTGCATGTCCTTTTCTTATTCATCAGGGGGTGAAGTGTAGTGTTCTTCTAGAGAGGATTTGGTGAAGAATTGTACTTTTCCAAAATAGCTGTTACCTATTGCACTTGATGAAACTTAAGTCCAAAGTGGCCTTTAAAATATTGTTTTATCCATCTTAAAAAATTGTCTACTTTTTTCTGACAAGGGTTGAAGACTCCGGTGCTATGAAACAGGGTGCCAAAATTTGGAAGGGAGATGTGGGCAGAGTGATTTTTATGTCAGGGATGTCTATCCCCATTAAAATCTGGCCAAATTTGGCCAAATTATAAGTCTTCTAAAAAAATCGCAGTGCACTGAATAAGGCAAGTCCTACTGAAAATGTAGTTTATCATCATGTAATTAAAGACTTTATCCTCCAGCATATACACAAGAGGCCCTAATTAGGGTTGTATGGATAACTTTATTCTGCCACTTCATAACTTTTGAATGCTTGACTTTGCCATTTTAATAATGATCCTTTAAAGGGTTTTTATGTGTGTGTAATTTGTACATAACTAAAACTATGTATGCAAGAATTGTATATTAAGGGTCTAATCTTAAATATAGTGCAGTAGCTTATATTGATTTTATGGAAAGATGCATTGGATTTTTCAGTATGACGAGCCTTTCTGTTAACTGCAATAATTTTTCTTTAGGATTTGAAACCCAGCAATATAGTAGTTAAATCAGATTGCACACTCAAAATCCTTGATTTTGGACTGGCAAGAACAGCATGTACTAATTTTATGATGACTCCATATGTAGTAACACGGTATTACAGAGCTCCAGAGGTTATCCTTGGCATGGGATACAAAGAGAATGGTAAGTTGAGGGAATAAAGTATTAAACCTTTTATCTAAAGTGTCACTTTCTCAGAACAATCTCTCTGGCAGGACTCTTCTGTCTTCTGTCTATAATGCTATTGTAATTGATGGCATAGATGTTGGCTGTAAAAAGATAAACAGAGTTAAATAGGAATGGCATTTGTCCTGTTCCTTGTGCTGTTCTCTCTATCCCTTCTTTTCTCTTTATCACCTTTCCACTTCCATTCTCACTTCCTTGCACTCCACATTCTTCTCTGTTCCTGTTACCATTGTTCCAGCCTCAAAACAAACAAACAAAGAAAACCCCACATTGTTTCTAAGACAGTTATACTTCTAGATTAGAAATATTTAGCAGAACCATCATAGGTAAATAATTAACTCTTTGTAAGGCATCTTCTCTTGCTTCCTGTTTACCATTCCCATGTTTGTTGCTTCATTTTCATCAAGTCTGTTTAAATTCTCTAGGCCAGGGAGTGTCTTTACTCAGTTCTAGGTGTGTATAGCACCTAGGACACAATAGAGTCAGTATTATTAATTCCATCATTTAATTAAAAAAAAATTTTCAGCCAGTTACCAGTCAGAGAGGTGATCCCCTACATTCTGCTCTACACCTTCAGCTTGGTGTGTCCCTTCACTACTTCTTCCTTAGCCTAAGATTGTACCTGCTTTGAGGTGTAAAGCTTCTTCATGGCTTTGTAACATGAGAGGTCTACAGAATTTTCCTAGGTCAGCTGGCATAAAGGATTCTGTCTGCTGCACAGGGCTTTTGATAGTACAGTAATTATTGGTATGGGTAAAAAATGTTTAATATGTGTAATAGAATTTGTTCAGAATTGGATAAGAATGTTCAAAATTACATTTAGAATAATAAACTAGTTTAACATTTGTGGTCATGTAAAAATGCTTTAATCTTTTGTCCTTGTTGCACCTAACATATAATAGTGGATATCTGGTCTGTTGGGTGCATAATGGCAGAAATGGTGCTCCATAAGGTCCTGTTCCCAGGAAGAGATTGTATCCTTCTTCACAGTGGTTTCAGGGATTGTAAACTACAGAACATACTTAGAAATAATTGAAGGATCGAAGAACTGGTCAGAAAGCATTTTATAGAGGTGTTTATTTTTGTTTTTTAACAAAAAACAAAAGACCTATATTACTAAAACTGAATTACCCTCTAATTGCAAAACTTAGGAAAAAACAGTCAGTATTCATACTGTTAAGAAACCCATCTGTTAGCAGTTCGGTTTTTCCACATTCGTGTGTTTTTGTTGTAGATAATAGGTTTATTTGTTTGGATTATTTTAAGTTTTCCACTTTTGTTCATGACACTTCATAATTTGATCATTTCATTTTTACTTTCAGTTGATATCTGGTCAGTTGGGTGCATCATGGGAGAATTGGTGAAAGGTTGTGTGATATTCCAAGGCACTGATCGTATCCTTCCCTAGTCCTTCTTGATTCCTTTTCCACATCCACCAAAGATGTACAATTATTTTTATCTATTTATGTATATAAAAGTGTAAAAAAGAAACAAATGTTCACTACTATATTTTAATGGCTCTGTTGTAATGTTTGAAATTAGTGTCATTAACCAAATAACTGAACTTCCTTTTGTCTCCTTCCTACTTGGCAACATTTAACTTAATTCATACTGCTTGAATGCTTACTATTCATATTAACAACTTCACATTTTGAAGTCTTAAAAGGATATTGGTAGGTTAAAAAGCAGGTTTCCACGGTAGTACTCCTAGTAGTTAAATCATTAAAACTTACATCTATAAAAATTTACTTTCACAATTTATGGTGCGTGCTTCTAGCATTTCTCTGTTTGCACAATGAAAATACTCCTTTTCTCAGCATAAGTTTTTAGTCAAAGGTAGGGAGGGGCTTTTTTTGGGGGGGAAGAGTGTTGGTTCTTGTATAGTAGCACTTGGTGCTACGATGTCTTAACTACGCATGTTGTAGGAGAAGGATGTACATTTAAAAGCACACACCTCTGGGAATATTTTTTTTATTTTTATGAAAACATTTCAGTTAGTCTTACATTTTTCTAAAAGTTTTTTTCTTACAAACTTGACATTTTGGTCCAAATTTCTCCCAATAATATCCTATTTTAATATACTGTAGGAATTTTATGTGATCTGGTATATATTAATTTAATAACTTTATATAATATAATATAAAAACTTCCCCTCTCACTCCTATGGGTGGTATGTGTCTTCCTCAACCTTGGGTCCTCTACCAGAGGCCTGGGAGTTTGAGGGTTCTGCGCAGTATCTTAACTGTTCCTAGCACTGCACTCTTCTGGACAGAGAGCTCTGATGTTATTCCTGGGATCTGTTTAGCCACTCTCCCAGCTTAGGAGTCACAGCCCCGAGTGTTCCACGTTGGCCTTCACTTTCCACATCCTCTCTAGTTCCTCTTTCAGGCCCTGGTACTTCTCCAGCTTCTCATACTCCTTCTTCCTGATGTTGCTGTCACTTGGCACTGCTACATCTATCACTACCGCTGTCTTCTGGTCCTTGTCTATTACCACGATGTCTGGTTGATTGGCCAGTACCTGCCTGTCCATCTGGATCTGAAAGTCCCACAGAATCTTAGCCCTGTTATTCTCCACAACCTTCTGTGGAATCTCCCATCTGGTCTTGGGAGGGTCTAGCCCATACGCTGTGCAGATGTTCCTATACACAATGCCAGCTGCCTGGTTGTGCCGTTCAGTGTATGCGGTTCCTGCCTGCATCTTACATCCTGCCACTATGTGTTGGACTGTCTCTGAGGCCTCTCTGCACAGTCTGCACCTTGGGTCTTGTCTAGTGTGGTAGACCCCTGCTTCAATGGATCTGGTGCTCAGTGCGTGTTCTTGTGCTGCTATGATCAGTGCCTCAGTGCTGTCTTTTAGTCCAGCCCTTTCCAGCCACTGGTAGGATTTCCCAATGTCAGCCACCTCAGCTATCTGTCGATGGTCCATCCCATGCAGGGTCTTGTCTTGCCATGGCACTTCTTCTGCTTGATCTTCCTTCCATGTCTGCTGCTGCCTTAGGCATTCTCTCAGCAGCTCATCTTTGGGTGCCATCTTACTGATGTACTCCTGGATGCTCTGGCTTTCGTCCAGGACAATGGCTTTGACACTCACCAAACCCCACCCGCCTTCTTTCTGGCTGGCGTACAGTCTCCGGGTGTTGGATTTGGTGTGGAAACCTCCGTACGTTGTGAGGAGCTTCCGGGTCTTCACATCGGCAGCCTGCATGTCCTCCTTTGGCCAGCTCACTATACCGGCAGGATATCTGATGACTGGCAGGGCGTACCTGTTGATGGCGTGGATCTTGTTCTTCCCATTGAGCTGGCTCTTCGGGACCTGTCTTATCCTTTGGTGGTACTTGGATGTTGCTGTCTTCCTTGCCTCCTCATCGTGGTTCCCATGTGACTGTGGGATGCCAAGGTACTTGTAGCTGGTCTGTGTGCCTGCTGAGTGGCCTGCTGGTAGTTCCACCCCATCAGTCTTGACTACCTTCCCTCTCTTTACTATCATCCGGCCACACTTCTCCAGTCCGAATGACATCCCAATATCCTCACTGTAGATCCGTGTCAGGTGGATTAGCAAGTCGATGTCTCGTTCATTCTTAGCATATAGCTTGATGTCATCCGTGTAGAGGAGGTGGCTGATGGTAGTTCCACTCTTGAACTTGTATCCGTCTCCAGTCCTTGTGATTATCTGGCTGAGGGGGTTCAAGCCAATGCAGAACAGCAGTGAGGACAGTGCATCACCTTGGTATATGCCGCACTTGATGGCCACTTGTGCAAGCTGTCTTGAGTTGACTTCCAGTGTTGTCTTCCACAGTCCCATTGAGTTCTTGAGGAAGGTCCTTAGTGTCCTGTTGACTTTGTATAGCGCCAGACATTCACAGATCCATGTGTGCGGCCCTGAGTCGTAGGCTTTCCTGTAGTCAGTCCAGGCTGTGCTCAGATTGGTCTGTCTAGACCTTGAGTCTTGGGCGACTGCTCTATCTATGAGCAATTGGTGTTTTGAGCCTCTAGTGGTGTTCCCAATGCCCTTCTGAGCTGTGCTCATGTACTGGCCCATATGGTCCTGTAGCTTGGCGGCTATGATGCCTGATAGGACTTTCCATGTTGTGGGGAGGCAGGTTATTGGCCAGCAATTGGATGGTGCTGTTCCCTTGTGGGGGTCTTTCATGATCAGCACTGTCCTTCCTTGTGTTAGCCAGTCTGGGTGGGAGCCTGCTGCTAGCAGCTGGTTCATCTGTGCTGCTAGGCATTCATGCGCTGCTGTTAGTTTCTTTAGCCAGTAGGTGTGGATCGTGTCCAGTCCAGGTGCTGTCCAGTTCTTCATGTTCTTGATCCGCTGTTGGATGTCTGCTACTGTGATGGTGACTGGTTCCTGTTCTGGGAGATTGCTGTGGTCTGTTCTCAGGTCCTGCAGCCACTTTGCACTGGTGTTATGAGTCTTCTCTTTCTCCCATATGTTCTTCCAGTACTGTTCGGTTTCTGCTGTTGGTGACTCTGCTGTTATTGTGTTGTTGCACTGCAGTTGGGAGTACACCTTGGATGGTTCTTTGGAGAACAGGGCATTTATCTTTTTGGCCTCTGCTTCTCTACCTTAGCCTGGTAGCCAGTGCTGTGAGCCTTTGTTTAGCAGTCTCTAGGGCTTCAGATGGAGTCAGGCCCTTGTATTTTTTCAGCAGCTGATTTATATAGTGTATAAATTATTAAATTAATGTATTTAAAAGCCTTTCCCTGCAGGCAAAGTATAAAACATTTCTTTCTTGTTTTCAGGTTATAATACAGACATTAGAATTCACTTATCCTCCATTTTAATTTTCTGAAAATTGAAGAGTTTTGTGAAACGTAGTTCTGCATTAATAAATACATTTTATTTTCCTCGTTTTATTAATCCTTATACAGTAAATTCTGTGAAGGTGTGGCCTCTGTAAAACACAGGAACACGTAACAATGCAGGAATTTAAATATGAATTCTAAATTCATGACACTAATCTTCAGCCGTTAATCATGCATTAATTTAACAGCACAAAATAATGTAAAATATTTGAACTCTTCCTCCCTTGTAGATTTATTGTCTTATCCTTCAAAGCCTTCAGACCAACCTAACACAATTCTTCATGTATGTTGTATATATCTTCTCACTTGCATGTTAACTTTGGCTATCCTGATTGCTGCCTTGATTTATTCATTCATAAATCAAGGGAATTTTTTTTCCATATTTGTCAAATACTTAAATGTAAATAAATCTCCACCAATCTAGATTTACAGATTTACTAGGTTTATCTCTAACAGTATAGCTGCCAGCAACATCCACAATAGTTTGTGTTGCCTAATATTTTCCATTCTGAGATTTGCTGTTTCCAGTTGTTTGTAGCTTTTTCAGACTTAAACCATTTGGGAAGAAATGTTCCATTTCATGTGTCTGCCTCAGGTGTATTTTTAAGTTCCTGCTGAAATGGTTCAGCAGTTTCAGATGAGATAGGAGAAAAATACATTGGTTTGGCCTTTGTTAGATTCTTACAGCTGTTTCATTGAGAAACCCTAGCAGTTCCATCCTTTAGCACAGGGGCTTGAACTTTGGCAGAGGGATTTTGCTCTCATGCCAGGGGTGTGCCTTGGATTGGGTGTGAAAATCGCCAAGTTATAAGCCTCAGAAAATCATAAATAACAAATTCATAGTGTATGTTTCTTGGAGGCTGGTGGCATTATTCTCCAAAGATTCTGCCTGTGATGAGCATGTTCTACCCCTGTAGACCTAGGTGTTGGCCAGGCAGTGTATGCTCTATTGCAGAGGTTGAATTGGATTTTCCCTGAAGTTGGTACTCCAGGTTGTTATGGTGCCAGGTACCACAACGAAGAACAGGAATTCTCTCTCTCCCGCCCTCCCTGCTGTGCTTTCAGTGTTCCCAGCTAGTGAGGGGGAAGAGGAAGCAAACTAATTCAAATTCAGAAATGGAAGGGAACAGAGAGTGGAGTCCACTCAATGTCTTCCTGGAAGTAATTATGGCTCTCTGCAACTTTGGGGGACCCAGAATATCTCGCTAGATCTTAAGGCTTAAGAAAAGTAAGTTCTCCACGTATCTTCCTCCAAAGCTTCAAGAAGAGCCAGGAAGCCTATAGATCAGCTATAGATAGGTAAACTCGCCCTGTGTTAGAATCTTCTGAGGGACTTCTTGGAGTGAAGTCTTCTACCAGTAAGATGGGGAGGCCTCTGTCCCAGAGGTTATCTTCTGTGGATGAAATCTGCCAGGCTGTTACATAGCATCCTGTGCACACCTTACATTACAAATCAGGATTCCCCCTAGTGAGAGTTTCAATTGCATCTAGACCCAAGTTGGAAGTGGCCCCAGTCTTAAAGCATAGGAAACATTTGAGTTTACCTCCAACACGGGGGAGTTTTTCTGAGAAATTCAGATCAAACTCTCATTGGTGCTGTTCAGTTCTTTTAGATTACTGTAGGTTGTTACATTTTCCTTAGACTGTTCTTGACTAAACAAAGGAACGTAGGGATTCCGTGAGCAGGGACTGGGTGGGAAGTGTCATAAACCCTAGCTGATGATGCTTTTGAGGAGAAACAACACTTTTGTATGTAGATTGGTGGAGCGTTTGCCAGAAATCCAGTTTTCCAGGTGAGAACAATATTTTGTGTGTGTGTTCAACAACTTTCTTTTTGTGCATATTGTTTTAGCATAAAAGTTAACGTTTGCAACTTTTTATTTGTCATGATTTTGATGTCAGTTTTCCATTTGTATGCATGGAACAAACAATAAATTAGAATAATCTTTGCATTGGATGTTTTATGTTTTTAATATGTATCAGTCCATATTATACGTATGAAAAGTTCACAGTAGTGGCTGTATTTTTGCAAACTAACTGACGTAGGCGTTTCTAACAATAATTTCTAAATAGAAATTTTTTTGTGCAAAGACATGCCATTTTGTTTAAGCTATACTCTTTAGGTACATTAACAGGTATTATAGAAAATTTTAGATTTGACATAATTACATGTCTAACTTTGAATGTTAAGAGTTGGTGTTCAACACAATGTAGTGCTGTATTAGAATCCCGAATTTCTCTGGTTCAGAAAATGAACAAGGATTCTGTAAGTACTAAGGTCTCTTGCAGTGCTAGAACTTTGAGAGAAACTGCCTTGCATAAATTAATTTACTAGCTGTTCAAACTACTTCAACTGTATGTACCTTTTTCCTAGATTGGACTGAATTCTCAAGAACTGCCTTCCATGGTAGAAATTTCCAGAGGGGTAGCCATGTTAGTCTGTGTATAGCAAAGGCAGCGAGAGTCCTGTGGCACCTTATAGATTAACAGTTTTCTTTGAGCACAAGCTCTCGTGGGCTTCAAGCCACTTCGTCAGTTGCAACTGACGAAGTGGCTTGAAGCCCACGAGAGCTTATGGTCGAAGAAACCTGTTAGTCTATATAAGGTGCCATGGGACTCTCGCTGCTTTTTCTCAAGAACTGCATCACACTCAAGGCTAAAAAATAATACAAGAATTATTTATCTGTATAGTCCTTTTTAGACGTTCCAGTGCCTTCCACTACATAGTATGTAATAAGATGCTTGATAAGAGACCCATTCTTTAATGTTTTGAGAAGACCAGACATTTTACTACTACTTCCTCTATCTTTTTTTCAATGTAAATAAGTAGAAGAATAATGGAAATTCCCAGCTTAATACCAATAAAACATACTAATTCTGTGTTTTCCTAAGTATCCTTATTATACAGAGGCAAACTGAGATTCACATTCTTAATCAAAGTGCTGATTTAAAAGCCAGATAAATGAGACAGCTTGACAGGAGACGCACGCTTGTCATGTAGATTGTATGGAGGAGAAGGGGAGACTTGGGAAGATGCATCATCTTACGTGTGACCTCCTGTGAAGTTACATTGGAGCTCTTAATAGTATACGATTGAAGAATAGTCACTGTTCTTGTTAGGTGTGACCATAATTAATAGTCAAAAATCACTTAAACAGAAAATTCAGGTTTGCTATTTCAACTTTTCTGCTTTTATGCTATATTAGCTTTGGATTTTCATTGCCTTCTTAAGGAGACAGTTTTCTGATGAAAAATCATTGTGATGTGAACTTTAAATGGAAGAAAAGTGGCACAAAGTTTTTCACTCAGAATGTGATGCAGTTATTGTTTGGTCAGGTTTGTCCTGATCTTTTTCCTGCACTTCATTATCTTTCTTTGCGGTGTGCTGTATACCTCATAGGCCCAGAATCTTCAGAACCAGTTTTCCTTTCTCTTCTTCCTATCTGTGTTAGCAAAGTGCTTCATTGTGAACACCAATTTCCAATTGCAGAGTTGGAGTCTGTTTGGATCCAGTCAATGCCACTTTTAAAACTGGCCAGTAGATTCTGTTGCTCAACAGAGATTTGCACTTTACACATTGTGCAGCACTTCTAGTCATGCCTACTATTAAAATTGGAAATCTGATTTTGGAAATCAGAATTTGTTCTTTTGGACAACAACAACTCACAATGCTTTAAGAATGATGTTATAGCCCAGATTTGGTTTTTACAGTTCAGGTTTTCGTTACTTTCAGTGCGCACAAATGCTTTATGGCACATTTCTATAATCAAGAACTGATGCAATGCAGATTTGAAACCTTTTCAGCTAATTTTCCTAAAGATAGCCTCCAGATATTGATCAATGGAATAAAGTTATTGAACAGTTAGGAACACCATCAGCAGATTTTATGAAGAAACTACAACCTACTGTGAGGAATTATGTAGAAAACAGACCGAAATATCCAGGTATAAAATTTGAAGAACTCTTTCCAGACTGGATATTTCCATCGGAATCTGACCGTGACAAATTAAAAAGTAAGATTTGGAGGATGGGGAGCAGGGGGAGGGGGCGTTCTAATTTGGTTCAGCTGACATATATGCAATATGGCAGACAGTGCATACAGGACACGGTGCTGTGTGATAGTCTGATACTATCACACCACATTGCGTTAGGAGGCAGGAGATTGAAAGCAGCATCCTTGCTTTCTCCTGCAGCTGTATCACATTGTATGATGTGGTGGTGTTGCCCTTAAAATAGATCTGGTTAAAGACATACATACTTTCTAGTCTCAAAATTCCTGTCTTTTAAGATGCCATCTGTGGCTTAAATGTTTGTGAAAGTCATTTTATATTGAAAATTGATCTTTCTTTCTATAGTGATAGCAAGAAGTGTATGTAGATACCATGCTCATTTAAACTGTTGATTAAGCTAGATGGTATTTTTCTAAATTACTGGTATATTAAGCTTGCCTGCTGTATCTACCTCTTGGCCATTTGCAACCGTCATATTTAAAAAGCCTCAGCAGCAGGCAGCTTAAATTTGTAACAGTGCAACATTACATTGGTATTGGTATGGGTAGCAATCCAGCAAAAAGTTCCCTTGTGTGAGCAGTCGGGCCAAACCACCATAAGAATATATGTGTCTAATGCACCATAAGCAGTAACTCCATCAGAAGGAATTTGTGACTTTATTATTCATGAGCTAAAGCATTCTTTTTATTATACTAATACCTGTTTTTAAAATTCAGCTTACTCTTACATTGGAAAAATTATTTTAGTGTCATACCAACCATGGCCTTAGTACCACAGTGGGACTTGCACAAGCAAAGTTACTTGTGTATTTACGAAGTGGCCCATTACTTAGATGGCAACAAATAATATTTCATATCAAACATTGAAACTTTAATTTTATATAATTATAAAATAGTATATGCAAATATATAATTTGTATGTATGTCTCATTTGGCTTTTCAAGTTACTATTGTCTCTTAATGGAGTTAATATTTTCATACATATATAAAATACATAAAGCCAGATATGTAGTTGTTCTAGACAGCTATTTCATCTTGGTGCATAAAGTTCAATGACTCTCAGACAAGTTATAAGAGGCCTGTTTAATTGTGCATTGTAGATAAGATTGAAGGCCAAAAGTCTTGAGATAACTAGTAGAACTACTTGAATTATTAATTTTCTCATGAAATTTATTTGTATTATCTCTTTTTGTTAGGATATATTGTAGCCTGTGGTTTATTAGACTTTAGCATTTTCGCTTGTTAAAACTTTGCATTTGTACTTTTTCTCCCCCTTTCCTAGCAAGTCAAGCTAGAGATTTATTGTCAAAAATGCTGGTAGTAGATCCAGACAAACGAATTTCTGTAGATGAAGCCTTACATCATCCATATATCACTGTCTGGTATGATCCAGCTGAAGCAGAAGCAGTAAGTGTACATAAAAATGTTACTTAAAGTATCCCTTTAATTGTCATATTTGAGACAGTAGTTTTGTGTCGTGGGTCACGTCAAGAGCAGGCATTTAATTCTCCCTTTTCAAGTGACCAGAGATCACATATGTAATCTTGAGAGGATAATTGCTCGTTGTAATTAAACAATCACCTCCAAAACAGTTCAAGGAGTGGTGTTACTCTTACTCTGAAAACCCTGTAGCTGATTTCTTCTCCATATATATAGTTTCCAGTGAAACTATAACTTAGGCAGGTTTTTAATTCTACCAATTTTTGGATAAAATCATTTAATTTTGTTGAAAATCCTTCAGTCTTCATCATTTCTTTAAACCCGATATCCAATTCTTAGCTGACAAATCTAATCATTTGGGTACATCATTCCAGAACCTGCTTTACCTTTCAAATTGAGAGCATGTAATTCTGAGCCACTTCTATTAAACAGATATGCTGGAAATACTGATAAGGGATCCTGCCAGAGATGAGCAGCTAAAAATAGTATTTCACTTTTTATAAGCAATTATGCTAGTTAATTATACTAACTCAGTGCTGCAGTTGTATTTCATTTTTTTATTTTCTTTATAGCCTCCTCCTCAGATCTATGATGCACAACTGGAAGAAAGAGAACATGCCATTGAAGAATGGAAAGGTAACATCCAAAATGATTAATTTTGTTTGTGGTGATAATTTATCAACTATTAGTTCTAAAGTAGTTTAACTATTCCACTACATGGCTGACCAGAACCCACCAGATTAATTATAGAGTATTTCATGCAACAATATGAAAAAGATGAAATACCTGGCAAATAATAAATGTCACATTATGAAGCTAATTGTATGCTGGTATACAATGCATTTGGAAATGGCAGAGTAACGCAAAAATGCGGGTTTTGTTTCTAAAATTTTGTTGGCTCTTTAGGGTAGGTAGGCAGGTGAGATGTTAGTGTAGGATTTTTGTTTTGTGAAACCAGTCTTCTAACATAAGCTTTATAATGGACCTCCGCTGTGTTTTTTATTAACCAACAGTTCTTCAAAACAGATGCACGATATCTTTCCCCCATCCACCCTCCAAACCACAATACCTAGTTTCATATCTGTTCTAAGAGTCCTGCCTAGTGGAGTTGGGTATTAATAATAAGCCACCCATTTTCTTTCTTGGGTAGCTTCTTTGTTGGTGGAAATGTGTTGATTTGCACAGAGAGATAAAGGGCATTGTGTGTTCTGGTAACAATTATGTCTTTCTTATGGCTATGTATACATCACTTTGTGATGAAACTAAGAAGTGAGGTAATCCTTACTCTTTCAGGTATTTTGATCACATTAGCAAAATTAGTTTTTCAAGTCAGGACTACAGGATTAGGCTTGTAATATTACCTTAAGAGAGAAGAATTTATAGGTAAGTAATTTCTGTCATGGTTAAGAAAAAAGGGCTAAGACACTGTCATTCTTCTTTAATTTGCCTTTCAGTTGGATGTACTTTTTTTCTGACCTTAGTAAAAGTTTAATTTCAGTGTAGTTGAGACATGGAGTAATGGGGTAACTATAATATTCTCTTTAATGTTTTTAAAATGTGTCTTTTAACTTTGGTAGATACTGAGACAACTTTTAAAGTAACTAAGCAGAAGTTCATTCATGATTGCAGATGTTTGTTCCATAGAAAGGCATATACCACTAAACAGATTACTTAAAATCTTTTAAAAATACACAAAGAAATGGCTGAAAGCACTGGTTTTTATAATTTCATCTTTCTATACCCCTCCTTTTTCTTTTACTTAAGAATTAATATACAAAGAAGTAATGGATTGGGAAGAAAGAAGCAAGAATGGTGTGGTAAAAGATCAGTCCTCAGGTTAGTCATTGGTTTTAATATTTTACTTTTTTCTGGTACTCTGATACACATTTGTTGAGTTGCTCCTATCACATGAATCAGAATCTAGAATCCATTTATACCAAAAAGTTTTTGTGTCTCAGGCTCTTGGTCCTGATAAGTTTCCCAGATCTTGTAGCCATTTTGCCTTGTATTGAAGTGAGTTGTGGAAGCATGTGCTGCTCCTCCTCCTTCCTGACTGGAAGAGGTAAAAACAACAGTTTTAAATTAAATTGTTTATAAGCCACTGCTATGGGCAGATTTTGGAGTTCGCTCTGGGGATGGCAGCTCCAAAGATACAGCCCCCGCCCCCAGCTACGTCGTTTAACCGCCAGCCTGATTCAGCTCCTGATGCTGGGGCTGGAGCTGGATTCTGCTGCTGGCAGTGGTTCTGGGTCCCCAGCTGGGGCTGGAGCCTGCCAGAGGTGACGGCTCTGCATCCTGGCAGGGGCCCAATTCTGCCACCACTGGCAGATCTGGGTTCCCAGCTGAAAGTGGCCCTGGGTCATGGCTGGAGCCCGCAGAGGCCACTTGCCTACCTTCTGGGATTGGGGCCTGTTCATGGGCATCTGGCCCTTGAACCAAAAAAATAAAAAAAGACCCTTTTTTGGCTCAAGTCTATTCAGTTAAAAATGTATTTTAAATTTAATGGATTAAATTATAATTAATTAATTTTAATTAAAATTTAGTTTGAATTTAATCAGTTAATTTTAAAATAAAAAGACTGGTGGTCCTTCATGGTTGTAAAAATTATATTTGTCTCTCTCGAGCCAAAAAGATTGGGAATCACTGTTGTAGGTTCAAAATAGAGACAAAATTACAGAAACTACTGCCTCAGAGTATAAAAGTTTCATTCACTGTAAATAAGAATATAAATGTTGGTTAATCTTGTCTTCAGGTATTTACTCTTGCAGTTCTGTCAGGGATAACACCACACAAAAGAAACTTCCTGCACATCCACATATCTTTTACCTTACTGTATAAAAACAGTGATTTTTTTAAAATTTCCATTGTCAGATAGAGTAACACTAAGAAAACTTGATGCTAAAATCTCAGCTAATTTACAGTAATTGTCTGACAAGAAGAAAGTTAAATTACCTCTTAATGTTAATTGTAGCAAATTCAGAGAGGAAAAAAACACGGTCCAACCATATCTTCTAGACAGTGAGAGCTAGTATCTTCTGAAGTCCTGAGACCTGCAGATAGGCTACTGAATAGCCTGAACTATTATTTTTATTTTTTTAAGTATGAAAACCAGATCCGCTTCTGAAGCAATATTTTAGTAACATTTTATCAAAGTATTTCTATATTATGAGTTGTTTTTCATCCAATAAAAATTTTAGTTCACACAGATTTTAATTGACACACTTGTGTGCTTGCTTTCTTTTAATATGTTATTCCATATACACTGCTTGCCATGAACTTGCATCTTCTGTAGCTGCTTCTATTTTGACTGACAAAAATGTTAACTTTTTCCTGTGTCTCAGAAATGATCATACCCTGCATTAATCCTAGTAAGTGATATATTTACTATTTCCCAGTACCAAGTCTTATATTTTAATTAGCATTAGTGTAATCAGGAATGAATTCAGTCTGTTAAATTCAAACTTTTATCTGTTGTGTTGCCTCTAAAACTGAATCCTCATAGCTCCTGTAGTAGCTGGTAGCTACTATACTATGCGTATCTATCAACATAGCAGTGCTTCTAAAGAAATGCTGTGTTCTGTTTTATGTGGGCTGTAAAAATTAGTAATCCAAGCCATCCTGGGTGATTTTGGTTGCCTGTTGTATGCTTTGACTGTTCTGACTAGTATGAAATTTTCTGGTGTGTGAACAGGTAATGCAGAGGAGTGGGATGAAGGTCCTCCCATCTTCTCAAGAAATAAAGTGGCAAAGTATTCAAACATATAAAAATGATGAAGTGAGATGTCAAAAGGGCATGAAACAGTGTTTCACTGTGGAAAAGCAAACTGAAAACTGCTTATCAGAAATGTATGCAGACTTGGATGGCCTGGTTTCTTTCAGAAGTTCTGAGTTGCACTCTCTCTTTTAAGTATAGCATTCTTTTTTTAGAGGAAAAATGCACACAGTGTTGCATGTATTTTGTATAGATATGGGAGTTCAAATTCTGAGTTAAAATTTTATAGTCTCTTAATAAATGCAGCAGTAATACATTGTGTACTCTGGGGAAGAAGATGCTAAGAATCCTAAAGCATTTTTTCCTGTGTTTGCAATAATGTCTTGCCTCAGATTTTATTATGCTTGGTTTACTTAGCACAGATGCAGCAGTGAACAGCAGCAACAGCCCTTCCCAGTCTTCATCTATCAATGACATTTCATCCATGTCAACAGAGCAAACATTGGCTTCAGATACAGAAAGCAGCCTTGATGCCTTGACAGGACCCCTTGAAGGATGCCGATGATGAGCCAGGATTGCAGACTTAATATTTTGGGGGTGGGGGGAACCAACTTGTTTCCGTTGGGCCTGAATTGCTTGTAAGTTAATGGAACCAAGTAGAAAAACTCCATGTTCTGCATGTTCTACTAAAGTAATGCCTATGTTTTTGCTCAGTTGTAATAAGACTCTCTGCTTAATGTTGTAGAATGAAAGCAAATCAATGTCTGAAGAAGAAAAAATTACAGTTTAGACACTACTATTGGCCTTTATGTTTCAGCCTGTTTCAGGTGAGCAGTTACAGTAGATGTATACCAGATAACACCTAAGTGAGTTCATGGACCTTCTGGTCTGTTCAGTAGACTTCTGTAACGCATAAATGGTCATTACATTTTTGTATAAAATTACCCTGTAATGGGTTTTTTGAATGTATGGCATCTGTATAATTTGCTTAAATATGACTACAGGAGTTTGCTCAGTTTAACTCCAGTATGTTGTAAGTGTGTGAGTCTGCATTTTGAACATTATCAGTACTGTATTCAAGGGGCAATTGTTCTTCCACATTGCAGTTTTTTTTCCTATTGAGTCCTTTCTCTCCTCACCACTCTGTACATCATCATGTAGAATAGATAAACTTGTAAATTTCAAGATTTTTACACGAGTGTGAGTATGCTTCTTTGATTTCTATTCTTTTTCAGTTGTTTTAGTGAGCAATAGAATGAGTTATCTTGATCCTTAAGAAAGATTTTTTTTCGATTTAAATACTCCTAACTGCATCTGTTAAGCAATATGCCTCTTTAAATGAAGTACTAAGTTATTTTCTTATTTTCAGGCTCATAGGTTTTTTGGTCCTTTTTATTAATCAGTAAAAATGTTTAGGAACTACTTTTTCCCTACCTTTTCTTTTAAGGAACAAAATAGGCTCCTTTAGGGCTTCTCCCTTAGTCACTTGTGTCTCAGTGCAAAATCTGATGAAGTGCAGAGACAATGGGGAGACTTGAAACCTTAGTGACCCCCAGAATAGCTACACAATTCTGTTTGTCTTATTTATGGAACCTTCTACAATGTATAAACACTTTTAAATTTTGATAATCCTTTTGCTTGTTTTGACACCTGATTTTTCTTAATTTTTTTATGTCCATAGAGCTAAACCCTACTTCCAAAGCAGACAAAATTCTTTCTGTATTAAAAAAGTCATCTGTCTACATTTTTTAACATAGTGCCACAGGAGAGAGAGGCTGTTTGCATTGAAGTTCTTCTTCAGTTTTAGAAGTGGCTTATCAGTACATTTTTCAGATTTAAATAACACGAACATTGCCTTTTACATTGCACAATATTTTGAATAATTATTAAGTCTCTGTGCAGTAGAGTAGTATTTAAATTATCAAATATATAATTGTGCATTTGCAAACATAGAAAAGCATGTTTGCTTTGGAATGCACAAGTGTAAGATATGCTTTGCTAAGGGATCTTTGTGTGTGCACGTGTGTACAGTTAAATTATATAACTAAAATAGAAATGAAAAATGTCTAAAATGAGGCAAAACATTACTTTCATAGTGGCACTATATTTAGCTGTTGATTTAGATACTGAAGTCTTGAACATTTAAAGAGAACACGTAGATCTCACTGAACCAACAATTATATTGCTAAGAAGTTTTTCAATATACTGTTTAGGAAAGGACAAAAGAAATGCTTGTGATTTTGCACACTCATGGTTATAATATGAAAGGTAGAAATTTTTCTGTTAATACGGTGTGCCCATAAATATATTAAAATAGTTTGATTTGCTGTAGCTTTGAATTGATAAGAACAGAAAAATTCACAAGCAAGCCAGATAGAAATATTTTAATGATGTGAACTGTAGGAAGTAAATCTTTAGTGTTCACATCTGACATCTTGGTTTTGGGGTTTTTTTAATTGGTACTTTTTAAAAATTTTTGCAGGTTTTTGTATTTTTTTTATTTAAAAATACATATATTATTATTAATCTTATGTCTCCAGTGAGATGTGTAAAATTTCTGTGTATTTTGTCATTAGATCAAACCTTTGGTTAAAAAAGAATTACTGTGTGCTGCTGTGTTGATCCAGCAACTGCTGTTTTGGTCCAGAAATGGCTGCACTTCACAGATTGCATACAGGCTTAATTGTGTAGGCCAAGGCTTTCAAAAGTGACTAGAGATTTTTGGGTGCTGAAGGTAAGCCTCCATTTTGAGAGGATGGGGACACAAGACTTTTTCCAAGAATCAGCAAGTATCTCAGCTTGAACACCCTAAAATCATCATTTTTGAAAACTGTACCTTTAATTTGAACTTGTTATAGGGTGAAGAGTGCCAAGTGATGCAACTTACCACTGAAGTACCTTAAGAATTACTTTCCCACTACCTGAGACATAAAGGGCTGAAATCTCTCTAGCAGTTTATTGCATGTTGTATTGCTGCTGCAAAGCAAATACAATTAAGCTGCCTTAGTCAGAAAATAAATGAGTTATTTAAGTTGTAGTCTGCTAGTGTTGGTCTAGTTCTCTTTGTATCTTGCGGCTGTTTCAGGATCTATGATTAACTTCTGGGAATGACCTCCTGGATTTGTCATTTTCAGGATTATAAAAAATCTTGACGTAGCTTTCCATCCATCCTCTTCAAGTAGAACATGCTAAACTAACTTCTGTTTTAACTGTTGTCATTAAGGAGCAGTTTGCCCTACTTAGTTTAGTCTGTTTGGTGTGCCTAAGCTGTATGTATAAAGCAGTCAACCTGGATTCTATTCATAGTTGTCATTATAACTTTTGCATTATTATAAAGAGACTCATTTGAACTAGTAAGGGAATTTTTTCTAATTATAGCCCAGTCTCAAAAACATAATCTTGGAATAAAAAGCTACTGAGTTGATGTGACCATGTTTTCCTATAATCTTTACAATAGTAAAAAAATTAATAGAATTTTTTAACACTTGTTTTGACAGAAGCAGCTTCTTGAAACTTCAGTTATGACTGCAGAGCTATCACTTTTGTGGTAACATGCATGAAATATCAAGTTTGCACATTATGAAGTGGACTCCAATATGAAAATAAATAGTTGCTAGTAAACTGAACCACATAACTTTTCATGACTTTCAGGAAGCTGGATGTGCAGCTGTATGCCTACTTCCCTGTGTACTTGCATACACAAATTGGGTTTTTACACGTAAAAGATGGGTATATACAGCATGCAGATTTTGAACATATAGTTTCAAACAGTCCTGGCTATTTGCAAATCAAGCTGTTTACAATATTGATTTTGTTGTCACACAAGAACCTCATCTGTGATGTGAAAACTGACAGTCACCTGTGTAATCTTGACGCTCGTTTAAAAGCTTAAATAGGAAATTTACAGTCATTGCAACCGAATGATTTTTTCTTTTAGATGTAGGTCATATAAATGAAGGGATACAGTTGACCAGTTTTATCTGCACTTTGTGTTTGGCATTTAAAAATACTTTTTTGGGTGTGTGGGGGTGTATAAACAACCCAAATGATTCTGTAAACATGAATGTTGCATTCCCGTATGACAAACTACATAAAATGGTAACACTGCTTCATACGCAGAGACTTTTGAAATCTTTAAAGTAAGTGATCAAACTTAGAGTTCATATATTTAACTGCTCACTTGAAAGAAGAAGGGGATAATGGTTAATGTTCAGATTTAAACATCACTTTCAGTATGTAAACACTGAGTACCTGAATGGCATTGCAGGAATGGAGTGTGGTTTAAAAAGTTTGATTAAATTTTTATTATGGTCCTACCACTTATCCTCAAAATCATGACTTAAGAAACCAGCCATTTTGAAGATTGAGTGAGCAGGCTGTAGAATGTGCTTTGAGGAAATACACTGATAAGAAAGATTTTAGTTTTGTTTGGGTTTTTGTTTTAAACCAATGTCAAAATAGGGTTTGTCTGCACAGATCACATAAAATATACCAGTCTAACCACTGGAAGTGCAAGCCTTTGAAGTTTTTTTGCATCTTATTGCTGGTAAAGATTTAAAAACTTCCTTATCAAAAAATACAAATTAGATAAGCTCAAATTCAACTAGAAATTGCAGACTAGTTTGCTGTAAAGCTATGAAAACCTGCTAGGGACCATATTGTTGTTGTTGGGGTTATTTTGTTGTTTTATAAATTCTAAGAACTTGTGGGTGGGTGTGTTCAAAATTATGTAAAAATATGATTCCTCCTTCAATTTATACGTCTTTGCTAAAGGAAAGCTTTTTAGATGGACTTTTACCTAATACTAAATCAGTTCCCCTTTAGAATCTGGTTTTATTTGACCCTTGTCATAAACTTATGATTTTAGAAATAAGATGCGGTTTAGGACTTCAAAATACAACTTGTATGTCCATTGTACAAGAGTGGAGTGAGTGACCCATTTCAGTGTGGCAGAAGTGCACTGTACTCATTTGGTATGTATTGTAAATGCCTAGGAAATTCCTCGGGTGCACAAGTGCAGACAAATCTTTACTGAACTTAATACCAGGATGGCAGATAGTTTCAGTCTTGCAGCAATATAATTTGTGTGAGGTGTATCATTTGAATTGTGAAACTTACAATGGCAATACTTTTAAGGGAAGAAACATTGAGCAGCCTTTGTCTGTAAATGTTACTTGTGTATAAGATTGATTCCATCAGGGCTTGATGCTAAACTTAGTGATACTGGTTACTAGGATCCATATTTTTTTTCCTGATGTGTGCACTGTGCAGTTCCTATTTTTAATGCATGTGTAGTGCAAATTTGAATCGAAATGCAGAATTTGGACCTAAATTATGTTCCTGTGGCTGATCCCTTGATTTTGGTAGTTTCATTACTTTTTCATGAGTGTTCTCGAGTTCATTTTGATGATGGTGGTATTCAGCTTCATCATCTTGTATATGTTATTTTAGATTGTCTATCACATAAATTACAGTGATGTTATAAATAAGCATAATTAGACACATCTATCAAATCAAACCTATTCTTATGCCCACTTCTGCATGCTGAAAATATCTTGAGCTAAATGATGTTAATATGTTTTAAGTAAACAATTTTTTCTCTTAATATTTATACTAAAGGAGAGTGGGGAGGCAGCCAGCCTTTCCATTTATGTTCTCCAGAATGACATTATTTATTTTTATAGCTATAATCCTGCCTATGGATTTCAATCCTGTAAACTTGCTTTGTTGATGTACAGATATATCTGAGGCCTGTAGTTCAGTCAGAATATATATTTTTAAAAAATCAAAACAGAATATTCTTTTTTGGGCTCTGTTACTGAATATATAATAAATTTAGTTCGATCCTAAAATTCAAAAGCAGAATACCGAAGATGTATTTAATAGTTAAGTTTTTGCTCTGTTCTGCTGCTTAATTATTGAGAAGGTGCTTGCAGTTTTGCACAACAAAAAACAGTTTTAACTGTAGTTTTGAAGCACTTTAGGATTCCTCTAAATACAACCCTGGCATTCTGTTTTTACAGTGTTATGCATGTTAAAACTGTTTAATGTGTTTGTAAATCTTGATGTTGCCCTTTGTGACCTTGCAGTTGAAGGTTGAATTGGCATGTCACTTTAAACATAAATCTATTGTCAGAGATTTAAATATTTGGGCTTTTAAAAAATAAATAAATAAATAAATAAATGTTAAAATAACTTAATGTATTGTGAAAGCCGAGTTAGTAGGCATTTCTCCCCCAAATCTAAAATGCTTGATTAGCAATATTGTTGCCTGGCCACCTGTCATGTAGGTATATAATGTCCTGTCCTAAGAGCAGGATCAGCTAAGAACATCACCTCCTTTCTTGAAGACAGTCTGATAATGCCTGCTATGATGTAGAAGAGAGTTGACGTTTTATGATAATGCCTAGACACCTCAATTAAGACGAAGGCCTTATTATGCTAGGTGCTGCACAAACACATGTACAGGCATAGTCCCTACTCCAAAGAGTTTATTCTGTGGCCCTGAACCTTGGAATGGGGCTTAGAGTATCGTTAGTTAGGAACATCTAATCAGCTAGAGCTCCCTTTTCTGTCCCTCTGTGCCCTGCTGAAGGCAGACTAGCTGAAACATTAAACTAATACAGATTTCTCTCCATTTTTATGGAATAAAGCCAGAATTTTAAGGCTTTATAACAGCACACTGCATGTGCTCAATGCTATCTTCTGTGGAAAAATTGGTAACTTAAAGGTCATATGTGTGCACAATATTTTTGTGAATTTCAGATGCTTAGATTTTCAGGTGCTCATTTTTTAATGAAAATTGGTGGATGATTAGCAGTGTGATTTACATTTTTTGTATGTATTTTTTTTCCAAATGTCTTTCAGCTTAAACTTTATAAAGTAGCTAATATGGATTTTCGGTTGATAACGTCTTACAGTGGTTTAAATTTCCATGATAGGCTATTGCCTCCTTGGAGCTATTAGTTTATTGGATGAATGAAACACTTATAAAATGAAAACTCTACCACTACATTACTTTTTTTTGAAAGGCCAAAATTATATTACACACTGGTGGATCCAAAAATTCTATACCAATCATTCATAGAAGAGATGTGCTTAGATGGAGACATACATACAAATTTATTACAATATGATTTTTCTAGTACAATGATGTCTTTTTGCTCAACAGATTAAATTCAAGGATTTTATTAGCATGCATCTGAGTTTCTGAGCAAGAAAGAAATGGATATGACATATAAGAATATTGCAGTGACTTTAATACAAACTGTCAAGTCCAAGTAATTCTATCCACCGTATTTTTAAAGAAATTAACAAATACTCTCAGCATAAGTTGAAGATGAAGTATCAATCTTAACAGAATTTCTTGGGTTTTCCTGGTTTCAGCCATGGGCACATAATATGTTATTTGTATGAAATAGTTCTGTGTTATGCTTAGTTTCAGCAAGTGTAACTTTTATGAGAATCTTCTGTATAAGATGTTTAAATATAGATGTTCAATGTTTGCCTAATTGCATTTTGAAACTTCTGTTCTTTAATTTTTTTCAAAAGTCTTTATTTGTGTTCATTCCCACCAAAATGTGTATGTTATAAGTTCCTCCTGCGTGCTTACCACTTATCACAAGAAACAGCATCAAGCCCTAATACATATCTTGTTCAAAGTTTTTGGCCTTTATTTAAGTTACATGTGGTATGTGATATCAGAAGAGATGTTCTTTTAAATCTAACTGTATAGCAACATAAAGTGGCCTATTCTGCCTAATATACTAGGCTTTGATTGCCATATTTCATTATTGATGCTTGTGCAACAGGGAAATGTTCTGTGTAATGGCAGTGGCTATTCTGTCTCATGCTGGATTTTGATTTCAAGAAGATTAAAAGGTATTTTTTACAAACAGTAGTCATTCCTTGTTTTCAGATTAAATTCAGGGAAGCTAGAATTTTCATATGGAATGTTGTCAGTAGCTAATTCCGAAGTGATAGCTATGACCTCATCTGAAACTTAGTTTGTTTCTTTTCCAAAAGTCTTATTTTAGAACATCAATACTAAAGCCACTGTAAAATTTCAAATAAATATGTGAACTTAAAGTATGTGAGAAGCCTGTTTCATTTACCTCAGCATTATCTTTTTGTTGTCTGTTCTTTTCCTTTGAAGTTACACATTTAAGCTAGGGTGTCACACTAGCAAAATATACACCTCCAGTCATTTTGTAAGATAACTGAAAATTTCAAGTTACTGTAAATTTAACTTGAGGTTCTGAAAATGCAAAAATTAATAGCCTGGAACTCCTGTGAAGGAGATTTTTAAAAGAAACTGCTTGTAACGATTTTCTCCTTATTAGCAGGAAAAGCATGTCGTGTTAAAAGCAATTGGATTTTATTATGAAGCAGAAAATACAGAGTGAGGGAGAGATTGCAGTGCTCACTAATCAGGTACTAATGGCAGCACCATCTACACAGTTGTGCAGTTAAAGAAAATAATATCAGAGTTTGGATTTTGCTAACTCTTCAAAGTTACCATTTTAAAAAGCAGTTGCTTATATACAGAAAATTTCCAAGGATTATCTTTTGACCATCTGAGTGACCCTCCTGGTTTGGTCTGTTTCATTGGATGGGAAAGCCATCCAGCTACTTTCAAAAACTTTACTCAGCCACTATTGTCTAGGCATGCATGTGTGGTTTTCATTGTTAACACTGTAAAAGATAGGGGGAATTTGCTTCTGTGCTACTGATAGTCTTGCCGGTTTTTTCCCCTGAGTTCCCTGAAATTAAATGAAGAATTAACACAGTCATTTCCCTGAATGGATGTTGTACTTGGTTGTCTTGTCCAAACTTGTGTTAAGAGTTTGAGTTTTATATGAAGAACTGAATGCCTTACTATGTTGTGTCCAGTCGATAGCTTGTGTTCCCTTTCTCCAATGAAAAATGTTCCACAATTTTTTCTTTTATTAAGAATATTTTTACTGGCTTCAGTGCACCTATTATCAAATCATGTAACACTTCTGTAGAGTACTGACTTAAACTGTCTGCACCTTCACAAATCATCCTCCATGTGCACCTATACATTAAAATAAAATTTGTTTCAAAATACACATAGATAAAGTAAGGATTTGGGAGTTGTTTGCTTTTAACCCTCATGACTTGGCCAAGTCAAATGTGATTCCCCCCCCCCCCCCATTGTACCACTAAAAAAAAAATGCACTGGGAACTAATGTCCCTGACAGATCTCAAAACTTCTATTACCTTCAGCTTATACACAAAAAAAAAACTTATAATTAAGTCAGACTTCTCTTTTTCCTCCCATAGGGAAGTGTACTTTTTGCTCCATAACCGATGAACTGTGTAAACTCCGGCTTTCAGATATATGTGCCTTGGACTCAACACACAGAAAATTGCAGCCTGAGAGAAGTAAATTTGAGAAAGTTAGAAACTAAGATAGAATACAGTGGAAGTTCTTGTAGACCTTAACTACAGATGTCACAATACAGTGAGTATGTAATTGGGAATGTAGGTCCCAATTCAGCAAAGCAGTTAGGTACTTGCTTTACATTAAACACAAGAGTAATGCCATCTTTATTCAGCAAAACACTAAAGTGTGATTTGAAATAAGTGCTGCTTTGAGTATGAGGCATAATGAGCAACTGGGAATTTGGTCCTCTTAAAATATCTTTGTTAATCAGAAATGTTTTCCCCATTGATTTGATCTGAACACTGTATGCCAGTTGAAATCTCAAGATCTGAAAATATCTAAGTAACAGTTTCTTTCTAAATAGTCTTAGTTGCTTGCCAAATGGGTTTTGTTTGTTTGTTTGTTTGTTTTTTAAACCAGGGAGGCTTATTTTACCTAATCAGTGAATAAGTTTCCTTTAACACAGCATCAGTGACAAAAGTCCCTATAAAAAAAAAAAAAAAAAAAAAAGTTTTCCGTCTGTGTACTCCATTGTGTTTTTGGCAGAAAACAGCTGTCATTTTACTTCCTTGGGCTCTAGATGGAGAAAGACAATAGTTGTCTTACTTGTACTGAGGGCAAAAAAATGCAACTGGCCCTAGGTACTGAAATATGACTTAAAAATATATCCCTCAATTTTTGTACTTAAAACATCACCTAATTTTGTATTCTGCTTGCCTTTTATATTGTGAACTAGCAAACCGTAACCACAATTGCATAATTTATTGATTATGTCCTGTCATAATGCAGGCTGTCAGTTATACCAGTGGTAAGAGCATAAATTATGTTGATTCTTCTTCTGGTTTTGCTTCAGGAAAATGCAAATTTTCAAACTATCCAGTGACGTGCATTTGATTTGACTTTGGATATCTATTAATTGGTGTTGATTGTAGTGACTGGAGAAGCTAATTTATAAAGATAACTAGGCTGTTTGGCTGGCTACGGTAGACCCTCAGAGTCACAAACACCTCAGGGATGGAGGTTATTCTTAAATCTGAAATGCTTGCAAACTTTCAACAAAATGTTAATGTGATTCTTTCAAAAGTTCACAACTATACATTGACTGAGTACAGCTTTGACACTTTTACTATGCAGAAAAAAATACTGCTTTTAACTATTTTAGTATAAATGAAACGAGCACAGGTTTTTTCACCTTGTCCAATCTTTTTTTAAACCTTCCCTTTTGTTTTAAAGTAGTTTGTTTTTTTTTTTAACAGTACTGTACTGTTCACTTTTTCTTTGTTGTTGTTTCTGCCACCACCTGATTTTCATGCTTCCCGTTCCAAATGAGGTTTGTGGTTGAGTGGTCAGTTTGTAACGTTGGTGGTCATAACTCAAAGGTTCTACCATACTTTGTGGATGGAGAAATGGGCAGACTGAAATAAAATCAATTTTGCTTTGAACTGGTTCAGATAAAGATTTTTTTTCCCCCTTCCATTCACTGGTGAGGTGGCTTAGTGTAGTGTGCTGTTTTCATTGCAATTTTTTTATTGTCTTGAACAATGACAAGATTTAATGTGAGCAGGCAAAAAAAATATAATTATTGTATCATAACTTTCAAAATGTGATTTGTATTGTTGAAAATGAATAGCTGACACTGCTAATTTAATTAACTAAAATACTGCAATTTTATCCTCTATTTGTATGAGAAGTTTAAAGAAGTTTCATTGGTACTGGTAAACTTATTTTGCAGTTAAGAATCTAAATTCTGTATTGAAAGAAGAGTAATCATTTAGTCAAATACCAACTTTTTGGCAAACTAGTCTAGTTCATTTATTTTAAAACTCTGAACAATTTTCGCTCTGTCTTCTTTATATCATTTGTTAATTCCCCAAATGTATCAAAAAACTCTTCCATTTCCCTCTGAAGCATTTCATTTCTTCTTTCTGCATCTTCACGTGCCCGCTCTGCATTTCTCATTTTAATCTCCACAAGACTGTACCACTTCCGTTGCTGACCCAGTTGTGAATGCAAATCCTTAATCTTTGATTGCAGCTCTTTGTTCCGCTGCTCCAGGCTGTTTGAAAGATAGACAGTGCAAATTACAGGGCTCTTTTTCCTATCTCTTTCATGAGAAACCTAAATTTTTAAAGAGCATTTGGTCATGAGCATGTGGTATTATAAGTAAAAGTGTGGAGGGGGACTTGGTATCTTCAGTGGAAGCTACTGGTACATTAGGTCTCCTTTAAGCTTGTTAATAATGCTCTTCTCTCCCATCATCTTCATGATTTATCCAGTTTTTATAGCTCTGAGTTAGGGTGCTAAACTTGCTAACAAAGTTGTCTTTCCTTTTGAAAGGTAAATGGAATTCTTTATTTTATACTCATGCTTGTATACTTTGTATTGCAAGGTAAAAAGCAATTTTGTATATTTCTTGCCCAGAAACCTGCATGCTTTGATTTAGGTTATCTGCAAGTCTGCTAACATTAAGAGTTATGGGAGAGGCTATAAGTCAGCATCAGTGCTTTTAGATTCTTAGAACATATATGCGGACCCACTCCCACAAAACACAGTTGAATTTTACATCAGATTTCAGTGGAAGCTCACAGCTGTTCAGGATCCTTGCACACCTATGCATCTAATGTTGAAAAAACTAACAGCTATCAAAATTTGTTTTTCTAAACTCCTGGCTTTTTAACTTTATAACTTACTTTTGCTTTAACTTGTGTGGAATATAGATGGGAACTGTGCCGCCGATATGCAAGATGTCTTCACAGTGGATCACTACACTTGTTCAGCAGCAAACAGCAACAACATGGTTTTTTAGGACAGAAATTGAATGAGGATACCAAATTGAAAATTTAAGGGAGAATTTAGGAAGAATGCCATAAGGATGGAAATAAAGAGGAACACGATCTTTATTTCCTCACCAATCCCTTATTTAATCTTGGTTACTCAGCATAAGGGTTGATTTATAGAAGGGCTGTGACATTTTGTCCCAGTTGCAACGTTTACTTTTTCTTTTTATTGTACAGGTGGATCTGCCTAATATATGGCAAGGCAATGCTCTGTCTTTAATTGTTTTAGTTACATTCATCTGAAATGCTGAGGCATCTTCAGTGCTGGGCAAAAAGTATTTAGTATTAGTTTACCCCTGGATGATGCTTCATCTTATAACGTTTGCAATAAAGTATTTTATTAAGCAAGAATTATTAACCCCTTTGAAAGTGAAACTATCCTCTGAAATTCAGAAACATCCAAGAAATCTTCAATGCTAGGCAGATTGCTCTTGCTTCCTTATTTTGAGGGCAAATCAAATAATCCCCATTCGGAATTCACTCAAAATCATTTCGATGCATGTCACAGCTTAACTAAATATTCCATTTGTATAATTTATCTGAAATTTTACAGCTAACCGATTAGCAATTGTCTCCGCTTAGAAGATGCGGACATTTTTGTATAATACCTGGCCACTTTATTCAGTTGAGTTGAATCCATGTTCTTGTTCCAGGTCTACCTTTGACTCTTAAAACAGTCAGAGGTAGGTTACTTTCCCCATTCAATTTCCTGGCTTGGAAAATGAGGATAGTATCTGCCCAACTCCTTTGTGGGCTGTCACCTTTAAGTTTGTAAAGTGCAGTGTCAGTGCTTTAGTATTAGAATTATTCATAGCCTGTCTTATTTTCCCCCACCCTCAAACTCACCTACCAAAGTATGGCTCTTTGTGCTGGCTGAAAGCGGGGGGTCGGGGAAAATCCCGGTATAATAGATTTTACAGATTAGATTTAAAAAAAAATCTCATTCCTGAAGAAATTTGAAGTGCTTTAGTATTTTCCAATTAGCTCAAACGATACTGCTTCTATTAATTGGACAAAAATGACATTAACCTAAACCCTATAACAATGAGTCAAAATTGTTCTTTTGTAAATGTTTCTTGCTATCCAGTATTCACTATGAAATGTGGAAAAAAAAAAAATATTTCAACTGCAGTCTTGTCTGTGAATCCCAGTTGGGGATCTCTGCCACTTGACACACAAACAACACAAAGTCCATGCCCCAGAAAGCTCATAATATAAGTTCTTTAATGTCTTTACCTTGTGATTTTAGTTTCATGCTCTGCTTTCTGCCTGGATATCTGCTTCTTTAGGCTGACAAGATGGAGCTGTAGTGAAGTTGAATTTTCTGAGAAGTCATTGGCAGAGGGAGATCCGTCACTGCTGTTGTCTGCTGGGCTATGTACCAAGTTTTCCTGGAGCCCCAAAATATTGGTAGTGGCTGTGTTCATTTCTTGGGAGTCATCTGGGCAGGTGGACCTGGCTAAATACCTGGGAGTCAGGTCCTCCTCAAACATAATTTCACACAAGGAGCTAGTCCAGGAGCCCTGACCAATATTGCTCATACCCTACCAGCTTTGCTGAAGTTCTGTTTCGGTATCAAAGAGAGCTTGTTTTTCATGCATCTGCTTCACCCTGGACTGAAAAATTTTTCTTCCTCACCACAGCTGTTTGAAACTTTTCAAATACTTGGAAATGGTTCATTTTGTTGAAGCCTGTATCTTGTTTCAGTCTCCAATTTTGCTTTCGATATGGAATGGGTAACGCCTCAAGCTGATGTGCCAGTCCATGCTGCGCATGACTGTATTGCTCTGGCTTGTTCTTATCTCCAGGGACACTGCCTCTTTTGTACCCTCCATCTTTTAATTTGAATGACATCTGTGGGTGGCACATTTTTATAGCCATCTGTATTACTAGTTGCATTCTTCTCTTCCGCTGTGGTAATCTTGACTGTCAGTAACTTGGATGGAAGGGGATATCTGGTCTGTGTTCTACAAATACAAGACTTCTTATTTTCCGTTGTTACACAGATCATGGTAGAAGCATGTCAAATCTGTTTTGGGTGCCCTGCGTCTAGCCAGCCTGGCGTGAGAAAAATTGCATGAATGGAAAACAGCTTGCAGTGCTTTTTTTTTCATTACTGACATCAGCTGTTGCACATTTTAAAGGCATCAGAGGGCAATGGTTTAAACTAGAGAGCTATTTAGTCTCTTCAGTGCTTTTGTATCAGGGACAAGAACTCTAAGGTCAAGGGATTTTAGGTTTTGGGGTTTTTTTTGTTTGTTTGTTTTTTTTAATCTATTTGCTGGTCAGTTCCTGTTGGAAAAATTAACTAAGATGGATACATTTTACATGGATGTTGATTTTTTTTAACTGCTTCTTTTCAGAAGATAAGTAAAAATACAGCTTCATATGAGAGAGAACTGGAAATAAATGCAGCAAACTAAATAGGAAAAAAAACCCTTGTTATTACAATTAAAATATACTTAACTTTAAAACTAGCTCAAGCAGTTTAATAATATTTGGAGGGCCTTTTCCTCCCAGCCATTTGGTACAAAGAACAAGAGTGAGGTTTGAATGATTGGCAAAACTATCTATGTAAATACAAACACAAAACTATAAGAAACTGGCAAGAAAATTTAGTAGGCCTATTTATCACTTATTTTTTTGTATGAATTGTTATATCCTAGATTTATATCTGTTAGAAGAAAAATAGTGGATTATTCTTACAGGAAGACACACAGTTGGATATTGGTTCCCTTGCTATGGAAAAACTGGTCATCACCTTTTCATTAGATTCCCTAGTGTACTGGGAAACTTTAACTCAAAAAGTTCCAAAGGGGTAGCCGTGTTAGTCTAGTTCAGCAAAAAATCAAAAGTCCTGTGGCACTTTTAAAGACTAACAAATTATTGTGTGAGTTTTCGTGGGAGAAAAATCCCACTTCGTCAAACACTGAAAGCACTTTGAAAGCTTCAAAGTGTCTGATGAAGTGGGATTTTCTCCTATGAAAGCTCGTGCAATATATTTGTTAGTCTTTAAAAGTGCCCAAAGACTCCTTGTTTTTTTGTTAGCTTGAGTGAAACTGCCAGGTCACTACAACCCTATCTAGGGGAAGCTCAGCCTCCTTGAGGGAATTTTTCTTTCCTCAGACCTTTAAGTTTACTGAACAAGGCTCAGACAGTTTCTAGTCAGGGGGAAGGCTGTTTTGAGGTGGGCTGTCTTAGTGGAATTTGACTACAATTCTTCAGCATCCATTAGTTCTGCTTTTACACGAGTTTTAAGGTATTTCCCACCTCTCTGAGTAACACACAGTATGCCCAAAGCTCGGGTGGAAACCTTGCAGACCATAGAAAGTAAATGGGACTTTTGAAATGGTACTTTCAGCCCCAATGGATAAGTCTTTAAATGTGAACAAGCAAACTACATAATAAATCTGAAGAAGACACAATAAAAATCTTGTAAGAACCACCAAGATTAATAAGAACTCTACACATTTTGAGGGCAAGAAAACTGTACTGACACAAGAAATGCGGTTTACAGATTGTGTTTTACAGAAGTGAAGTCTGAGCAGATGATTATAAAGAACTGCAACTGCAGCTAAACAAAAGCCTTTAATCCACTAAAGAAAATTTTCCCCCTAGAATGTCATTGTTGTACATAAATTTTATGTTTCATAAACAACAGATGGCTGAAGTCTCTGATGAATTAGATTTTTCTGTCTTTTACAAAAATGACTTGCTGACAAAAAGCAAAGAAACAGTGGGGAGAAAAGCAGGCAGCTGTGATGAGCACCAGCTGTTACTTACATAAATGTGAAAAACTTTCTTTTATTCAAATGTAGAATTTTTGTCAGACATTATTCTAACAGGGGACATGGCAAAATTGCATCATTCTTCATATCCATGTGGAAAGGGTTCTAGAATGGCCTGTCACTTGAGACTGAGGTGTGAATTGTGCCTCTCTCTCTGCATCTTGAGTAAATTGTGACTGAAGAAGTTACAGACGTGATGTTTCTACACTTAAAGATGGGCGCGTACATAATAGGAAGTGCACAACCCTAACCTCTTTGAGAAAGAGCTCAGGATAGAATTACAGCAAAGTTGTTATTGATGTATTGAGGGGTTGACGGCATGAAAAGTAGAAGGCTATTTTATTAGTGCATTACCTGGTTTGTCATTTATGCTTCTTAGGGCAAAGTACATGTTTAAACTGAGCCTGGCAGAGTTATAGAGGACACTTCCTGCCTCAGATTACTTCCTCTCACATGCTTTGACTGTCTGACACGTCAGTCACCTTTTTTATGTTCTGCAAATGTCTTTGGGGTAGGTGGAAAGTAAACAAAAATGAATAGGTGCCAAACATTTTATAAAGCTAAATATTTCTGAGTGTTTACTGTCTTGAAGACTTTTTCAACAACTATTTCACATTGATTTGGTTAATTCTGTGCAAAGATAATTTGCAAAAGGCTTCAGAGTGCAGCTCCTTAAGAACTGCATGGGAGAATATGGAAACTGGATGGATTTGGGTTTTCTCTTATAGGTTTCACAAAGTTATGTTCTTCCATTTTGCATAGCATTTTAGCACACTTTGAACTTTGGTTTTGTGGTAGCATCTTGAGGCTGCACCCTCAGTGTGCTAGGCACTATACCTACATAAGACAGAGGTGATTGCATGCCCTGAAGAGTTTGCAGTCTTAATCACCACATGTGGAGTTGACACACATTTTGTCTGACGCTGTAGTAGCTCATCCACTGCAGCTGGGCTCCTCATATTGAGGGACAGTGTGTGGGCAGGGCAAATATCTCAGTGAAGGAGGAAGGGAACTGGATAGGGTGGCAGGATCCAATAGAGAGCATAATGCAAAAGAACAGGGTAGGGCCTTGCCTGGAGGAAAAGGCTTCCGCAAGACCCTAAGGAAGGAGTGGAAGACCCATGACCTGGAGAACATTGGAAGGGTTGAGAAAGCAGTCGGTAATAAAAAGGAAGTGTTTTGTTCAGCACCCCCTCTGACCAGCATGTACAGACTTTGTCCATTTCAGATTAAGTGCCCTGAAATGTGTGTGCAGGTGCTTGGTTACACACACATGTGATCCCTTTGAGAGCTCAGAAAGAAGACCCAAAAATAGGATTCACTACAGAAAATAAAAGTTTTGGGATTTCTAGATGAATTATGTGATTTTTTTTTTTCTTTTTTTCAAGGCTTGTCTCAACATTTTTGAAGATGTAGGGTAGGCAGCACTGCAGTCGTCATGCCAGTATTAAAAAGTTAATATTGAGGACTCAAGGAATGTGCTGGGACCTGGAAGAGTAATTTCTGTTCTCACCACTTCTAGGAAATGAAGCAAAACCTCTCCATGCTGCCAGGTGATAGAGATGGATCATTTTCAGTAGCTCACAACTTCATTGTTGTCTGCTAACCTCAAGTTTAAAAATCCAGCCTAGAGGAACACTGCAATAAAATGGCCTTCCTGAGAGAGTAAATGGAACAGGTATTTTGCAATAGTTCCTTCCAAATTAAAGATCAATGGCAGAAATAAGAGGGGGTTTTTTTTTGTTTTTTTTTTTGGTTTGGTTTTACTTTGAGACAGAGGAAGAATTTATATTTAAGCCTTCATCTGGGAAAACCTGGGAGGTTTTGGAAACTTTAAAAAACAAAACAAAAAACAAAACAAAACTAATTGTACATCCATAGGATGAAACGTGGGAGTCCTCATCTAGAATGACCTTTTCCTGGAATTTAGAGACGGTGCCATGTGTGGTGAAAATGAAACATGCTTGAAATAGTTTTTGTAAGCAAGTTATGGGATTTTGCCCCAGTTCTGGTCAGATGCCAGGTTCTTGCTCTTCTGTATCACTTTTGATCCCTAGAAAAAAAAAGATGGAAAACAATATAGTCCATTTGCATTTTATCAGACATGAATTACAGTGTGGGCAGACTGGAGCATAAGCTTTCCTGAAAGATCAGCAAGCTAACTGGGGTATGCCAGGGTTTATGAATACTTAAGTGTGCCTGTGTGTCTGACACTTCTGCTCATGTGAAAATCAAATGATAGGAAACTACAAGGAAAAACTAGCCAGTTGTTGACCTTGATTGTTTTTGACACCAGGTATGCAAGAACCCATTAGCAACAGTTTGGCTGTTATAAGACCACAGTCATTTTCAACAGTTTAGGGTTGTGTCAGACACCACTTTCCACTAGGGCCAATCTGTTCCTGCAACAGTGTTGAAAATGGGTTTTGTCTGGCCTACAGTAGCAGCCAAATCATTTTCAACATCTGTTACAGGCTAGAGTATACAAAGGGGTATGGGAGAGGTAATTCTTAACATCCCTATTTGCTGCTAACTTGCCTGGTATTGACAGATCCTTAGGCAGCCAAATTTCACTCTTGTGCAGAAGCGTGGTGTTACTGACAGCAGAAGTTATCAGAGTGTCTCCCTGGCAGTGTTCTGCTACTGTGCACAGAATACAGCAGGGGGAAATGTGATCTGGGTGTGCTGAGACCTTGATTGTGGTACACTGTATGTATATTATGGTGCTTGTTCTGCTGGTAAGGTGTGGGTCTGGGAGGAGGAGTAGAGGTATATACCCTTAAATGCCTTAAATTTTCATTATCCTACTTTTGGGTTGATACATTCAGTACAATCACAACTGGTACAACAACATAGTGCTTTTCTGTATTAATATGTAGTGTCCCAACTGAGTGGAATCGTGAGTCCCAGGCTAATCTCATTGAACAGCATGTGTGATAGTGAAAAACTAGTCCCAATGCTGGTAAACTTGTGGTCTAGTGTGGGTGGATCAGGTATTTAGGCAGCTACTTGCAGTGGTGGCAGCTAAGTGCTGAAGTATTTGGGGGAATCTGGGCTATTAAATGTAAAGGAAGCCTGTTTGCTCTGTTGTGGCTGTGTTGGCTCAGGATATTGGAGCGACAAGGGGGGCTGAGGTAGTGTCTTTTATTGGCTCAGCTTCTGTTAGTGAAAGAGATGAGCTAGCCTTGAGTTACAGAGCTTTTCTTCAGGACCAGAAAGAAAATTTACCCCCCACCCCCACCCAATGACGCACAGGTGTGTTCCACTCCATGGCCACTAGATGTCACAGTTGCTTTTTTTAAATTTTAAATAGATACAGATGAAAGTGCATAGAGTGGGAATTTTCAGTGAGAAAATTTGGGGGTATCTCTTCAAGTCCTGTAGCCATTTTTACAAGCATTTTAAAAAGCAAATTTAGAGGATATTTTGCTGCTTAACCTGTGCAAGCATTGTTTGAAGTCGGACATGGTGAATGTGTGTGGGAGGGGACAATATTTTATTAAAAAACTTACGGGTGCTTTGCAACAGAGGGGGCTGCGTGCTTCACTCAACAGAAAAGTTGGTCCAGGGGAGACTCTTTCAAACAAGTGGCTTTGCAGAGCTGTGTAAGGGAGATGTGGGTGAGTGTCATGCTAAATAAAACTAGCTAAGGGGTAAGGGCTGGGGGATAGAGGTAAAAGGACTCCACAGGAAGTGCTAGAGAGAGAAAGAATGGATGGATACTCTGTTTTATTTTATCCAGCTGAACAAAGCAGGCCATGCAATAAGTGGACATTGATGATAATACAGAGATTCTGATTAGAAAAGAGCCCAGAAAAATGGCTTGTTGCTCTGAGGTTGCCCTTTGCCTATGGCCGTTTCATGACTTCTAATTCTAAGACATTTTTAAAAAATAGTTTAAGTGGCAGTGGTAGTTGCCCAAATAATCTCCATCAGAGGTTTAAGGCAGTGAAGCAAGTATCTGTATCGCTTGCACATTTACTCAGGTAAATCAATGAAGGGACATTTCTTTACCTATTAACAATGGAGCTGGTGGATGACCAAAATTTCTACTGCTATCTGTTTCTCTGTGTGGTCCACAAAGTAATTAAAAAGGTAGAAAGTCAGATTTACAGATCTTGGTATCCTTTTTTGTTTCCAGATTGTCATCTTCATTTGCTCATTGCCACAAAACAGGAAAGTGAGGTAATCTCTTTATCCCAAAGAGATGTATCATCTTCCAATAAAACAAACAAGGAGTCCTTGCTAAGAAACAGTATTTCTTCTTGCCAGGCTGCACTATATGAGTCCTCCAAAATCTGGTTTTTAAGATGAGGGGGGAAAAAAGAGATGAAAGCACAATGGGTAGTTCTTCAGACTTAAAATGCAGTATTTATTTATCCCAGACTTCTGGTATGCAAGGGTCCTTTACAATAATTATGCAGCCACATAATCACAACCAAAAATAAACCCAAAAGGCAGCACATACTAGTGAAGACAGTTCTTACCAATGCCCTGCTTATTTCCCATCAGAGCCCATCCACCAGATCAAGAGTGTGGCATTCCTTATACCCAGGTCCCACTTTGGCTTCTACTTCTACAGTTAAATGTGCAGTTTTCCAAAGTTTACTCTTCAGCTTGAGCGGTTGCTAGTTGTTTGCTCTCCTAGTGCCTGAACATCTTCTTCAAAGTGTCTTCAAAGCTCCTGCCCTCACTGAATCCTTCACACTGAATGCAAGAGGAGGAGGATTTGGGTCTTAAACCTCTGTAAAACTTACCATTAAAATAACAGAAAACCTTTTTCCTTCTCCAGATTTTCCAGACATCAAAATGGCAGGACTTTCTCTCTCTCCTCCCCCCCACCCCCCATCTGAGGAGGTTTTTCTTCTTTTGGTCTTACTTAAACATTGGGGCCTTCACGGTAGCCATTTCATTTCTGTATTCCACCAGCCATGATCACTGCAGCTAAATGGGCACCCAGACACTCATTGATGCTCTCTGAAGAGCTTATTGGCATTTTCTGCATTGCCAGGCAGTTGGTGCCTCATGTATAAGACAGTGACTTAATCCTCAAGACAATGTCTCAATGTAGTCTTCTAGCTCTAATTTTTCATGAGAGGGAGCAAAGGAGGATGTCATCAGTTTCAGTGTCTGACCTGGTAGTGAATGTAAATGTTTTCTACAGACTGCAGCCTCTGGTGGTTGCAGGGCTGGTCCTACCATAGAGGCGACCTAGGTGGTTGCCTAGGGTGCCAAACACTAAGGGATGCTGCCTTGCCAGTGCCAGATTTCCCATTAGACACTGTAGGTACAGTGCCTAGGGCCTATGAAATTTTTAGGGCCTACAAAGGAGGGAAAAAATTAAAAAAGCAGAAGAAATAAGGAGAAATGGTGCGGTTTACCATTAGAATAGTTTAAAGTGCATCATGTCAATCAACATAATTCAATTGGCATTTACCCCTCTTTTTGCACATTTCAGAGTGAAAGTGCCTAGGGCCTACAAACACCAAAATCCGGCCCTGAGCAAGGTGACAAGTTTTCTTCAGTTGGCTTTGCTCCCCACTGAAGATAAGGTAAGTGCTGGGGATCAGGGGAGCTAGAGACAGACTGGGGGGGAGCAAGCAGGAGTGGGTGGGAGCAGAGCTGTCCTTAAGGGGGGGAAGAAGGGGCAACCGCTCTGGGCCTTGCGCTTTTGGGGGATCCCACGCAGCCAGCTGGAGTAAGGAAGCAGGGCGCTTCTTCAAGCTGTGGGACTAGGGAGCAGCTCCAGCTGGTCAGGGAAAGGGAAAGGAAATTCAGACAGGCAGCGTTTGTTTACAGTAACTCTTGACTTAAGTAGCCACCTTCCCAAAACTGCTCCCCCTGGGGGAAGAGAAAGAGCAAGTGTTGAGATAAAACTGATGGAGCCAGCCTCAGTCAAGCAAATGGGGACAAAGTCAGGAGAATGTCACATCCCCAACTTTACAAAACAGGACCTTTTCTTTGAATTTACATCAGCATCTCCAGAAAGTGTTTGAGATATTAAAGAACTTTTTTTCCTTCTATGTTTAACAAGAGTTTTCAGTCTTCAGGGATGTCTTTTTGAGCAAACTTCTCTGTGCAGATAATGATCTATTATACCTGAGAGAGAAGACCCCAGGCTAATGATCATATGGAAATACTGGGTTTTTAGGGTTAACGACCATCAATCAACACATTAAAGAAGTTTTTTATCCTTCCTTCTGCATTGTAAATATGCCCCAATGTCACTGATTGTGGTCAGACCACCAATTCCAAAGCATGGCAAAGAGGAAAGCAGCTATTACAGATGCGCGCCTGCTTCCTCTGTGCTTGCTTCTTCCAGGCTGTCTTCTGGCACTTTCGTCGGTGCTTCTGTCTGCTTGGCCGCCTCCTCTTCTGGACTGCCTAGGGAGAGAGAGAGAAAGAAAAGAAGGGAAGCGACATTAGGCATCGTCTTACTACGGCAGCATCGCTTCAGACGGAAGGGAGAGGACGCTTCAGCGTCCCCGCTTGACATCACCCCAGCCCTCAGCTTTGGCACCCACCTGTGGCAGAGAGTGGGCGACCGTGTGGCAGAAGTCCGGGCCAGCTGCACGCAGAGTTCTCTTGGTTGTGCGCTCCTCCGTGAGTGTGTGCGTGTGCGTGTCGGGCGGGATGGGGTCTGGGGTGGAGGGGAGGCAGGCCAGCTGGAAGGACTCACCCTAAAGTGCCCAAAGAGGCTGGTTTGTAGACTGGGGTTTGAAATGGGAGCCCAAGGAAGGGAAAGGGGCACGTTCTGCTTCCAGGGAGCGGAGTTTACAGTTTGGCATAAAGAGGGCCAGGGCAGAGCTGAGAAAAGGGAAAGGGCCCTGAACCCTGATTACAGGGCGGTCACCCTTGTTTAGCAAAAGGCTACCTCCTTTAAAGGAGGGGAAAGCAGTCCCAAAGGGGACAATAGGAGTCTGGAAATGAAGAGGGAGGAGAGGAAACCTGCGGAGCCTCCCATGACCAATGGAAAGAAGTCCTCCATCCCTCAGCAAGGCCCTTCCCCACTTGCCTTGCCACCCACCAAGCAAAAGACAGCTTTGTGCCCCCAACCTTTTCCGAAAAAGACACCCCTTCCTTCTTACACAGCGCAGTTAGTAGGGTTAGCCAAGTGCAGCCACGTGCCAGCCCACGACACGGGCACCTACGCCACCACACCCTCCTCAGGAGTCCCGAAGGACCGCTCCAGCAAGCCTTTCCAACAGAGTGCAAAGGACAGAGCGACTCCCCCAGCAGAGGGACAAAGCACTCCAGGCAGCAGGCTCTTGGTGACTATCAGAGTCTGACTCTAGTAGCCCAGAAACTATAAATCCTCTATAGCTAGCCATTGGGAATTTCTCTGCGTATGAACGTAGGAGGCATAAAAACGCTGTGCCACTCCACCAGCTTCTTCCTGTGTAGGGGTTACGGTGGGAACATTTCTGGAGAAAGGGGATGTGCACAGGCACACTGCAGCTACCTATGGCTGTTAATAAAGCCTGTCGGGCTCATGGGCAGCTGTGTACACATTAGGCTAGTTCCTGCAATTACTTTTTCACTGTGGTCCAGGCCAACCCCAGAATAATGGGGGGCTTAAAGGCACATATGGCAACATAGCTGGGGTCTGGTAGGAATCTTAGCCCAAGCACAAACTCACTGGTGGTGTCAGGGTCTGAGGCATGCTAAGAGTTGAGCCACAGCTCTGCAGCCATTGCCTGTGCTACTGTTGCTACCTAGTTTATAGGGGAACTAGCTTTCATCAAGCTACTGTAGGTATGTGCATATGAGGCAGGCAGTGCTTCAAGTGTAGTTTGGCAGGCCCCAGAACCCTCCTAAGCTCATGTGAATTGGGCAGAAGGTACTGGATGGAAGAACCACTGAGGCAGCTGACCGGCAGGAGATGGTGGGTGGGAAAAACAGGGCATGATTTTTGCTTAGTATGTGGTTGGTGGCTTGCACTGACTCCATGGGAGCAGGTTTAGAGAGAGCCTCAGGATCTGGTCTGGTTGCAAAATCATGATGCTAGTCTCTGCAGACCTTAGGTGTTTAAAAGCTTCCAGGTGGTTCTGGGGTTTGGGGACTATGATGAGGGGATGGGGTGGGTTTTGCCTCAGTCATGAATGCAATTCGGGGCTGCTCTTAGGCAGTGGAGGCGAGGTATTAGGCGCTCAGGCTGGGTGTGAGTGTTCAGGGAGGGGAGCTGTGATTTGGGATGAGGGGCTGTGACCAGGCAGGAAGTGGGAAAGCCCTGAGATACCTTATGCTGACACAGCATGAGGCACTGGATGGAAAAGCCCTCAGGCAGTTTTTTGCTTTTAGAACAGAGGTGCTAGGTGTGCAAGCTCACAGGTGCCTCTGACTGATTGGGCAGGAGATCCTGGGTGGGAAACCTCCCTCGGGTGCCTTGTGCTGATTGGGCAGGAGGCCCTATTGGAGAACCGGGGTGGTGGGTGGGTGTAAGCCCACCCACTTCTAAAACCCTTCCCCCAGCCTAAGGGGATGTGGCACTAGGCGATTCTGCAAACAATTCTGGGGGACAACTAAAGAAAAAACAGGGATGGGTGTGAGGGTTACAGGTTCAAAAGTAGAGCTTGATTGGGCAGGAGGCACAAGACAGGAAACCTCACTCAGGTGCCTTGTGCTGATTAGGCAGGACACACTGGGTGGGAAACC
>ML682007.1:7487608-7558447 GCA_007922195.1 Podocnemis expansa
AAACCTCCCTCAGGTGCCTTGTGCTGATTAGGCAGGACACACTGGGTAGGAAACCTCCCTCAGGTGCCTCATATTGATGGGGCAGGAAGGACAGGGTGGGAAACCTCCATCAGGTGCCCTGTGCTGATTGGGCAGAAGCTGTTAGGCAGGAAGGTCCTGAGGTGACTTGAGCTGACAGGGCAGGAGCGGTTAGGAGGAAAGTTCTCAGGTGCCTGGTGTTGACTGGGCGGGAAAGCTCACAGGCGCCTCACACTGACTGGGGTTGAGGGGAATGGGGGCAGGGCCATCCCTAGGGGGGGAGCAAGGCTCAGGGCAAATCAGTTTGTGTGGGGCCCCCCATTTTAAACTTCACACGATGTTCCCCCTAAGCTGATGAGGCAGCTGAGCAAGTTCCCTGCTGGTTCTCCAGGCCCCAACAGGCTTCTTCCCTGCTGCCCACTGGCTCCCCAAGTGCACCCATAACTTGTTCAGCTGCATCATCAGCTTAGAGGGGACACTGGCAGTGTCATAATTTTTTTGTAATAAAATCATAAATTTCTAGTCCCCAGGCTAAAATGTTGCAGAGGGAGGCAGAAAGCATGATCTGACTTTATCCTAAAGGCTCAAAACCCTGAAGTCAGAGAAAATAGCTTTCTCCCAGTTATTATTTCTTTAAACATCTCTTTATTTTTAAGTGAGTTTCAATGACATATTTAAGCCAGACTTGTGACTATTTTTTGATGTTTGGGGTAGGCAATACTGAATGTGTCATGGTAATGTTTCATCAACCTCACAGCCAAACGGACAGGCGCATCTGGAGGTGCCCTTCCTTGTGGTTCTGGTTTTCTGTTCAAAAGGGGCACACAATTTTACAAGTTAAATAATTTTTCTTAGATCAAGTTTTTATTAAATTGAAAATTCAGAGAGAGAGAAAGATGCTATTTTTGGAGGATATCAAGAAATAAATCCAGGTCCTCTCTCACCTTAAAGCACTAGATTCCAATTGTCTAATGTATGTTATTTCCTTTATGCTTAGGGAGAGAGATAAATTGAGGCCTTACTTACACCTATCTGCAAAGGTTTTAGAAACTGCCATGTGCTATGCCATCTCTTTTGCACAGTTCTGAATGGTGCTTTCTCCTTCCCTTGCCTGGCATATGCCCAGTCTCTCATGCATTATCTTCACAATCTCCCAATCAACTCTCCTGTGAGAGAGAGAATAAATGTGATGACTGCAGCAGTCATCCTGGAGCTGGAGAACATTAAGTTCTGGAGAGAATAAGGGCCCATTTTATTAGCTGGCTTAATTCAGAAGATAAAGACAAGCAGGCATCAGGAGAAGAATTTTTGGATCTGCTCTTTCGGCCCAGTCCAAGCATGCCACAGAAGAGACACTTTGAATTCTGTCAGGAATAGACACCAGCAGCTGTCAGGGCAAGGGATCTGCAGGCTTTCCTGCCCACTGAGTGAAGGCTGCCTATGGGCTATCCCATCCAGCGCATCCTGCCCAGGCAGCAGGATCTGAGGGCTTTCCAGCAAAGCATCTCCCACTCAGTGAGCAAAAGTGCTTGAGGGATTTCCTGCACAGTGCCTGCTGCTTAGGCAGCACAAGCCATCTGATGGATTTCCTGCCACTTAGTGCAGCCACCCAAGCTTTTTTCTACCCAGCTCAGTGCTGCCTCCACAGTCATCTTTTCAATCCAAGATTCAGGACAGATCTCACCTCCAAAATCTGAGACAGACATTCACTACAGCCTGTCTGAGCATCAGAATCCCACTCTCTGGCTTCTCCCAACACCCACCTGAGTCACAGAACTGTCCCTGCAATCTCCTCAGGCTCACCACCCTCCTCGTCACATTCACCCCCCACTTTTATCAGTAGCACAGACCCTAAACAAGTAGGACATGACCAAAGCCACTCTGATCTATTGAACAAAAATACAAATTCAGGGAAATCACCTGGTTCTAGTACAGCCCGTCATCCTGGCACCTTTAATGGGCTACACAAAACCATGAAACAAGCCATAAACCTTTTATTGCACATGGTTACAGCTGACTCTGGCGCAATGGCAGCTAGATCCTATTGCTCACCTATAGAGGAGAGATTTAATTCTTTTTACAGGCAAATGTAGCTCAGTCCTGCCTGCTGCTGGTGATGGCCAAATTCTGGACCAAATAGACCCACCTTGTCAATGCAGGTGGGATGCATCTGCAGTGAATGGAGTTACATCCTCACACCAGTTAAGGATTTGGCTAAACGATTAGCAACTATGCTTGGGTTCTGGGGAGGTGGGGTGAAAGGATTGTTTCATTTTTCTCCCACATTTAAAAGTCAGTAGCCACCTGGAGAATCTTGCCAAGGCAAACACTTAGTGGGAAGGAAGAGATTAAATCTCCAGCCCTTGGAGGCTCACTCCCTGAGAAGAAAGATGTATTTAAACAGAAAAGTCTGGTGAAATGTGTCAGAGGAAGAGGTCAGGGGTGTAAGATGCTCTTTTTGTTCTCCTCCATCTCACCACAAGAGTTTCAAGTCTTGTTCCAAGCAGTGGGGTGTTAATGATCTAAACTTAAGGCCATGGCTATAGGCTGCCGATGACCTGAACAAAGTATCTGGCATCTAAGACTCAGACTCTAAGGTCAGAAGGGACCAATAGAATCATCTCACCTCTTGCACAAGCCAGGCCACACACCCTCTCCTCAGTGATAAGAGGAATTTGTAACCTGTGCTACTTCTATAATCACTTGACCCTCTTGGCAACTCTGACACAAAAGATAAGGAGTCAACCTGGAAATACTTCCCTAAGAGGCATGAAATGATTCTGTGAAACTCACAGCTGCGGGATATCATTCTGGCAAATAGGTTAACTAGCTTCCAAAGAGGACTAGACACTTTCTGAGTATATACCAAATATGTAGTAGCTAGCTTTAGAGCTTCCAAAAGGCATCCTAAGTGCAAGCGTTTCATAGGATCAGAAAAATTTCACTTCATGGGAACAAGTTGGAAGAGTTAGGTTCATTGTGGGGGATTGTCTTCTGAGGCATCAGGCCTTGGTCACTGCTGGGAGCAGGCACCGCACAGAATAGCCAGCTGGTCCACTCCAGGTTGGCAATTCTGACGTTCATCTGAACTGGAGGTAATTCCTTGGTCTTTTGCTGTGAGTTTATGCCTTGCTGCTTGCTTGAACCAGGGGTTAGTCTGGGACTTTAACACTCTTCATTCATGGCCACTTACACTGACGCAGTGGTTAGCTTGCCTCAAGTTGGCAGCAGTAGGCTTGAGGTTGCGTCCTTAGCCATGAAGAAGTGCAGTCCACAGAAAGAATTTGAGCCAAACCTGTGAGTCCCCTTGGCTTGTCAGCCACAGTGACATTGTGACGGCTCAGAACAACCTGACACAGCAAAATGGGCTACACTGTGAAATGTCAGTGACTTTCCCTCCCCACAGCTGGCTCCAAACCTGGCTAACGTGTAAATGCCAGGAGACCCATCGGCAAGCAGAACACTCAGTGCGGGCCTCATTAATACTACGGGTGAATTAGGGTGTCACATTTTGACTGCACCTTCAGGGGGAAGGAGAAGCCAGCTGGTGTGTGAGCTGCTATTTTTAGCTTATGTTTCCAAACTACCATTGAATTGGCTTGATTTCTTATCTGTATTTCTTGTTTACTGAGGTCATTAAAGAATGGAAAGCAGGTCTCTATCCACAGAGACAATGAGAGCAAGTTAATGTGATGTGGTTGACAAATGAAATGCATCCCACTGAGGTAACATGCTTCAGTATCCCCTGAGGCCCCAGTTAGGCTGTCATTTCCTGGGAAATTGTATGTGTGCGTGGGTACTCACCCACCAACCCCCTTATGCCCCCCACACATCCGTGTCTACGATATCATAACCCCATTAGATCAGAGGTTTTGGGCTACTGTTTTTTCAGTCCTCGGAAGTGTAGGCTCCAGAATGAACGTGAAACACAGCAAGATTTCAGTACCTGAGCTCCATGGTGCTGTAATTCAACGGTTACGTGGAAGCAACCAGGCAGGTGGCTTATTCAGGGGTGCCTGAGGGCAGTGGGGGCGGTTCTGCAGACGTAATTTCTAGTTGCAAACTGCATTTTATTTTGAGGAAATAAATTATTCCAAGGAAACCAAGGGAGAGGTGTAATTGCAGACCCTGCAGTGAGACTGATTTACGCTTCCACTTTTAGGAAGGCTCCCAGAGCTAGAAATACAAGTTGCACAGATTCGCAAGGGCTGACGTAACAGTGTTTTGACTGTTTACAAAGGACACCTCTATCCAAATGTTCCGCACCGATAAACATAAGAAACTTCAGCTTATGAGGAGTCCAGTGATGGTACCTGGATGGACACAACGAAAAAAAGTGTGTTTGCAAACTGTTCTTGCACAGCTGTCAGTGCACCCTAGTCCTGACTGGCAGCTCCCTGCTTTTCCAGTCCTTGTTCCTCCACAAATCTTTCCTCATGAGACTTAATCCCACCATGAAATCCCCCAGCTCTTTAGCTCCTGTCCTGCTCCCCAAGCATCACCCGTCCCTTCCCAAAGGGAACTGGGGAAACCATTCCACTCCTTTTGCCCCAAGGGCAATGATCAGTTTTACATGTCCAGGGGTGAAAGGACAGGCCATAGGGACCTGTTGTGCCAGTCCTGGTACTCTGACCTTCTAGCCCATGACCTTTGGGACAGGTAAAGCTGATGCAAAACCCTCCTGTGCCAAAAATGTGCATATGTGGAATTAAATATCACACAATTGCCTCCCTTCACCTTCCCCCTGTCCCACACCAGCCCACTGCACCCTCTTCCATTTTCCTCTCAGCCCATTCCTCCCAGCCCTGCCCATCTCCCCATACCCCAGCAGGCCGCAGATTGTCAAGCAAAATAGGCACAGCAGAAGACATTGACACACACATCAGGATGACAGCATTGAGGCAGCAGATCCTTGCCCAGAAGGGAACCTTTGTGGTGTCCATCAGGGCCTTTGCTGGGTTTCCCTCGGCCTTCACCTCCTGGGGGCCAGAGAAGAAATCCATGCAGGGGCAGGCTGCTGGTACCCTGTCCTGGGAATCTGTCACGGATGGAGAGAGGTGATGAGGGGGCACAGACTTGGGGATCATCTGCCCTGCCTTCTTGACATTGGTCCCCAAAGATATCTGCCTGAGGACACCTGGGGCAGGGCAAAGAGCTCTTGGTCCCAGGCAGGATCAAGCAGCCCATTTGAGAACCAGAGCCAAAGCAGAACCTGATCCCTGAATCCAAGTGGCCCTGGTAAAAAGGAGTGAAGACTAAACCTCTCATCCCCTCCCCCATCCCAGACCTGGGACTATAACTTAGGACCTCCTGGGTCCCAGCCCGGTGCTCAGAATACGCCCCAAGCCACAGCACGTTTCCTGACCAAAAGTAGGTCCGCAACTACAGCTGGGAAAGGGACTCCCAGCCAGCGGAGACATACCCACCATAGCTGGAAGTGAGCTAGTGTGGTGGAGCAAACACAAGCACTGGGAGGGGCTAGCCTCCTGAGTACAGACCCATCCATCACACTAAAAAAGGACCCATGCTGGCCAGTGCTTCCCACATTTGTGCACCCACAGCCTCTCTTTTGCACCCTGCTCAAAGCTATGGCCGGTACGTCTCCTCAGCGTAGGAACGATGCACCCAGCTCACAGCGCAGACAGCCCCTTTGTCATTTGGGTCTTGGACCTGGCTGGATCCACACCAAGTCCCACCTACCCTCCTTTCCTGTCCGTGGAGAGTGGGTCCCTGCTGAGACGCTGGAGATCTCAGGAGGCTGGTGCCTCCGGGAATGGTCCACCAGGTGAGGTTCTTTATCTGGAACTCAGCAGGAAGAGTCAAGGGGCTGGAGCAGCCAAGGCAGAGAAGGGGAGGAGCAGCTCATCAGAATGGCCGTGAAAACCCTGGGCCCATTTCATGCATCTCAAGTGAGGTGGATCCATAGCAGGGTAAGAGCCACTCCAGATGGACTATCCCCTCCCACCTTGGCCTGGGAGCACACACACCTCCGATGGGAGTTTTGTCCCTCAGTGCCAGAGCACAGGGTTGGGTGCTGCCAGGACACACGGCAGGGAACCTTTGTGCCGAGAAATCCACCTCCCAAGATAAGTGATCACCCCCAGATTTCCTCATGCTGTTCAGCCCAGGGAGCTTCTCTGCAGAGAGGCACCCCCAGACCCCTGCCAGATGCAAACCCAGGGCCACATCTGCAGCCAGCTGAGGCTCCAGCTCAGGGCCTGCCTGCATCCAGGCAAGACAGTGTGAGCTCAGACAGCTGCCAGTCGGCGGGCAGGAGAGTCGCTGGCCAGGGCTACAGTTGTGCTTGCCCCAAATTCCTGCATGCTGTGGGGATCCTCTGAAATACACACCATGCACCATGTCCTAAAACCACGCCATTATGTGTCTCCCCTCCTTCGTCCCAGTCTCAGACTAGAGCAATGCAAGCAGCACTCCAGGTCCTGGGAAAATCCAGACCAAGAACCCACCTCTGTGCCTGGAGCATTTCTCAACAGTGGGTTGACCCCAAATGCCTCTGGCCTGGAGAGTGAAGGCGAGGGCAAATTTCCAGGTGCATATGGGCCCCTCCCTCCTGAGCAGCCATGCGAGAGGTCAGTGAAGGGGCTTCCACAGACACAGCTCTTCTGTGCCTCTGGCAGGACAGTGGGGGATTTGGCCAGGACTCCTGGCTCTGAGGTCTGCAGTCGTTCAGCTGTAAGGAAATTGCTTTTCCATGGGCTAGGTGCATGTAGCAAGTTGGATGCCGCAGCAGCCTCTGCAGCAATGGGCTCAGCCCTAAACACCATCATTGCACCCAAACCTTGATCCCAATCCAACAGCAACACTGCCGGCAGAAGCAGAGTCCCGGGGCTGCTTTGCCTGTGTGCCCATTGGGATTTTGCTGCTGGCCACATGCCCCTCAGCTTGAGGGTTTCACAGAGGGAATGTGTGGGCTGTGTCTTTTCCCTTCCATGGCAACTAGAAAGAGAAGCCTGTTTGCCAGGCCCTGGGAGAGCTATTCCCCTACATCCTGGCTCCTATGCCAGACTCCAACAGCCACCTGCAGCCCTGGCGACGGTGATGCCGGTCTGTCTGGTACCCAAATCAGGGCCATCCAAAGGGATGCAGCTGCAGATGGTTGGCAATGAAAGACGGCTGCTGTAGCCTGTTGGCAGCAGAGAGGGAGGCACTGAGAAGATCAAACGCCAACTTCCCCCTCCCAGCACCCCTTTTCTAGTCAAACCAAACAGCCACCTGGATTTTCATCAGGGCCATGTGACCCGACCTGGGCATCTTTGCTCACCTGCAACTCTGTGGGGGGGTTGCCCAGCAAGCTGATCCCCACCACGGCATCAGCTATCAGCGCACAGAGGATGATGGCGGAGTGCAAGTAGTGGACATCCTTCACTATCGAGGGGTGTTCGTCCGGCACACCACAGTCGGGTGAGGGGTGCGCAAACTCCAGCCCCAATCTGGCCAGGCCCATCACTAGCCCTAGCCTCGGGGCCCCAGAAAGCTCCCTGCAAAACATAGATGTTCAGGCCGATGGCGCCTCTTCTGCCTGGTGGGAATGCCTGGTGTCTGTGGGACGGGAGGGCTGAAGAACGTGCTCCTGTGATGGATGCCCTTCCTGACCAAGTCACTGCTACAGAGTTGCCTTGGTCAGCGAGGGCTTCCTGACCGGTCTGTAGCCAACAGGACTCTACCAAAAAGGAAGAATGGCTTCTGTAGTCCCTTAATGCTCTAGGTTCAAATCCCAGCTGTCACAGACACGTGGTATCTTTGAGCACGTGCCTGTCTGGGACCCTGCTCGTTTCAATTCTAGCCCAGGTTTGTCTACCCCAGCTTGAAATTACACCTCCAGCCACAGTGGAGGCATATCTCCAGTCTTGCAGTTACCCAACTGTAAAATGAGGATAATGTGTCTTGCTGCCTGCATACAGCTGCTAGAGCCAAGAGCTCTGATCTGGGTTAGAGTCACCGGAATAAGACAAATAAAAGGGTGTTATTTTCAGCATGTCAGTCAGCCCCAGGGCCCATTTACACAACTTCTGACTTGGCTGGCTTGTTTTCTTCCAGGACGCTCGCTAAAGAGAATGCAACAAACCCGCATGTACGGAGTGGAAAGTCCCTTGTGTTTCCTATCACCTGCTGCTTGCTACCTTGGTGGCTGCTGTTTTCTCTGCTTGTCAACACCTGGGCTGTGTTCAGACATTGGCTGCACAAGAACCACCCACCAGTTCCTCGGGGAATCACCAGCTTAGTTTTGGCTCACAGGCTGGCAAGCACAATCTCAGCTCTTCTCTGGGGAGCCAGGACTCGGTTCCTCAAACTTGGCTCGTCAGAAATCCCTGGTGGTGCCAACAACTAGAACTGGCCATACAGGCTTCCCCCTGAGTACTTGGCTGTTCCTGGCCAAAAAGAATAGGAACGGCCACTTTCTCACGGAGGACCTGACAGCCAGGGCCTTGGCAGTAGCCCAGAGAAGAAGCTACCAGTGATTTTCAAGTCCTCATGAATCGAAGGCTCACGGGCCTGATCCTCGGCATAATAAAACTTGATTTACAATGCCACAGTCTTAGGATGCCTCCTAGCCCCTTTGGGGGATCCCACATGGTGGGAGGGTCACGGGATCATTTCATAAGTCCTCCAGCAAGACAATTACCTGGTGGGTCTTGGCTACAAACTCGCCAATCAAGGCAAGACCTCTCTGGCATATCAACAGTCAGGTGATGGAGACAGGCGAGTCTTTCCTTCCCAATATGTACTAGGCACAGGGTCAGCCCAAGTGTTTTTGGTAACCTAAGAAGCAAACTATAACTTGGCTCCCCCATCACCTTCATTTATAAGACATAACATATTAATATATTTTTAAATAGAGAAAAAAATTAACTTCCCTCTAATTCGGTGCCCCTTAAAGCCTGGCACGCTACACGACTACCTAGTTTGCCTATGTGTTGGGCCAGCCCTGGCTAGGCACCTACACTGTGCCAGTCATTTACTGCCTTCCACCCTCTGCCCAGCCCACCCATTCCTCACGCTGCCCAGCTGCTCTGGTTTCACTCACTGACCACTGGAGTCTTCAACCTCCTCCAGGCCCCTATGAAGGGACAAGATCCTGTGAGGGAAAACCCCCTCCAGGAGACATAGGATCCTGTGCGGTGGGGGGGGTCTGTGGCTTGGCTAGTGACCTCAGTCTCAGCCCACTGGGGACGCCGGGTATGAGGTCTGGTTGCCCACCCTCTCCAGGGCCAAGCCCCTCATGCATCGGTTACACCTTCCTGGATGGCACTGACATGCCCAGAGACTCCCACCTTCAGGCAGAGGTGGGCTGGTTCTGGACCCATAACGCTGCCCTTGACTCAGTCACCAGCGGTTGCCGCTGAGCGCCATCCTTTCTCTCGATGCTCTGCAGGGGCTGCGTCAGGTGGATGGCGTCACAGGCTAAAGCCAGGTTCTCGCACATGGAATCAGAGAGCGATGCAGATAAACTTGCCAGGTCAGCAGGAGGGCCAGCCCAGGTCATGTCTATGGGTGCATCTAATGTTGAAATTAGACACCCGCAGCTGACGCAGGCTCATGGGACTGTTTCATTGCAATGTAGACGTTCCTACTCAGCCTATAGCCCAATCGGCGATCGCTGGGCGCTCCTGCCTTGCAATGGTCCTAGAGCCCAGGGTCCAGCCTGGGAAACATTTACACTTGCAGTCAAACAGCCCCTCAGCCTGAATCCTGTGAGCCTGAGTCAGCTGGCCCAGGCCCACCATGAGTTTATATTTGCAGTGGAGAAAGACCCCAGGACTCAGGGCTCATCCTAAAGAGGATTCTCCTGTTTACACTATGAGCAAACTCCCACTCCATTAGGTGTGTCACAAATCACACAAGCTCCAGATCCACATGGGCTGCCCTCTCTGTGGTTCCCATTTCCACTCCCCATCTCCGCACTTGACTTCCTGACTCTTCAAGGCACGCTCGGGCCTGAATTCTCTATAGCTGTTTGTCTGTGCCACTCACATCAGCTCACATTTAGTCATCTGCACCCTAGCTTCCCGAAAGCTCTGATGGGCCCAGCCCCCCCGACATGTCAGCCTTAATCAGCATGGCATTCTGCAATTGCACTGGGAACACCATTCCCAAATTCTGGGAGCATCTGTGTCTGAAGGGGGCAGGGGAGGTGGAGGGATTTCAGAGAACAGCAAGAAAGAAAATGAGGGGGAGGCGGGACTGGCTTATATTGAGACAGCTACCTCTATAGAGCTTGGCTAATAAGAGCAAGAGAAAAACAGGTCACGAGGGGAAGGTGTAAGCAGCCAAGTATGAGGGGATTTAGGAAGATCCCTTGGGGAAAGGAGTGAAATTAAGAAAAGGAATTTATAGCCTGAATATTAAGAAGTATTTCCTGGAAGCGAGGTACAGCAGACAGTAGCATACTTCATCTGTCTCTCTACCCATCTGCCTAGCTATTATTTTAATTATTATAGCATCTAAGAGCACTAGCCATGAACCAGCACCCTGTTGCACCAGGTGATGCACAAACAGAACAAAAGGTCCCTGCCCCAAAGAGCCTGCAATCAATCTGAATTCTTACATTGAGTCCATCACCATGGTATCGGAAGGGGTGGTCACATATCCGAAACACAGAGTTCTCTTGCTTGAACCGGATGTTTTCCAGCAGCAGTGTCCGTTGATCCACACAGACACCTTATGTTGCCACATGCTCTGGGCAAGGCTATAAGAGGCTGTGGCAGGCACTGTGCCCTCAGTCTCCCTCTTACCACTCTCGTCACTCACGGAGAACAAGCGAGGGCATGAGGCACAGTTCTTGAAACCTGGATTGCAAGGCACAATCCCACAAAGGGCTCGGGAGAGGCCTCATATATACATTAACTAAATTAATGTCTTTAGAGAAGTACAAAGAAAAAAGAAAAAGAACTCTCTCTCTACCACAGACTACTGTTTTCCTAGCTCATACGAGCATAAAGAGAGGATTCCAGCTCCCACCATGCGGTAAGAGGGAACTGACTCTGTGTGTTACTCCACATGGCCTCTTATAACCTTGGGATAGAAGGTGGCTGTGCAGCTCAATGGACATCGGTGCTAAAACCCTTCTGGCTCCCCCACAGGGCATGTACATGCACCCTGCATTTGGAATACATAGAGGGACCAGCACTTGAAGTAGAACGTCTGGTATCTCAAAAGAAGCTGGGGAAGCCCCATATCTTACGCCAAAAATCCCATGCTTAGCAAATACACCATACCAATCAGAACAACATCTTGAGCTAACACGGGAGACATGCATTCCTGTCCTTCTGCTGGTGACGGCCCCTGATCTATCTTCACTGCACAAGGAATGAGAATAAAGTGAACAATAATGAACCCTCAGCCCACAAGCCTGAAGTGTTTTACAGAAAACTAAATAAGCCACACAGAGTTCCTAGTAACTGTTAGTGTGGAAAGTGAGATTAAGCCACTTACACCCACCAAGACAACAGCCCAGGAGCCCTGACTCCCTTTCCCCTCATCTAACCGAATTAATATTTTTTACAACGTTTTACCATCTGCAGAGATGAAAGGTGCTATGGGACTGCAGCATAGTGTTGGTATTATTACACCAAGCGATGCAGTGCAGATTTCCTTTGATAAGCCGTGAAAATAATCAAAACATTGTGAAAGCACCAAGCAAAGGAATTGAATCACCTAGCAGGTGGAGGACAGGTTACTTTTGTTGCATGATTTTTAATGGCAGTGCCTTAATTTGCAGGGACATTAGTTACTTCATTTTCTAGTCTCTCTCTTTCTGCTTGTGCACTACCTGCAAATTAATTGTCCCAAGTACAAAAACAGAGAAAAGGCAAACAATTAGGCGAGGTATGTGCCTGTCTCTTCAGCTCTTGTCTCAGCTAGATCCACCAGCCAGGGAAAGTGTTCCCACATTTTTACAGGTGAAATGACATGAGCACTTGCAAAAGCTGGGCTTCTACATAAAGTGCCCCCACCAAATAGCTTTCCAGATTCTGGTTTGGTTAAAAACAAAAAATACACTGATGCAAAATTTAGGATGAAAATAATATGTCACCATTCATGTGTTTTCTGTTTAAAATTCATGTGGAAACATACTTGCTGTTTAAAAATTAACATTCCTGTCTCTGCATTGTTTTCACCTCCTAAATTTCAACACTGTGTTAGCCCAGGAAAACCCTAAAGTGAAACTGACTATAAACAGCGGTGAAACAGACCAGCTCAGTTTCATTGTTCCAGCTGATAGAAGTGCAAAAAGTAAACAAACAGCCTCAGAGGGTTAGTGAGCAAGCAGGAAAAGCCACATGGCTGCAGGGTTTTTCCAGCTATCTTCAATGCTGCCAACATTTGTGACATTTGATGCTTTCTCTTCAAGCCCCAGCTCCTGAATTTAGGTAATTCAGTGAGATTCTGGGCTTGCATTTAAAAAAAACCCCTAAGTTCCTAGTCCTCCAGGTTGCAGAGAAAAGCTTGAAAACAACACCCTGAGGGCTTGGAAATCAGAATGCAAATAAAGCCCTTAGCACTGATTATTTTTAAAATCTCATGATTTTTAAATGGATGGTGTAGCAGAGGTGAACAGGTAGCCAGGAGCCGGGAGGTAGCTGAGCGCCTGCACTCCCCCTACTGGCCGGAAGAGGCCGGGCAGAGTAGCCCGGCCCGGAACCAAAGGGAGGGGGAGGACTATAAAAAGGGCCGGACCAGACAGCCATGGAGGGAACATTGGGGAAGGTGGCTGCTACTATTGGCAGACCTCCCTTCCTGGGAGCCAGAGAGGCCTGATAGATAATGGGATTCCTCACCTCACAAGAAGTGGGGGGAGGAACCCTGGTTGGCCGTGCCCTGGACAACACTTGCCCAGGGGAGGACCTAGATGAGCTTCCTTCTGCAGAGAGCCTGGGGATCAGCCCGATGCCGGGGAGGACTTGGATGAGCCTGCCTCTGCTGGGGAAGGCAGTGAGCCTGGACCCGTGTGACCTGGAGGAACTGCCACTGGATGAGGAGGCTGAGTTCCCTGCATTGCTGCCTGAAGACAGCAAGGGCCTGATGGGAATGCCCTGAGGATGCTACCTGAAGGAGCGTGAGGATGATGTACCCCAGGTATTGTGGGGAGAGGTGAAGGAAGTAGCCCAGGGGAAATAGAGAGTCAGGTGGGAGCCCTGCTGACCCAGTGGCGCTTTGTCCTTGCCACTGCTAGGTCCTGGGCTGGAACGCAGTGGAGCAGGCAGGACTGTGTTCCCCTTCCCTCCCTTGCTTCTGTCTGGGCTACTGGGTGTTTGCCTTACCCCTGCTGGGGTTGAAGGCCCTGAGCTCTTGACTGTGTGGGTTTGCCTCACCCCTGCCAAGGTGAGACCTTGGCTACAAATGGGTTTGGCAATCCAGTTATGCAATGGACTTCCATTGCTAGGAGAGCTATATTCTGCACAAGACCACAGGGAGGAGGAGAAAGCTAACTTTAAGGACAGGTCTACACTAAAAAATTTGGTCCACCCAGCTCTGTCGTTTAATGGTGTGAACCATGGGGAGAAACCAACCTGACCCCTGGCATAGTCAGCACTCAAATTCTCCCATCGAGTTAGCAGCCTCCTCGGACCCTGCCTTTATGGAAAGGATTAAGAAGCACAGAGCAGTCAAGGGACTGGCATTTGTACCCTTTGTGACTTTCTAGCCATTCAGCTGTATAATTTCAGTGACAATGAAGCAAGATTCAGCTCTTCTGTAATCGCACATTGGGGCCAGGTGCAGTCCCCTGTGGCTGGCTGCCATCAGAGTCATGACAGGTGCTGATTTGGTTGGAGTGGTTTTCACAGGGCCAGGCTGATGTACCAGGGGTGATGGCTGAGTCAGGACACTGGGGGCTAATTTGGGTGCATGGGTTCAGTGTGTGATGCTGAGAGGCTTGTATTAGCCAGGTTGTTCAGACCAGCTGATCTGATGGTTGATCAGGCCTTTCTGACCTGAAATGCTTGAACAAAGGCAATCACGCTGCGCTCTTCCAGGCTTGATTGCAACAAACTGAGTGATGCTCAAGCAGCTGAGGGAGAGTTGCAGTGGTATCTTCTCCCACACCCTGGGTATGGACTAGAGTGGCTCAGAAGCCTGTTAAAAGGCTGTTGCTTCCTCTGCTCCATGCCTGCACATTCCCATGGTATCTGAGCACGCCACCCCACCCCTCGGAGCAGTGCTATTGTCCCCATTGTACAGATGGGGAAAACTGAGGCCCTGTGAAATTAACCAACTTGTCCATGTGTTGCACCTGGAGCGGTGTGAGCCTTGGTCTTCTAGATCCCAACCACCAGGCCATCCTGCCTCTCTTTCACAACTTAGCTTCCAGTTCAAATTCAGCCCAGGCCCACAGCAACCAAAGGTGGTAACTGTCCAGTGGTGTGTGTGTGTGTGGGGGGGGGTTAGTCCAGTTCCCAAAGGCAGGAGTCCCTGTTTTTAAAAAAAAAAAAAAAAAAAAAAAAAGACAAAAAAATGCCATTGATTGGCTGCCTTGGGCAGTGCCACCCACCTTGGCCAAGGCTGAAAAGGATCATGGGGAACAACCATTTTACCCTCCCTGTCTTGGCAGGGCTAATCCCTGTCGGTGGGGACACTTGCTCCATAGCTGTTCCCTGGGCAATCAGGACTCAGTTGGGCGGCCCATTGGATTTCACAGAAAGAGCTCTGCCCGGGGCAGGGTGTTTTGCACTCTGGTGCCCTGGTTCCCTTCACCTGGAACGGCTCTGCAGCCAGGAGCTCCCTGCAGCATCAACCCCCTTCTCTCCATGTCATTCCAGATGCCACCAGCTGCGTCGATCCTGACGAGTGCGTTTGAGTGTGCGGCTCTGAGGTGGGCTGCTCCAACATTGCTTACCCCAAGCTGGTGGTCGAATTGATGCTCAACGGTAAGTCGGGCTGGCGAGCTGAGTGCCATGCTCTGCTGTTTGTCTTGTGTCCTTGGGGCTGCTTCCTTTTTCCAAGCCGTGCCCAGTGGAGCTCTCCACCAACAGCAAAACCTTAGGGTTTCCTTAGAGGTTTCCAAATGAGGAAGCGGGGAGTTAGCCTGGCTGTTCCAGGCCCTGGAGGATCCAGCCCTGCAGGGACTCATGTGGCTGAGGAAGGGTAAGAGTCACACCTTTTTCTTCAGCTGCTGCCATACCAAAGGCCACTGATCACACCCATGAGGGCCACACATGCGCAGAGAGGGCAGAGATCCTGTCTGTACATGGGTCTGCCAGGCCAGGAGCTAGGAGACCTATTGGTGAGGCCAGGCAGCTAGAACCGCAACTTGTCTGCAGCCTGGTTATAAAGAAGGGCTTCTTTACTCCTTGCTTCCAGCCCTGGTTCTCCTTTCCCTGCCAGTGCACAATGCCTGTGTTGCACTGATTCTTGTGCCAGGGGAGGAGGAGGGCCAAGCAGTGGTTTACAATCCCTGGCATCACAGGCAGGGCAGGTTAGCCTGCCTCCTCTCTAGGGTGACGTCCACAGCCACTGATATGTTAGCCAGGAATGGGTGTCCAGTAAGTATAGAACAAGCCTTTGTGTTGATTTAGTGCCTCTCGCACAAGGATCTTGGAGTCCTTTATGGAGCTGGAAATGTCTTTTCTCTCATGCTGAGGTGCAGACCCCTATTTGCACAGCTTGGCAATGGCAGAGTTGAGAACAGGACCCTGGTGTCCTGGGACAAAGCAATGTTCCCTCTAATTACTTGTAGACTGTGTATGCAAACAATTTTTGTGAGCATCAATATTAGCACTATTGAATTTTTTGTGCACACTTTATTTTCATGTGTGCACAGCTTTCATGACCTGTGTGCATGCGCCCATGCACACAGCTTAGAGGGAACAGTGGAAAGTATTTTGCTCTAAACACGAGGCTGTCCTCCTGTGACTGAGTGCCTGGCTCTAAGGCCAGCTAGGACCCTAAAAAGTGAACTTCCGCCTGCTCTTTGTGGATATTTGCACGCTTTCCAGAGGCACTAGTGACTGGGCACTTGCTCCCATGCAACATGTTATCTTGGCTGCTGCATCCCTCCCCAGAGCTGGCTGCATTTCAGGGATGCTGCATGTTGCTGGTGTAGCTTGGGATCTTTATCTTGCATTACAGCACCATCCAGTTGGCATAGGGATCAGAGCCTTACTGAGCAAGGTGCTGTCAGCACAAAGAGTGCGCACTGAATTCATGCCACCCAGTCCAGTGCACAGGGAAGTAAATGGAAAGAGAGCAGGCTCTAGAGTGGAGCCATAGCAAGGCTTCCTGGAGGTGTAACCTGAAGTCCAACGATGCTTCTCTTTCTCCTCCAGGGTTGTGAGGGTTAATGATTGCAGTAATGATGGCTGCCTTGATGTCTTCCCTGACCTCAGTGTTCAACAGCAGCAGCACCCTCTTCACCATGGACATCTGGAGGAAGATCTGGCGGGATGCCGAGGAACGGTAGGTAGGGAGAGGAGCTGGGGGAGGGAACAGGGGCAGGGCAAGGTGGTGGGGGGTTAGAGAGGAGGTTGACAGAGCCAGACCAACATTGTCCTTTTCATGAGATGATTAACTTACAGCCTATTGTGCAACTGCACCACAGCAGGGCTGCAAAATCCTGTGGCTATTTTATTCTTTATTAGGTCACTTATAAACATGCTTCAAGATCAGGTGGTGCTTTAAAAATAGTTAGAAGGATGTGGGCCTGGCTGAACTGGTGTGAATCTGGAGTGACTTCACTTAGAACAGTGGGGTTCCATCAGTGTAAATCAGGAGTGACTCCACTTTGGCTAAAAGAGTATACAGGAGTGAATCCACTTATCTCAATGAGGTTCTGTCAGTGTAAATCAGGAGTGACTCCACTTCAGCCAAAAGAGTACATGGGTGTAACTTGATAATGAATCCATTTATATCAGTAGGATTCCACTGGTGTAAATCAGCGGTGACTGCACTTAAGTCAATGGAACACACTGGTGTATAATCCAGACTTGTACTGAGCCTTGGATTTTTTTTTTTTTTTGGCCAGCCAGTGTCCCTTTGCTATTGTGCAGCCACAGCTGAGGAGTGTTTTCCGCCTCAACAAATGGCATGTGGCTAACTAATCTATTTATGCTGTGTGATGGGGAGTGCCCGCTGAGAACTCAGAGCCAGACAGAATGCGGGTGACGGTATGGTGGTAATAAAGGAATCTAGGTCATTGCCTTGGCAGGGCTAATGCTGAAATTCATCTGTGGTTTGTGAATGTAACAGGGTGAAGAAGGTGCCTGACCATTTGACAGTGCCCTTCAATACTTTGTGTTCCTCATGAAACCTCATTTTGCTCTTCGCCTGTCATGACTCCCCAGGGCCCTCTCGCCCTGTTAGTTGGCCTTCTCTGGTCTTGTGACTGCATGGCAAATGCAGCTCTTCAGTGCAGGAAGTAAAGGTCACCAAGGCAGTTGGCTGGGCCCTGGTATGCAGCAGGAAATGTCAGGGCTAGGTTAGTGCTTTTCAAAACCCTGCGTTTATCTCAGAACAAAGGCTGCCCTGGTCTGTCTCAGTTCATGCAGCAAGAGAGGAATGGGGAACGGTTCACCCAAATCAGGATGGCCTGTTGGTTAGTATATTTTCCTCCTGCAAGAGTGGCTGAAGTGAGGATGCTCAGGGGAAGCCAAGTGCCAGGGGTGCCAGAGCTGCCAGCTGAGATGCAGGCAGCTGGGGAGCCAAACCTTGCACTACATCCTCGAATGTGCAGCAGCAGCAGCAGCAAGGAGGTAGAAATAACAGGGAGGTGAGGCAAACAGGACACTTAAACCTCCTCAGCAGCACACAGTTACCCGCACACCAAGGCTAGCTTTTCCTTTCCCTTCACTGCTTCCCCTGAAAACCTTCCCTTACTGGGGAGCTCTCAGGTCAGGCAATTCCAACAGCCTGTTGAGATGTGAGGCCATTGCCTCCTCCAGACCAGGTTCTTCTGTCCTCACTGCTCCTGCAAACTTGTGAGCTTGGTGCACAGAGCTCTCCTCATCTTGCTGGGTCTCCCTGCAGCCCATCCTACCAGTGGGGAAGGGCTGTGCTGGTTGTCAATGGAAAAAGGCTCTTCACTACCATGGTACTGGGTGTAAAGACATTTTACGTCACTGTTAATAGGCACTTGGTTCTCCTGCCTCCAATTTAAAACATGAACTTTTGAACCGAAGCTGCTTTTAGCAGGTCATGTGCCTTTTTGGAAGACAGTGGGCCTGATCTAAAGCCCAGTGACAAAGGAAAGACTCCCTCTAATTTTGATAGACTTTTGATCTGGGTCCATGAGTGGAGGATTAATAGACAGCTAAATGAATATGGGGTGTGCCCGTCTCTCAAGGTGTCCGTTTTCTTGCTCTATAAACTGCAGAGACATCATCCTTCCCAATCTTGTTTCAATGGTTGCTTTGCTTATGTTTGTGGTTGCTTCTCAAAATGTTCTAGGACAGTGGCTCTCAGCCCTTCCAAACCACTGCATCCCTTTCAGGGTCTGCTATGTCTTGTGTACCCCAAGTTTCACCTCACTTAAACTACTTGTTTACAAAATCTGACATAAAAAGACATGAGTCATAGCACGTTATTACTGGAACACTGCTTTCCTTATTCATATTCTCATATCTCATAATTATAAAACAAATCAAATGGAATATAAATACTGTACTTACATTTCCAAGCATGCTATATTGAGCAGAATAAACAAGTCATTGTATGAAATTTTAGTTTCTACTATTTTCACTAGTTCCTTTTATGTAGCCTGTCGTAAAACTAGGCAAATATCTAGATGAGTTGATGTACCCCTTGGAACATCTCTGTGTAGCCCCAGGGGTACATGTACATATGGTTGAGGACCACTGTTTCTAGTGAATGTGTTTGACTAGCATGACTTCTGGAAAATGAGTAGTTCCTGAAAGCCTGTTTCAAGCCTCACAACCAGCCACCAGTGCAGACTGCAAACAAGATACTCAATGAGGCAATTTCAAATTCATGATGCTGCTCCATAATCTACACTAGTGGTTTTCAAACTGTTTTTCTTGAGACCCAGTTGAAAAAAATCATTTATGCCTGTGACTGAACAATTACATTTTTGAGCAATGCATGCCAGTCTTTTGGCAGTGGCAGCAGGGGGTGCTGGAACACAGTGCCTGAGGGTCTGCAACCCAGTACTGAGTTTTGACACTAACTCTGGAAACCAATGACCTACACCACTCTGTCAGTCAAAAGCAAAGCTAAGTAAACTGAGCTGGCTCCACAGCATCATGTGTGAATCTAGAGTAGCTTCTACAGTCTGATAGCTTTTTTTTTTTTTTTTTTCCTGGCCAGGAATTAAATGTTTGGCAGGGGGGAGGCCCAGATAATTTCAAATAATGAATCCATTTCCAACTGGTTTGTGGACAACTTGTGAACAAAAAGGGAGCTAAAATTCATTGACTGCCTTGTTAATTATAAATTGTTTGCCCAGCTCTCCTCACAAGCTAATGAGTGACACATGGTTAGGAGGAGAGCTCTGATTTCCTAATGTTGTCCAACCATGCATTAGTCAGGCATTACCAGTAAACCCTTAAATCTGCATTCAGTAGATGTGGAGTCTATTTGGAGTACGGTCTCTCTTTGTTCTATTTGTATAGCATGTGACATAATAGGGGTCCTGCTCTATGACTAGGGCTGCCAGGTGGTTCTACAATACACATTAATGGAGGGACTGTTGGATTTAAGCACTGCCAGTTGGCAGAATCAGGGCATAAAACATTTTTTTTTAAAGCATCTTTTTTTAGTTGCAATCTCTTAAGCAAAATACTATATATCTTGCTGGCTGGGCTGTTATGTTGATTCCTGGCAATACCTTTCATATCTTCTGCTAATGTATGTTTACTTTAATCAATAAATGTTATTTCAATTAATGTTTGTTATGAAGGTTTCCCTATGAATCATCATTGTATAGCTGATAGCAGGCAGCATTTTGTTATTACAAAGCTTGGGATGTTTTTACCCTCTCACTAGCCCAATGATGATATAGTTCAGACTTCCAAGGAAGGTAAAAAGAAAATAGAATCTTTTTTTATAAATGCAATTATTCTTAGAACTGTCTTCTAAATAATGCAACACTTAATTGGCTATGCTTTCTTCTGAAAGTGACTGGTTCCAAGCCAAGTCTAGGTTAATGATCCCGGATGTGCTACACACACTTAGAAATTTCCAAGAAAGCTACTCCTGAAAATGACTTAGTATGTGGGGGCCTGGGGAGGGGCTCAGTTCTTCATATCTTCTATTTACCATGTCTGCTCTTTCCAGAATTAGGCCCTCGTCCTACAAACACTTGACTATCAGAGTGACTTACCTCTTGTGAGCAGTTACTGATCCTGGAGTGTTTGCAGGTCTGTGTCTTGAACTCAGAGATGAGTTCAATTTGGTTCTATGTACCTTTATGTATAGAGGCCTGCAAATCCACAGATGCCTGCATTTTATTCACATCAGTGGATAAAACACAGATATCTGTGGACCACTTCTTGTGGATGCAGATCAGATATGGATCCAAATATTTTTTTACCTGCACAGAGCTAGAGCCCTGCAAATATGCGGATATACACGGATATCTGCGGGCCATTTCTTGTGGATGTAGGTCAGCTATGGATCCACGTATTTGTATGCATGCAGGGCTCTACTTATGTATGTATTTCTGCGTCTGTAAGCAGTGGCTCTGCATAGAGGGTTTTATGATACTGTGTTGCTAAAGCAGGTCTGTATTTATTGTAAATCTTCTAATTATGTGTCAGATTAATGACCTCTGAATGCTTTCTCATGGCTACCAATTTTCTGGAGAAGCTAAATGGGGAAACATTTCAATTTATATTTGCAATATTGAAGTGCCACATCACAGTAATATTTATGGGACAGTAGCTGCTGTAATGTAAGAATGTGGGGGGAAGCTACCTTTTTAGTGTACAGTAGGCAGAGCAATAAGTCAAAACATGGCAGTGTCTCTATTAAACTTTCTTCTCCATCAGCCTGTTATGGGTGCAGGCTGAAATAAACCATGGCAATCAGCAAGCACACTGTACTAAATGTGCTGCGATAGAGACTCCGTTTTGTTGCATGAACTTTGTTTTTAATCATTTCCCTGCTCACCTCAGTTGTAATGTTTTTATTTCTAGTTGGTTTGTTCTCAACAACTGCCTTTGCCATATGTGGATAAACCCTGGAGTTGTTCTGATTTTTGACTTACTTATGACAGCTGTCGAGGCTGGATTCATTAATGTGACTCCAGTTTCACCATTGTGCTCTTCCATGATCTCTTGCTTACACCCTTGAAAATTTCACATCCCACAGCACAGATCTGTCTGGCACGTTTTCCAGGGTACCCAGGACCAACTTACCACCCCCCAGTACCACCACCTCCCCCAACAGTCTCCTCTTGCTTGCATGATCTGTTTCAGGGTTCAGTTTCTTCTGAGCTGTTTGCTGTGAACCTTGAATCTCACCAGAATTGATGCACAATGCAGTGTGGATCACATTCCACATGAGACGTCCTAGAACGCTCCACAACTTGTAAGATTTAAGAGCAGCCACTCCAAGGACCCAGTACTGGACCCTGCAGCTTGTCTTCTAAGAAAGTAGGGAATGCAAGTGGCTGGCCTCTCTATGAATTAATTTACTTAGACTTAACATTAAAGGAACTAAGTATTAGAGTGTGAGGGTACCACAAAAGGATAAATCCTGCAAGCTAAAGGGGACTCACAACTCATTCAGGTCAACAAGGGTTACAAGTTTCCATCAGCTTCTTGGATTGGGCCAATATGAAATCTGGAATGGATTTCTTGGGTTAGTCTTTTCTGAAGCTTTTCTATAACTTTATTTAGGAATATGGAGGGATCTTCTCCTCTTGGAAGAGGGGAGAACTATTTCCTACCCACCTCTAGATATTTCCTTAACATTTTGAGAAATTAGGTGACAATACCAATGTGTTTCTCTTACAAATGGGGTTTTGGGAGTGTGTGTGTGTGTGTGTGTGTGTGTGTGTGTGTGTGTGTGTGCATGTGGTGGCTTTTTTTTGTTGTTGTTGTTGTTAGTTTTCTTATGACTTGCGGGACCCGTCACACTTATGAGCACCAGCCACTGCTCAAACAATTAATTAAAATGCTGAGAAACTCTTATGCTTAATGGAAATCTAGTGTGCTGAATTGTTCACCTGTGAAAGATGCATGATTTCCTCAAAATTAAAACATTCTATTTTAAAGTTCATTCTTAGTGGCTCCAGCTTATTAGCATGTATTAGCACATTTTTGCATAGCAGACAAGAAATCTGGGTAAAGTAGTAATAGAGATAAGGTTCATATTTAAAAAGGCATTTTGTACATCAAATATCAAGGCTGTTTCAATTAACAATGAAGAAAAACTTGATTAGTTTTGCAATTTTAAGGAGCACATAATTTTCAAAGGAAATGGTTAGTAAAATCAGTTGGACTTTTGTGAATCTTTTCTCTATTAAAATATTAACCTTTGAAGGGTTGTATACTGCTCATTTTAATTGTTTGACATCTATAGCATGATGCCTGCAATAGGAATTACAAAGTAACTTGCTTTCTGCCTACAGTTCTTCCATTAAAGTCTGTGAAAGTTGCACTGCTGACTTCAATGAGAACAAAGTTGGGCCAGTGCTAAACTGATTCTGAAAATCCAACCCTATGTGTATACTGTATGTACTAACTAAGCCTACAAAGACTTGGCACCTTATATATTCATTTTGCTTGCACATAAAAATGGCAAGGCTGACACTTTCAAAGCCACTAAGGTAAGTGGGATACCCAATTCTCATTAAATGTGTAAACAACCGTCTTCAGTCCCCTTCTTGAATGAATAGGAACTGGGCATCCACAGCCCATGGGCAGCTTTGAACATTTTCAGTCTAGAGTTTTAAGGGATCACATTCTCTTGATTGCAATGCCAGGGAGATAGTAAGGTCCACAAAACCTAACCTTAAACGCATAATTGAAATGGTTACAAAAATCTCTTCCCATTTTCTGTAGGTCTCATCCCCAGCTGGCAGGAATCAGTGGGGCTCCACTGACGTCAGCAGAGCTGTGCCCATTATACATGAGTCCTAGATCTGTCTGTAAGGACCTGTGTCCTTACTCGGGGGGGGGCAATCCTCTTGCTCCTACTTTCCTCTTCCATGAGTGCTTTATCCTAGGCTGTCTTTAAGACCTCCTGAACGCAGACACTGACAAGCCTTCCTGGGTTCAATTCATGGATTGTCTGTCTGTGACCCTTTGGAGCTGACACAAATGGTCCCATGAAGTAGCCATTAGGCTGAAATGAAACATTTTGCTGTGGGCTAAGCTGATTTTTTTTTTTCTTTTTTTAATTCTATTAAAAAAAAAAATTCAGTTTCAGTTCATCCTGTAATGAATTAACAAAAAATTGGAATGGTCAGCATATTGATAAATGTGGTGGTCTCCCAACTCTGCCTCCCTTTTTTGATGGACTCAAAGTATTTCACAGATAATGACCCTCTCAGTATCCCTTTTGAGGTAGGTAAATATGATAGTCACTTCACAGATGGCTAAATGGCAGAGAGTGGTTAAATAACTTACCCAAAGGCCAATGAGTCAGTGAGAGATTTGGGAATAGAACCTTAGAGTCCCAACTCTTACCTCCCTGCTCTGATAGTTGGATTACATGCCTGTGAGCAGAATTTGATGGCCTGGAGTAGAGTTTAAATGATCCTCAATTTTATATGCTATTAGTGCCTCAGTGTTAACTGCTTTTGGAACACATTCTTCCTATGATTGTTCAGAAGGACATTTTCTCTTAAAATTCTACTCTGCAAAAAGAGGGTTCATGGAAATGGGCAGCTAAGCTGATCTTGAATGATGGCTGGGTGGGTAAGGGTATGGGTGTAGGATTAATTTAGTTTAGTAAATCTTTGAAATGTTTACAGTAACCTGGTAAAGGGGGTTTTTGAGGTAGGTGGTGCATAACATGGTGTGCAGAGGAATGATTTATTTGCTAATGATCTATTTTACTTTCCTCCCATTTGAATTAGTAACTTTAAAAACCCTCAACCCTGGAACTGTAGATTTGATTTAATTTTTTACTCCCCCCCACCTCTATTAAAATACAAAAAAGCTGATGCCTCAGCATCAAAAATGCTTCATTCAGCCACTTCCTTGCTGAACGAGAGCTGCTTTGAAAATCTTGGCAGGCACTGGCCTCCTGGTAAATCACCTCATTGTGATCAGGGGTTGGTGGGTCAGGGCGGGATTTTGCTTTTGAAAGGACCAATGCTTTATCTGGAAGGAGCTTCACTGTTTGAGCAACATAAATTGTGCCAGAATCATACTCTAACTAGGCTATTTAAAGACATGCACCTTCTTTCTCATCAACACAATAGAAATAAGTAGTCAGGGCAGCTATGTAAATCAAGTTTGTGGGCCTGAAACATTGAAGTCTGACCTGATCTTTCAAATATGTTTGCTTGCCGTGGCCATGGTATTTAGAGGGACCTTTTAATGTTGATAGTTATGGATATATCACAATGTCTATTTTCATAACTGATTTTCAGGGGTGTAAATAAATTAGCTGCTATAAAGCTTGACTCCAGACTGAAATCTAGTTATTAGGTTGCAGCTTAGCAGCCAACTAGTTTCTATAGATAAAATATAGACACCTTGTTTGGAAGTCACAAAATTAAAAGTAAAGTAGGGGAAGGTAGTTTTTATAGTTCTATAACTTTTTCTTTATTTTTGAAAGAGAAATTCAGCTTCCCCTGTGATTAATCTTCAATGAGGAGTAGTGCCTAAGTATCCAGCAACCAAAAGGGGTCTACACCCTTGAAGACTGAAATATATCAACAGCTCAAAGTAAGGTCAAGCCCAGATAGGCGAGTTTTCAGACTGAACTCATCCACTTGGACTCCATTCTGCCCCTGGCATGTCTGGCAAGTGAAAGCTCCCCCCCCTAAAACCTGGGCAGGAATTACTGACCTTAAGGCAAAGCTGGGCTAAGTTTCAGAGTATGTAGCAAATGCAAGAGAGAGCCTGGACTTGGTAAAGGGTATGTTATGCAAGTTGCACGCATGTCTAATGGTAACCTTAATATAAAGACACAATGAACCACATTCATCCCCGATTTACTGCCTTTGACTTTCACTGATGGATGTAGAATTATGCTGGGAGCAGTATAATCCTCTGTATCAAAGTGTCTCATTGGAATTTAACAAATTTCCATGGAGCTGATCTTCTTTTTACTTATTTGATGCTGAAATAAAATGTTGAGCCTTTCCCATGCCCCTAGACAACAAGATGACAAATTGTCAGCGATTACTCTAAGAGCTGTGTTTGTGTCAGAGAGATGGTTCCTAGCAAAACAATAATTCATTGTCTTGTCTTCAAAACCACTTAGTGAGCCAAAGAAGAAATGAACTGAATTATGAAATAAGTAACTGGCTAAATTATATTAATCATGCTCATGGTAAGGACAATTTGAGCCATCCTCTTTCCAAATTCTGTTTAAGTAAATACATCTGGAATTTACTTAGTCCTTTGTAAGAGCTGGAATTTAAATGTACAGGCCCTGATTAGGTGGAGGGTTAGGTACATGAAAGAGCTCTCTGTAATTGGTGTGATGTAGCACTGTGCATACATGATCATAAGGGGTTTTGATGAAGACAGTGAAGAACAAGCAAAAATAAAATCCTATCACTGATGGAAAAACATGTTTTTAGATAAACAGGAAATTGTGTTCACTTGCTTTAAAATTCCTGCTAATGATGGGTCCAATCAGCAAAGTTCAGATTTGGGTCTCAACTTCTCTAGAATACAGAGATGGGGAGGACACTCTGGACAGTTAATTAACTGAAGATAGGTTTTCATAGCTGAAAACCTGCTCCACACTGAGGGTCTGATTCTCAATTAGATGAAGGCCAGAACCAGTGACTGCATAAATGAGCATTCATATAGAAGGAAAAGGATCCCTGAGAACACCATCTTGTGGAGAGAGGGAGCCCCCTTTTCAGCTGGAATATCCCTGATATAACAGCTCTCCACTCTTTTTCCCCCCCCCCGACCTTATGAGGGCAAAGCAAAGGTTAGGGCAGTCCTAAGGCTCCCTCTCCGCCCTCTACTACCTCCAAAGCCATACTGCTGCCCTCAGTTTCATAGCCCCAGCATAGCTGTTCCTCGTGCCTCACTTGAACATTGGTGGAATAACTACATCACAAGGAGCACTGCGGGGCTTACTGATTTGTCTAAATTCCCTTTCTCCATCCATTGGGCTAACGCCCTACCTATTCAGTGAAGTCAGCACAATATCAATAGTTTGCCAGCCATTAATTTTTTCTTTACACACTTCTAACAAGTAGATATCTGCCTCTCCAGGGGCTAGAACCAGTGGGCTTCTGGCTGTTGCTCTGAAATACCCCATAGAAGTGGCACCATTCCAACAAAGGTGGAGCCCTTAAAGGAGATTAATCAATACCAGCTGGGGCAAAGCATTGCTAATGAGTACTGTGATGGAATTGGAGTGGTGAAGGTAGCTGGTGCCAAGAATCATCCCAGCTGAGGGTGGCCAATTTCCTGGGATGTTGCCAAGAGCAAAGTTTCAGAGATTTCAGACACAAATGCAGGGATCCCAGGGCATGCAGTGGTGCTCACCAAAGCCAATTCTCTTTAAAGCTACATTTTATTTTTTGGAATGGTTTGGCACACCAAGGAGTGGAAGCAGAAAAAAGGGCAGCTGTTTCCGATGGGCAAGCCTGTGAATGGAGAAAATGTCCAAGCATATTGAAGAAAATTGTTACAGGTGGTGGCACAAAACTGTCCCAACCTTGCCTTTGCTTTGGTTGCTTGCTGAACAACCAAGAAGAAGTTGGGTAAGGATCAGAGACATGCTTTGATTAAATAAATGAAAAGAATTCAGTTTAGAGATGGAGACTAACTAGAGCCTTGGATCTGCCAGCAGTGAGTGCCCAGAGCTTTGATTACAGCTTGGGCCACCCTAGTTAAAATTCTTCACGGTCCTGCTACTGCATTTGGAACTGGTCTTCATGTAGGTCTCCTCCCACCATGTGCGCTCAAAAGGAGATTTTGGCTACCCTAGGTTGAAAAGAAGGTAAAACATGTTTGCACTCAGACATAAATATATAGGGGGCATCTCTGCTCTTATAACCCTGGAGATACACCCCACCTTCTTTCTCTTTCTCTCCCCTATTGTTGGCAGGAATGATTTATATAAACAAGCATTTCCTCTTTCCCATTGGAGCCTCTTTAACTCCTTGGGATTGGGTTCTCTCTTTTTTTTTTTCTTTTGTACAAACTCTTCTATCCCTCTCATTCATTGACCCATATAACTTTATAGTACTAATTAATTTAGGCCATGTGTACAGTGGGGAATTTGCCTTTGTTTATGACACTGGTGGCTGTTGAAAATCCAGTGCAATTTGAGTGGCCTGACCACAGTCCTACAGGCCTAGCATAGCTTCAGTTTCTTGTTTGGCTACTCTGACCCCCTACAGCATGATATCTTCCGATTGGCAGAGGTGAATAGAATCGCTGAGTAACCTTGTAGGTGTCCCAGTTTCTGGATATCATTGCACATAAGATGAAATACACAACATCTGCTTTCAGCTGTGTTTAAATAATGGTGACTGGAACAAGAAGTTGTCCCTGAATGTCTGAGGGGTACACTTTTTATTGCCATAGGGGCATATTTTTACACTGCTCTGCCTGTTACCAGATGTTGTTTTGATGATCCCAATTATGATGAGAATGAACATAGTCAAGAGTAAGAATGCAATTTAAAATGTATGGTAGTGAGTAGAGCAGTAATTAGCTGAAAACTGTTTATGGAAGGGTATAGACAGTTATTACTTAGGCAAAGGGGTGTGCTCCATTGACACCTGATTCTGGGGGAGATGATGCTAGTTAGACCAGAAGCCACTGACTCCTTGGAAGGGCCCCTGAAAAAAACCATTCCTGTGTAAAGCTTTCTGAGTGACTGCTTAGCTCTCCAGGCTTAGTGAGCTATTGTAGTTTATTTTAAGCTTTGTATGAGACTAACCTGTCTATAAACAAGGAGTCTGGTGGCACTTTTAAAGATTAACAAATTTATTTATTGCCTGAGCTTTTGTGGAGAGAATCCCCATGAAAGCTAATCTAGTAAATAAATTTGCTAGTCTTTAGAAGTGCCACCAGGCTATTGTTTGTTTATTTTGCTGGACTAGACTAACATGGCTACCCCTTTGGAACTTAGTATGGCTATAGAAAACCTTTCACATTAAACCTCATTGATCTGCAAATCAGGCTGATGAAGTGGAATTTTCTCCCATGAAAGCTCATGCAATAAATATATTTGTTAGTCTTTAAGTGCCACAGGACTCCTTGTTTGTTTGTTTGTTTGTTTTTAGTTTTTTCTCACTGGTATTCACACTGGTCACTAAGCACCCAGTGTCAACTGCGGCTACAGGGTAAAAGCATGTTATGCTATGATTTGCACCAGTGCAGCTTGTTTCCACCAATGCAAATAACAGCTTTGTTTAGCTATGATATCTGCTTGCAGTGGAGTAGCTGGCTGTAATCAAGGCATATCCCAGCATCAAGAATGACTAAGTTTGGTGGTCTTAGATAAGCTTTCTTGGCAGAAGTTCCAGAGGGTTTTTTGGTTTTGTTAGAGGAATGCTGCATTTTTCTCTAGGAATCCTCATGTTACACAAGCTTTTATCATTCCAGTGACATTCTGGGGTTAATTAATTTGGTTAGAGCTCATTGATCTCCTGATGATGTTGTTAGAGTGTCCTTCAGTGACACTGAAATGCAAGTCAATCCTTCTAGCATTAGCGAGTGACTAGGAGTGAGGTTAATGAGTTAATTACTTTTATGGACCTACCAAACGTGAAATTTGTTTGTTAGTGGTAATGGGTGCCATTCTTGTTCCTTGGGCTGGTTTTTCCTTCATGTATGCAGGGGCCTGCTGAATAATTAACTAGTCAATTCAGGAACAGCAGCCTTTGTTTTGTGGTCTCTGAAACCATACAACTCTGCAACTGGAAGGAAGGTGCATCTGAGAAAAGCACTGACTGATTTGTGAGATGCCTGAGAAAACAGTGCATTGTGGCAAGTCGCTCATTAGGTCCGATCCTTCTCCTGATTTACACTAGACAACATGTGGGAGGAGACTCAGATCCTGAATTCCCAGAGCTGCAGAGCAAAGTAAGTAGCCTTTCATGAGATAGTTAGCAAATTATAATGCAGACACAGAAATATAGAGAGTGGATTGCAGCTCCTGGACCTGGTGAGTTACTGACTATCTAGAACCAGGGAATTGATATTTTAGGTGGGGAAGGAATCTCATTGGCTCCCCCTTTAAATAGCTTGCTGAGGCAGAGAGTTTTGCATGGGGAAGTTTGTGTGGTAAATTCCAGGTCCAAGAAGCCTCTTCTTGCAGGCAGCAGAAAGGTTTGTTTCCTTTTCCTTTTCCCACTGAGAGTATCTGGACTTTAATTTATTAAACCTCTGCATGTTTTTGGTAACCAGAAGTTGTTGACACAAAGCTGGAAAGGGAGCTGTGGGTTTGATTCTAAAACCAAACTGGTTTTATCCCAGTGTCTGTAACACCTCTCCTGTTCATCATCACTGTTTGGATTTGTCCTGGATAGGGCTAAGTCTGCCTTGTGGCTTTTTAAACAGCTTTGTAGGAACTAGGCCTGCATGTGTGCTGCATTGGGTGCTGTGTGCATTCACATCAGACCAAACCTATGCAGACAAACCACCAGGAACAAATTTTTACTGTGTAAGGAAACACAGACCAGGATCACAGGGCTCTCTCTACTTGCTTCATCCTTCCAGCTTCAGTCCTCCCAACACGCAGTAGTTTGTAGTCCACAACACCAGAACTTGCATCTGCCCCCATGACTACCTAACCTTTGTCTGATGGACCTCTTACTTCCCACTGCTGTGTTAAATTAAGGCAATCGGCCCCTCTCCTTTGCTTTCTTCATCCCCCTATAATTGGAGTGTATTAGGACAGATCTTAGCTGGTGTAAACAGTGTGGCTCCATTAACCAGGAGTGAGTGGAGCTTTGCCAATTTGAGGATCTAGCCAGTGATTTAAGCTGGTGCTGGTGAGGAATCTTGAGCAGCACTGATGAGTAGAGATGTATGGCATGAAGATTTGGAGAATCAGAGAGGATGCTTTCCTCCTCTAAAATCCAAGAGAGTTAGGCATTAAATACAAAATGAAACAGCTCTTCCAGTACCTCCAAACCCCTAATTTCTCTTTTAAAAACTGTTCCCTTGGCAAAAATCTTCACAGCCAAATTGGTACATGAGGTTCACTGAGAACCGCATTCATATGTACTGCTTTTCTGTCAGGTGGCTGATTAATCTCCCCTAGTGTTAAGGGATTTCACAGAGCTCCCATTTTCACCAGAGCTCTTTCAGCCATCACAAATAAATAATCTTGCAGTTGTGCAGACTGCAAAGGGTGCCTTTGCTGTAAAGAGGCAGATTTTCAACATACCAAACTTACTATAGGACAAAGGCAAGCATGCTGAAATGTCAGCTTTTCATGTCCGTGGGGGAACAAGAAAGTTGTTTAGTTTAATCAAAAGTGAGGAATAAAGGCCTGGCTCTAATGACCATTCTGCATTTATTAGCGTGTGCTGCTTTGTGAACTGAGAACAAGAGTGTCTTTTGCTGCTTTTGTTCAAACTGAGCCAGAGTCTGATCTTAGTTACCAATGTAAATCCAGAGTAACTCCACTGAAGTCAGTGGAGATGTTCCGAGTTTACACTTGTGCACCTGAGTTCCTAAGCTTTCCCAATGTGCTTTTGTTGGTACATCTCTGAAGGATGGACAATGTGTTTCTCTAAGATGTAATTTAATTGCTGTTCTATTATTACTACTTTTTTCAGAAATAGGCTTAATCCAAGTTCAGGGCACATTGTATTTGGGATTGACAAATGCATAATAAAGAAAACAGTCCTTACCCCAGAGAGCACTAGTTAACTCATCTTCCCACTAATCTATCGATGAGCTGTAACACAGACTACCAGAGCCAGTGGAACACAATGGCTAATGACAGATAAATTGCGAGTCTGATTAAATATGCATTAGATATTTCATTTCACGTTTACGAGATCTTAAAATAGCTTTCTGGTTATTGATTACCAGTTACTTACAGCCGCAGATGCACCACAGTTAATTAAAGCATGGCAAATCTTATCGTATGAAATCAGGTGTTCTCTTTTTTTTAAGTAAAGTGCAAGTGATTTCTGGCAAACAACTGAGAAGAACTGGGATAAATTACTGAGAATCTGCATGGGGGTAAATTTGCTGAATTGCTCTGTTGGAATAAGAATTCCTATTTGTTTGCCATTTCCATGAAGTAGGGAAATTGTTTGGTTTACCGGGGCTGTCCTGATGGGGGGGAAAAAAAAAAACCAGGGCAAAAATAATCAGCCCAGTCACCCCAAACTGTTAAAAGACCCTTTAAAATATTTAAGATATTAAGAAAAATGATACAAAGAACCTTCCTGACAGCTAAAATCTATATGTTTTGTAGGTGCATCCTTGACATGGTGCAGAAGAATTTGTGTCTTGCCATTTCATGTTACCCAAAGTCTTACAAGGGAACAATCATAATGATGATAAATATAAACCTTTAGAACACTTCCTGGGCTTTGCTAAGGATGCCCTGCACCTCTCCACTGAGGAAAGTGCTGGGGCTTCCCTGCCATCACTCCCCAGCTGGCAAATGGCACTTTGGGGCAGGGCTGGCTCAAGGGGTTGTGGCACCCCAAGCCAAATTTTGATTTGGCGCCCCCCCCATCTCATTCATGGAGGTTGAAAACGGTTTTCCAAAGTGAATAAATCTCCATCGTCTGCCTGCAGAGGGATTTAAAGTGCACTCTGCCTACATGACTTAAGCTGCAGGTTGCCTCAGCTGCTAGGAAAGAGTTAAAGAGGCGGGAGCCAGCCTGATCTTTGGGGGGGCTAGGTGCCCCTAAGAACTGTCACCTGAAGCCATGTCTGTCTCTTGCCTCACAGTAGAGCTGGCCCTCCTTTGGGGCCCAAGCACCCAGTGTAATACACCAGCAGAGGATCTGGAGAGATTCATGAATTTGAAGTGAATATTGGAGAATGTTTTCTGAAAGCAAAGTCTAAACACACATGAGTTGTTTGCTGAAATTATTGAGTCAAGCATTTGGAATACTGCATACTTTTGAGGAAATCATAAGTTTTCATGGTCACAAACAGATGATGCAACATTTCTCAAATTATTTGCTAGCAATTTTTCACCCAGCATGACTTTAATTGCACTGATTCAAGTTAAAGTGGTGATGATTTGATATTTAATATATTACCAGTCAGGAAGTTGTTAATGCCCAAAGGTATCTTGCTACCATATTAATTTGGCTGGCAAAGATGAAAAATGATAGTTCCTTGAATAGCACAGCAATTTACAGCACATTTTTCAAAAAATACTGATCAATAGATAGATCAAAGTGCCGCAATCTAGACATACTAATCAATTCTGAAAACCAAGATTAATCTTCTGATTCATTTTTAATGATTCAAAATAATCCCTTATTTCATGTAACCATAGTTATACATACAGTGGCCTGTGATGTACGTTAGTTTATTGGAAAAAGGGAGAGAGATGCATGCTTTGAACGTGGGAATTTAAAGAAACTAAGGAGGTAGAGTGGAGGGAGCATGTTGGTTTTAATCATTGTTTGTTCAAAGTAATAACTGATTTAAACTTACTGTATATATGAAAAAATGTTTCCTACTATTGTAGCATATCCTCTGTTATATGCCGCTTGAACCTGAGCACATGCTTCAGCGCTTTGCTGAATCATGGCCAGGGGGGCTTAAATGAGGGCTATCAGTTTCAGCTTCAGGAATTCACGAAATTCTATGGTCTATATGGAGAAGGTCAGGCTAGCTTATCATAATGCAGCCTTCTGGCCTTAAGCATTATGAATTTCAAGAAGTTCAGAAATCCAGTCTAGCAAGCAATGGAGGTTGGGGGGTGGGGTGGGGGAAGAAATATGCTTTTTATGTGAAACTCACCCAAACTACTTAACTCCCTTGAGGCTGCACAATTGCTCAGGCTTGGTTGGTTGTTTTTGTTTTTTTGGGTTTTTTTGAGACTTCACTGGGTCAAACTTTCATTTATGCTAAGACAAATCCAGAGGAGGTCCAGGAAAATCAGTAAAATTGTTCTGAATTTACACTGTTATAAATAAAAGTAGAATTTACTGCAGTATTTTCCAGTACTTGTACTTTCTATTTCCAGCCAAAACTAAAAGCTTTATTAAAATATATCAACTAAAAAGTTAAGCAAAATTATTCAGCTTCTAGCCAAAATGTTGAATCTGGTTTTCATTTTATCCAAACTGTGATTTATCCAACTCCAGTACATTTGTCCCATAGGATGCCCATTTGGTTCATTTACACTAAAGATTACTTGCCACTTTTAAAAGGAAAAAATCCACAAACAAGAGTACTCTAGTTTTATGAAGACAGATGAGTTGGACAATAACAGTACAGGAATGGATAAAACTAACTCATGACATTTTTCCTTGTTTGTAGTTTTGGGAGTATACAAGTCCTGGTTTTGTCATTATTCAGCATAGTAAAGCATTTGTTTGTTTAGCAAAACATTAATCTTTCTTGTCGGTAATAACATGTGAATCAGATACCTGCTCTAGAAATCTGTGGAGCTTTGTTCAGCTAGGAGATATTGATGTGTCAGATATTTGGACTTTAATTTGGAAAAATGGTGCCATTTTCATTTCTCTCCTTTTTAATGAAGGCATGAGCCAAAACAGAGCTGTCCAGAGCAATGCAAATAAAAATGAAAAACAATATGTAGTCTAGTCACTGAATTACACAAGACATCTCATTTAAAAATAAACAGTCTGCAGGCATATGTCCAAATGGTATTCATAGTATTTTAAAATCTTCTTTCGAGTTCTCATTTAACTAGCAATTTGGGTTCTTGGATGCTGGCTGTGAAACTGAAACCACTCTGTCTACAGATGTAAACCCAACAAACTTGAAGGGGAATCTCATGCAAACACTGAACAATGGTTTGAACTAAATGACCTCCTGTGGTCCTTTCCAGCCCTAATCTTCTATGATTGGCCGAGATGCTCCCTGCACCTCTGGTTCCATGCCACACAGCTCCCTCATCCCTCTGAAGCCCCGTTCTGCTGTCAGCACTCTGGGGATCTAGGTGGGGCAATGGAGAGTGGAGCCAGAAGAACTAGTGCTTCTCCCTCTTCCTATTCAACCCCCCACTAGAACTTCCTTTTCAGGAGATGGTGGCAATGTTTAGCTTCCAAAGGTACTTTTTTTTTTTAATAGAATAGAGTCATAGGGTTGGAAGGGACCTTATGAGATCATCGCATCCTAACCCCCTGGGGCTTGAACCCAGGACCTTTTGTATAGTAAGCAGAGGTGCTAGCTACTACACTGTTAAAGGGCACCTATCTGAACTCACTGATCATCATTAGCTTCTGGAAGTTCCTCCTCCATTCTGTGTATTCCCACCCCTGAGGGGTTACTTCAGAGCAGCTGGTGGCATTGAGCAGTGGTTTTCAACCTTTTTTTCTTGGGACCCAGTTGAAAAAAAGAATTTATGCCCGTGACCCAGCAGTTACATCTTTTAGCAATGCATTCCAGTCTTTTGGTGACAACAGCAGGGGGAGCTGTGACCCAGTAGCTGAAGATCTGCAACCCAGTACTGGGTCCTGGCCCTAAGTTTGAAAACTACTGGCATTGAGGGAGCACTATTGCTATGGTTTGGGGGAAAACAGCTGCAAAGTGCCACGGCTCCAGTGTGTCTGCTCAGCCAGTCTTTGTGCGACTGGCCCAGTGTCTGTAGCTGACCTTAGAACCATCAGATTCCATTGTGGATACAGAGACTTCCTCGTGTTAGCTGGACTCTTCTGCATGCTTGTTTGTGGTGTAAACCATGCACAATGGGCGCCTAGACTGCCTGTGAAAACTTCACTTAATGTGGATAAATTTGGGTCATTGGGAATTCACTAGTTCCTAGCATGTCCATATATTTAGGACCAGATTGTGAAACCCTTTTTGTGGGTAAAGGTATCGCAGTTTGCATTTACCTCTGAAAACTCATACCTGTTGGTCTTATAGGAAGGATGAACCAATGATTAGGGCAATTGCTTAGAAGCTGAGACCCATATTCAATTCCTGGCTCTGTCACAATTTTCTGGTGTGACCTAGTAAGTCACTAACCCTCTCTGTGCCTAAGTTCCCCATCTGTGCAATGCCTCTGAGGGGTTCTGTGAGGAGGAATACATTAAAAATTGGGAGATGCTTAGATACTATGGTGATGGGGATGGGGTGCATAGAAATACCATAGATTGTACTGGTTGCTTAAGGAAGGCTTCACTGGGATACAGTTTTTCCTTTGCAATTCTGATGTCTCCACTTACCGAGTGATGCTCCTATGTGACAAGTAAACATTTTCTCTACAGAAATTGAGCTTTTAAATCAGCTCCAAAAATGAATTATGCAAATGCAATGATTTAATATATTCTTTGTGAAATGCTGGTGGCAGTTTGACAATTATCATTTTTATTCCCCCTTCCCCCCCTTACCAACAGTATCTTGCATCTTCCTTTAAGAATAAGGATCTGGCTTTTGAACTGTTTCATGTTGGAGAGATCAAATGAATATTCGGTTGCATGGTAAATTAATCAAACATTGTCATTTTCCCAGCAGTTCATGGTCATTAACTCAGTGTGCTTTCCTCACTGGCAGCAGGTGAAACAGAGCCTGCCAACAGCCAGATTTCATCAGCGTTAGAGGGCAGCTGCCTTCGCTAGCCTTCACTCGTTTGCTTTTGAAACACAGGTCAGGGGACTGAGACAAGCACCATGGAAAGTCAATGTAAAACTCCCATTGGCTTTGGCTGGGGCCTCAATCTTGCTGCCCTATAGGGAAAACCATGGGAATGGTCAGAAAACTCTGTGAGGATACCATGGTGGAATTCCTACTAAATCATTCTGCGGAGAAAGGGGGATGTGTTTTGCCCCTTTGTGGGTGGGCTATGGATCTGACCACTCCCACATCACCTCTTCCCTAGAATTTGTAGGAGGTCTTATGTCTCTGTGCCAGCCATGGCTGCTAGTTGCCCTCCCTCCACTCCAGTGGTTGGCCCTAGCAGCATCAGCCTCTGGAATGTCATATAAAAGGCTATTCGCTCTAGAAGAGGTCCTGAGAAGATTTAACAGAGCAGAGTGATGTTGGTGCCCTGATTTGCAGGCGGTTGCTGTGGTAAAAGATGCTTTTTTCGCAGTCTGCCTGCTCCACAGTCTTCCCTACATGGCCATCCCCAGACCCATGGAGCACCCACTAAAGGCTCTGAGGAAATGAGGGAACGCTGCATGCATACAATCTCACCATCCTGCTTCTGCTCTTGGATTTCAAGGAAGAAGTCCCTGTTCAAGCCCATTTGGCCCATTATTTTGTCCCTTACAGAAGTAGAGTCAAATATCTGTTTTTCCAGTCTCAACTTTGCTCCAATGAGAGTCTTTCTCGATGGAGAAATGCAAGACTTAGCCCAGACAGAGTTTTTCATCGACCAGGCACAGCATACATGGCTGACTCCTCTTTCCTGCCTAAACCCAATAGGCACCTTTGACAATCTAAGTCATTTAATGGTTACCAGTGTGAAAAAATCATGCTGTATAGAAAGTGAAGCCAGGCACTATTGGAATATTCCCACATCAAACTGCCACAATTAAGGGCATTTAATAGGAGTCCTTCATGAACTCTAAAGCTGCACAATTCTACTAGTCTGGCCAAGAGTCTTCTTTTTACTAATATTAGTAATAAGAATAATAAGTAATTCTTCTTATTACAAATATTAGTCTGGTCCCCTAATGTGTTCATCAGACATCTCTTTGCTTCTCTGTGATAGCTGTCAGGCACAACCTCCACTGGAGTGGCATTCTCAGAATTTCCTGCCTTGGGGTCACTTGAAATTCAGCACTTGAGTGAACTTGTCTACATACTTCTTGAGCTTGTACAGTCTTGATTGGGAGCAAAAGAATATTTGTTGCCATGTCAACATTCCAGTGGTTCCTGCTCCCTTCTTAAGAAAAAGTAAATATGATATAAAGTGGTTCAATACAACAGGCTTTGGTGGTGTTGTCAATAGCTACTTTAGCATCTTGTGACCTGACACTATCCATAATAAATGCAGGCTGCCACTTCTGGAGAATATAAAATAATTTGTAAGTAATATACCTTCCTAGTCTTAACATGTTTATGATACATAGTCTTATACTGAAAATAATAAAACACAAATTATAAAAGATTTTAAAACGTATATAACATTTTATAAATTTTATTTCACATAAAATATTAAACAGCATTGTGAGGTTTTGGTATTTTAAGTAAAAAAAAAAAAAAAAAAAAAAAAGGTTTTGCCCTCCTGCAGCTCCTTCTGGCCAAAAATCTTTGAGCACTTTACAAACATAGCATCATAAAGGTCAGGGAATGCATGGCTTCATAAAATGCCCCTAACGAAGGGAGTTTTGAATTAATTTAAAGCCCCACTGCTCCATGTTTTCTGACCATAACAGGAACAAGCTTCTCCATGCTATCAACCTGATCAGGGTCAGAGGTGTTTTCATCCTTCAGCTCTTTTAGCGGGGCATTTTATGAGGCAGACTGTAGCCCATTAGGAACTGCTGTGGATTTATTTTACTGTAGTATCTCACTGTCTCACAATTTTTCACATACATATCCTTAAACTCCCCTAGAGAGCAGCATTTTGCTAGGTGCCCTATTTTACAGATGGAGAACTGAGGCCCAGAGACCAAATGCAGAAAAGTGGAAATGGCAGTAGCTTTCTGAATCTGTAGCAGAGAGACTGGACACCACAAAAGAATTAGACCGAGTCTCCCACCAACAACTGGATTATAAAGTCATTCTCTTTCTCTCACCCAGGGATTATCATGACTATTTAAATCATTATCCACAGATGTACAGTCACTCCAGAAAGTGGGAGATACAGGGTTCAGTCATCATGGTTGCGCCTGATCATTTACCCCAGTAGCAAAGCATCAGTGAGAGACTGAGAAAGCACCACATCAGACTCTCCCATAGCCCAGCAGTTAGAGCATTTTCCTAAGAGATGGGTGCTCCTGGTTCAAATCTTTCTCCATGAGAGGAAAGGAGTAAATCTGGACCTTCAACATCCCTGGTGAGTTCTCTAACTTCTTGACTGAAAGTTATAAAGAGGGTGGCATCATTTTGGCTGTGACCAGATGACAGTCAGAGGAATGCCTTTCCTCCGCTCATGGCTTGGTCTGGCACTTAGGCAGGAAATAGGCCTTTTGATACCTAGAGCCGGGTGCATTCCCCAAGGTGAAAATATAGGTATTCAGGGAAATTTTTCCCTGAAAACTTAAGCACCCACAGGGTTCAGCAGGAGTTTTGTGGGTAGCAGAGGAGTCTAAACCTGGAACTTAAGTGGCAAAACCAAAGCCCTGGTCTACTGTTACAGTGAAGTTTGACCTAATGTAGCTTCCCTCGACCTTCTGCAGTCTGTGTCTCCACTGTCAGAGTGGTAAATTTTAAAAAGGTGCTGTAATGGTGACCTGAAAACACCACCCTTGCAAGTGGTATAGCACTAAAGCCAAAATCTACAATTTGAATTTAGGTCAGTGTAGCCAGATTTTCTCCCATGAAAGCTCATGCGCTAAATAGATTTCTTAGTCTTTAAGGCTATGTCTCCAGTAGTGGCCTCAGGTAAGTCGACTTAATAAGATTGACTTAAAGTCGACCGTATTAAGTCAACTTAGAGAGGCTACATTTCTTTATTTTGACTTAACCCTTAAAGTTGTCTTTAAGGGTAAGACTTAAACAACTGCTTAAGTCAACTTAATGACCTCCAGATGTGGCTAGGGAGTTGCTTAAGTTGACGTAAGCCTGTTTAAATCAACTTAAGCCACCAATGTAGACATAGCCTAAAAGTGCCACAGGACTCCTTGTATGTTTTGTAGTCAGAGAGGAATGCTAATCTTGCTTTTCCTGTTTTTCCAGTCTGCTGCAACATAGCTCCTCCCTTGTCTGGAGCCCTGGGAAGTTTTCAATTAATTCCTCTCTCTGCATGCAGCACAGTGCCTCGCCATTGTGCCTGTGGAAGAGAAATAGCAAGGGAAGCTTTTCCTGCCTTTTTTTTTTTTTTTAAAGAGATATAAGGAGTGGGGTAGTGAATTGAGGACGACTGACTCCCTATGAGCCCCTGTGCCGACTACCCAGAGTTGCAGTGCATTTCAGGAAGTAATGTGAGCAAGGGGGACAGGAGACCCTGAACAAACAATTTGCTGTGATCACTTGCCTTTTGTAATTCGACAGCCTAAAATTGAATTACAGTCCCACCCCTAGTGTAGAAAAGCCCAAAGACTTAGATACCCTAAAATCTTTGTGGATTGGGACTTGCCCAAGTGACTTACTCAAGGTCACAGAGGGAATCTGTATGAGATCAGGAAACAGAATCCCAGTTCTCTTGAATCCTAGCTGAGTGCTCTAACCATTCAAATCTCACCCCTTCTCTGGTTAAAGACACCATTTCTCATTACCTATTCTCCAAGTGTCTAAATAATGAAAGACTGATGGAAGCAGGGGGCATAGGCCTTACATGCCTTCCTAAGTTGGCAGTAGAGGCAACTGATAACTCACTAAATGATGTTAAAAGCATCCTGTTATTTTGGGCTGTGCATTCATCAGTACTGTCAGCAGTGAATTTTGGCTTGCTTAAAAATGTAACATGCCTGCCAGGGGCTCACTACTGACAAGGGGACTGTCCAGCTTTTGACCTATCTCAGCTGGTTTACTCCTTCTTGGAGAAGATGACACTACAGAAATGGGGATGTGTAATTGGAAGGCTCTGAAGAGGAATGCTGAGTTATATGGCTACTATCTGGTGGTGCAGAGCAATTTGGCAACTATAAAAATACAAGCAGGGTAACTTGTGCATTTAGGACATACACCCAGTAACACAGGCTGAGCCTCTGCCAACCCGGGGAGTCAGGAACTGAAGGTGAGTCTCAGTATGGTCTCTGGCACACCACTGGCCCTGCATGGGGATACCTAGGTCTCAGTATAAGGAGAACAGCAATCATTTTTGCAGGCTTACAAATTAGGGGCCCCATCCTGCAAAGGTGCTGGTTTCCACGTTGCACTGGGCTGGTTATTAAAACAATCTGAAATTGTCATCTTTTCATATCTTCAGTCTTAAACCATGACACCTATAGGGAAAGAGAAATTTAAAATCCTAATGAGCTAAGGAGAGCCACCATTACAAACGGTTTAGACTAAGATAATGGGATATGTGAGGCATTCATTTATGGCAGAATGTGAAAGAAGATGGCAGCAGGGAATGGTGTCTCAATTTAAATAATGAGCTCCCCTTGCAGCATGACAGATGGTCATTGTCTCAGTGTTGTGAAATGTCTTTGGTGGGGTCGGATAGCTTTTATTTTCACGGAATGATGAGGGAAGAGGCACTGCTTCCAACACATGCCATCTTTTTCCCAGTAACATTCCCAGCTCTCTCTCCTCTGCCTTTGAATAGAGCAGATTTTCTCCCTTCCAGATCTCTCATGAGTTTGGCTTCTACTACAGGAAGAAATCAGATGGTAATGGGAGTGTGACTAATATTCAAAGAGTTATTTTAAGGCTTCTTGAACATCTTCATTTGTTTGAAAGAAGCTCCAAACCAGAAATGCCAGAAAATATTTTAGGCTGAGCGTGTCTTTACATGTACAGAGCTGGTTGCAGTCCAGTTTCCAGTTATCTATACTCCCAGACTATCTCCAGGACTTAGTATTTAATTTTTTTTTTTCCATTGTAATATGGTAGTTCAACTTCCTAGGCACTTCCGTACTCACTGCATCCATTTTTAATTTTAAGCACTCAAAATTACACTCTTTAGCAGTGCCCTATTTGATGCCTTTAATTCTATTATCAATTTTTATTTGATAAAAATTGCAATGGGTTCTCTTCCTGCTGTCAACTGAAGACCTCCATGCTGTTTCATGCAATCTTAGCTAGGATGGTGGAACTCGTCTTTGGTGTGGAAGCTGCCCCTCTGCAGCCTATGGATTGGTACTGACCTGCAACTTCCAGGAACCTTGTTGGTGTTTGTGGCTATCATTGCTATAATCATAAAGGAAAGCAAAATGAATATGGTCTTGTCTCGTGCCAGGAAACAAGATGACACACCACAGTGTCTAAGGACCAGGATGTCTCCCACTACATAGCTGAAAGGTACATAATTACAATCTGATCAACCATCTTCTAAAATTGGATGGATTTTGATGCTGCTGTGGCAAACAAATTCTTAATATGGTGCAGACCATATTTATCTGACATCTTCCTCTTTATACACCTGTAGGCCAGATCTTTCATTGTTCTTCACCTTGTATAACTATTGACACCAGTCAGGGTCGTAACTAGGCCTTCTGGCCCCTGGGGCAAGCAGCCCCAAGGGCGCCCCACCCGACCCGGGCCCCAATTTGTCCTGGGGCCTGATCTGTCCCAGTGATGGGGAACTGGATCCAGCCCTGACACTGGGTGAGTGCAGCCAGGGCCCAGCGGGCCAGGAGAGAGCGGCGAGGGGCCTGGTGGGGGCCAGCCAGCACAACTGGCATGTTCAGGGGCAGGGTAGGAGATGAACTTCCCCAGTCCCAGCCTGGCTCCCCGAGGAATGTGTGTTTGGCAAAGGCACTTTCCTTTTTGGGGCCAGATAGGGTCTGGCAGCACCATCTAAAATTTGGTGCCCAGGGCTTTGCTCCATTAGCCCCACCCTATTTAAGGCCCTGACACCAGTGCAAGTTGGGTGTAAAGCCTTCCAGTTTGGTAGTACGTGGCACTCCCATTGCACTCTTATGGGGATGAAGCAAAGTGCAGGGCTATGGAAAATCAGGGTTATAGATATCAAAATCAACCATTTGTGGAGTTTCTGTCTATAATCTGATCCAACTCCCATTGCGCAGCATGTGGGTAGGTTTCTATTATTCTTTTTAAAACTGTAAACCTAGAAGTACACAAAACATCTGAGTAGTTTGGAGACTAAGAGGCAGATTCCTCCTTTCTTTGTGGTGTGGTAGCAGTGTCATGCTTCCCCCAAATTCAGCACATTCTTAAGTCCTTGCAGCATGCTCTTTCATCTTGGGGTAGCAATATGTCAGTTAGAAGGGGAAATCAATCAGCACCCACCTTTAACGGTGGATCATTAATGGGCGTCATCTTGTCTGCCTCTGATGCCAGCAAGAGAGCCTCATTGCCTCCTCAAACGAGAGTGTGTCTATCGGGCAGCGAAATCATTCATTTCCTGTGCCGTAGCCCTGAATGATAAATTCCCTGACAAGTTGGGAAGATTAAAAACAAAGCAGTCTGGTGACACTTTTTTCATTTAGTTAATTGCTTGTTAACATACCCCTCTCTGATGCTTGATTGCCTGCTGGTTTTTTAATCACCCTGCTCCCACTTGCATGGCAGCTGAGAGAGACAGATTTGGGGGATGCTACACCCTTGGCAGTCCTGAGCCTGGGTGACCATAGAGGGTTTTGGCATCAGATGTATCTGTACTTGCCTCCCTCCTCCTGCCCTTGTGTTGGCATCTCCCCTGGCAGGTATTTGTTTCCTCACCTTGTTCCTTACCTGGGGGGACAGGGGGATGGGGACAGAACTCATCCACAGCCTTTGGGCAGGAAGGAATCACCCAGCAATCACTGCAGCCCGGTGGCTGGTAACAAACATGCAGTTTTATCAAACCGTCAGTCCCTACAGCTGTAGTCGTCGGCATAGACCAGGGCTTCCTTTCTTTCAGGCTCCGGCTGATTCTCAAGTGCTGTGCAGATTAACAGCAATGTCTATGTCTGCAATACAACACCCACAAGTGGCCCGTATCAGTGACTTGGGCTTGCAGGGGTATAAAAATTGCAGTGTAGACATCTGGGCTTGGGCTGGAGCCTGTCCTTGGAAATTGGAGACTATCATGTCATGGTATAACCCCATAGACCACATCAGCTGACACGGGCCAGCCATGGGTGTGTTATTGTAGGGCAGATGTACCCAGAGGGGCTACACACTCAGGGTGTGCGCTGGACCCATGCCCCAGCTCAGAGTTCAGAGTCTCATGTGTCATCAGGAAGGACACATGGAAGTCTCAGGCACCAGCACATACCTTCCCTGATGGCAGTGGCAGGAGGAGAGCTGTCAGCAGGGGCAGAATTTCCTGCCAGCTCGTGAGTTAACAAGGATGAAGAAGTCAGTTCTTCCTTTGTGTCCCGCCCTAATGTGCTGGCCAGCTTTTTGTCCCAGCGTGGCTCTGGAGTGGGGCTCCAGGCAGGGATTCAGGTGGTTTGGTTGTTCCACTTTGGCCAGACACTGCATCTAGATGCAGAGTTGCATGTATGTAAGTTGAGATGTGATTTAAACCCCTTCAGTTAAACCTATGACCTTGGCTGTGTGTATGCCCTGATTTCACAGGATTGCTAGCCCCAAACAATTGGTTTACAAATTGCGATTTTCTTTTTTTAAACACTAGTAGTACCATTGGGGGTTACATTTTTAATAAGCAGCCTTACAATGAAATGAGTGCTCACATGGGGGCTTCTCCAGTTCAAGTAAAGTGGTTTAACTAAACCGGTGCAAATGTGGATGTAGAAGAAATCTTGACAGGGTGAGTGTTTCCTTCTGAGACCATGCAATAAAGGCACGGCACACAAAGCTTTCTGCAGGATCTGAGATTGTGAAAACCACTAGGGGATGCAGATGCCCACTTCCTGTTAATTACAAGGGATGTGGATGCAGGATTCCTGGTAGGTGGAACTGTTTTAAGTTCAGGAGATGGGTCAGTGCCATATGGCAGGAGGCAGTGGATGCCATTCCCTCTCTTCACGAGGTCTGACAAGCAATTGTCAAGAGACATCAGTCCTGCTCATTTTTGCTTTGAGACATGGAGGAAGTTGCTAAATAAAAAGGGGGAGAGAATTCCATGTATCCCAATCTTGTGGTAAATTAATATAAAAATTGTAGCTCTGTCTTTTTCCCTTTTTTTCCGTCCAGAAGACACACCTCTTGTTCTGCTCTTCTGCCTTCATGATTCCTACTAGGAGGCCCAGCGGCTAGCTTGTAAACATTAGGACCAACTTGACACATTTTGGGATAGATTTCACGGCAAAAAACACCCATAGCTCCCATTTACTCCAGCTAGATGTGCAGGTGGTCTGTGCTTCTGGTGCTGAGACCCCAGCTGCCCTAAATGTGATTAAATAAATAAATAAATGTGATAAATAGATCTGTAAGTCTTTTAAGTGCCACAAGACACCTTGCTTTTTTTTTCCCCAGCTGCCCTAAATTAGTGTACACTGTTGGCATAGCTGCTTGGACACCCTAGAGTGTTCTGCTGAACTTGACTTTCTCTGGCATTCGGGGCTGTCACTCTTTATAAAAAATCTTCCTTTTATGTGTTGGCTTTTAGCACGTTTAGCTGATGCAGACCAATCAGAGAGACATTCTGCAGAGACATCAGTCTGAAAGTGAGAGGAAGGGCATTAGAGAGGGCCTCTGTGCAGCAGAGCATTTGACAGTCCGTAGTGTTGACAGGGAGAGAGCCCTATAGGAAAAAATGGGTTCTTTTGAAAGGTTATCTTTCTAAATTTAGATCCAAAGCTGCTGAAGAAGATTGGTAACTTTTTAGTAGGTTAACTGATTGGTGTGTATCTTCAAAGTCACTGTGTTCATTTCTACATAATCTCTGCCATTCCCAAAGTATGAGCCCTATTGGTGCAGACTGCCACTTAGTCTATGTTTGTAAAGCACCTCACACTAGGGGAGTTAACCTGGCTGGGGCTTTTAAGAGCTACCAGAATGTATAGGTTAAATCTGTGTTTCCCAACCAATGTGCCGTGGAAACCATAGGGTGGTGTGCCTCAAATTAATTAAAGGTACAAGGTTTGCTACAGCAGAGAAAATGTTGGGAACCACTAGGTTGAATAATAACAACTCACTCATGTGTTGCAGAGCATTCCTGATGAGCTGACAAACCTTCCACATGATGTAAATGATGCATAGTATCTCTTTGCCTATAACCTTCTTCGTTACACCTCCATTTTCGAGGAAACTTTTATTTGTCTAGAAAACCAAGTAGTAAGGCAACTTCCCTCTAAAAGAGCTGATGCTGTGGAGGATAAAGGGTTTCTGGAGAAGAGTCCTGAGGGGAGATATGTGACATGAATTCAGTGGGCCCTCTTCAGTTCTGTAGCCTCCAGTTTATACATTTAATGGTATGATGATAATGCACTGGGGCATTCACAGCACAAGTTTATGTTTTGTCTCTTGATTTTTTTTTTTTTTTTTTTTTGGTTGCACTAAAAATCTGCCCTGCAGCTCCCAGATTAATTAAATGCTGACTGTCAGCTAAAGCAGGAGAGGAGAATATCTTTCCTGCCCTTTATATATGCTAGACAGATTCAGAAACACAATGTCCCTAGGAAATAAACATGTTCCATTCAGCAAAATCAATAAGCCAGAAATCTCCATAGAGCTCTCCTATTATATTATAAATAGACTGAAAACATAGTACCTGGTGTGAATGATTGTAGCTTCAGTGTGCATGGTGGATTCTCACAGGGGCACTAGTAAATATGGTGTACATGCTTGTTTTGTGATTCACTGTCTTTATTTTCACCAGTAAATCTGTTATAGCTGCTGAATTTAATTTCTTTACTGGTATCAATGATCCCTAATCTTTTTCACACATACCTTTTCTATTTGCATAAGAACCTGAGAAGTCACCTAGTTTCTACAACATTGAGAACAGCACAGGTTAACCACTAATCAGCTTGCTCCAATTGTACCCCTTCACTGAATAACTGTCACATTCTGATGAAGATCAGCCTCTAACCCCAAACAGCGAGCCTCAGGTTTTTCATTTTCTCCCTTGACGTGGCACGTGCTTTGACTCACACACACAGTTTCCTCTTTGATCCAGTTTTGCAGCAATTTGCATTCAATAAGAATGTTTTAGCCAAGCTTGTTCTCTGAAGAACCAGCAGCTGGAGTTACAGTTGCCAACTCAGGACATCTAGAAAGAGTTGCATCAATCTGACACTAACCAAGACTAAAGCCAGCATGATTCATGTGACTAATCTAAATCAATAAGAAATAAATTGATCTTTTGGCATTTTTTCTCTAAAAGAGATCAGTCATCATAGGACTCATTGAAGCCTGGCCATGTTTTTGGCCCTTGTTCGTCTGACTTTCTAAATCATGGGATAGGAACATCACACAGCCCTAATGAAATTTACTGGACTACTTGTGAAATAAGGTACTCTCCTATGGGAGCAAGGGTGTTGGAATGGGGGCCCTCCCGTAGCTAATGGTCTTCATGAAGAATTTGGGATTTGGAGCTCTTGACATTACAGATCCTTTTTATGAATGATACTTGTAGCCAGTGACATATGCAGCACGTAGCAATACCTTGATAAATCATGTCAACACGAGACCTGAAGAAATGAAGCAATAATGATAAGAAATATGCACTGAGCACAGGTCAGACTAAAAGGTTGATGTGATGGGTGTTAGGCTAATGAGTGAATGAATGATCTCACGAGGTCCCTTCCAGCCCTATGATTTGATATGATATGAATGAGTCTCTCTTTTCCTTTACTGACAGAGAAATAGCTTTCTGAACAGCTAGTGGCCAATTCAGGGCCCCTAACAGCAGAAAAGCCTAACCTTTTCTATCGAGGGCTCATAAGAACCCATGCAGCCCGAAGAGTGGTCAGCCTGGCAAAGACGGGATGTGGCCAGGATGCTGTGCCTGTACACTCCACTATCAGGGCTTCTGGCAATGTCCAGTGCCCTTCAGTGGCAGAAGTCCCACGGGAGGCTGGTGGTGGAAATGCTGCTGTCTTTTGGGGCAAGGTTGCCTCTCTATGGGATAAAGGCCATTTTTGGAACACAGTGGTGCAATTCTCACCTTCCTGCTCTGGGGCTGCAAATCCAGCCCATTCCATTGGTTTATCCTGAAACTGTTCCCAGCCTCCAGCTCAGTGAAACTCAATGACCATAATACTGCCCTGGGGGAAGCTGATATCTCGCTATCTGAGAAGCGCAGGATGACTGAAGGACTTGGTAGCAAAATAGAACACTCGCCCTTATCATGCATAGACAAAAGGGCAGATCCTAAACTAGTGTAAACCTGTAGCTCCACTGAAGTCAACGTGGCTTGGAAAAGCCAAATGTTTTGAGCCATTTTAAGGGTCCTGCAGCTGTATGGACGGCAGCAGGATCTCCGAATAGTGAAGTAGGAGCAGAATTGTTGCTATTACTTGTTTCCTTTAAGTTACTTTTTCCAGCTGATTGGTGATGCGGATGATTTGTGAAGGAGCAGACATCAGAAAGGTTTGTTTCCTCGGAAAGTGCAGCCAGGCAGAATTCTGCTGGGAAGTTGTCATGCTTATTAGTGTCACGGTCACACCTGACTAGAAAGCTCTGCGACTTCTCTATTACACAAGAAAGCCGAGGCTTGCAAATGCTTACTGTCATGTTGAAATTGAAGTATTTGACTAGTCCTGTTGACTTCATTGGAATTAGTCCTGTGGGTAAAATTACTCACTAATTTACACATTTACAAAGCTCTGGCCCAATTTACAATGCCAAACCGAGTGGTATTCAGGGAATGCGCTTTGTTATAAGGGGTCAGAGATTAACTCCCTTTTCCAAAATCCATGGCAACCTGACTTAGAATTTCTGCTTGGGAAAACTTTTTGTCTTGCCTAGCTGGAGTGCTTTTTTGATTATTTTCCAGGAATGGTCTGCTCTCACTCCCACTCCAGGCTGCTAAATATATTCCAGGTTTGGACCGTAGACCAAAGTTTATTTTTAATTTCGTTTTCAGCATCTATTACTTTTCCCTTCCAGAAGGACACAAAGTGATTTGTACTCAATGGCCAAGCTGCTCCTTACTAGCTGCATCCTCCCCTCAACCCCCAAATTGTTTGCTCTTGCTGCACCATCAAGATCCTTTTCAGAGGAATTTTTGTGCTGCCCTTGGTGTGTCTGCACTGCAATTTGACACCTGCTGCTGGTCCATGTCAGCACACTGAGATTTGTGGCCTCAGCCCGTGGAGCTATAAAATCGTGGAATAGACATTGGGGATGAGGCCAGGGCCACAGGTCTGTGACCTTCCCTGTTAACAGATGAACTGAGGTAGGAAATTTTGCTCTGTGCTTGGCTGGGTCTAACAAACCACAGTGAGTTAGAATTGGCAGGAGAGCAAACATAATGAGGGGAAAACAGGACATTAGTCCTCTTAAAAATTGTCAATAATATGTCCCCCCTCCATCTCTATGCCTTTTTTTTTTTTTTTAAAGACTAATAAAGCCCCTATCCATCAGTTTAGGGAGGGGAAGCAATGTCTGAATTAGAGTAGGCCAGGACTCAGCACTCATGAGTTCTGTTCCTGGGTCTGCCACTGCCTGGTTGTGAGACCTTCCTGAAGTTGGTTACTCTCCCTCTGCCTCAGTTTATCTGCTTGTGGGAATAATACTTCTCATACAAGTACAAATTTATTGCAAAACCTTCTCACTCCTTAGTAAAGGGAATGCACAATACTTCCTACAGCAGGGTAGGAGGTTAAGGATTGTTAGTTTTCCTCTGCTTGTGTGCTAGTGTTTAGCAGCTCCCCATTTATTATCTCCCCATTTTGATTAGATGCCGGGAACATGTGTTCAATGTTTAAATTCTGATAATGGAAAATTTAAAGAAATTATTCTGATTACTAATTAATTGTTCATTATTGTTACACTGTTAGTGATTAGTGCATCCCATCTATCTTTGAACAGTGGCAAGTGTGTTTTTTGCTATATTGTGCTGATTGGTTTGTTGGCTGCTTTTAGATACTGGTGAAGGTTTGTTGGTTCAATACGCCTGCAATAACTCTTATGGTATGATTAAGCTGTGTATCCCAAGAGTCTAGTGTGAGCAGAGTTTAACCAAATTGGGGCACAGCATTCGCCAAATGAGAGCAAGCTCTGAGTTGTGTGGTGTTAGCAAACTGGCTTCCTGAAGGGACCCTGGCAATTTGTTCAGGAGACAGTTTCTTGATCTTTTGGGCTACTTCAGTGAGATGCTATTTGTCTGTAAGTTGCAATCTAAAGTGATCCCTGGGTACACTGCCTCTGGATCATATGCCAACTACTGACCAATGGAAAACATGTTAAGCTGAAGTTGGCTCTGAATGTGTCATAAGTGGCAGTATATTGACATGGTCATTAAGAAACTGGGGTTCAATCTTATTTCTTACAATGCAGCTATTGCACCCATGTCACTATTCAGCTTTTCATCTTCCAGGAGTCACAGTCCCTAGAGGGCAAGCTGACATTGTTGGCATATATTGTTCTTCTGGAAATGTCATGAGGTAGGTCATTGGTGAATACAGTTGATACCAGTATTGAGACTTGCAGGAATCGGTTCTTCTGGATTCTCCAGACACTTGTTTTGTTGCTGAGGTCCACCTGAAAACATCTACCACTGTACACGAGCTCAATTGCCATGGCAAAAAAGACCTCTTGACATCTTACACAACAGACCAATGTGCTAGATGGTGTCATAGGCTGCTAGAAGGTTTAAAAAAAAAAAAAGTAACAGTTTTCTTCTCTTGAAAACCACTGTCAAAACAAGTAATGAATACGAGCACTTGATCACAGGTGGGTAGAGTTGGTCAAAAACCTACCTGATCATCATTCAGAAGTTCTTTTTTCATGGGCATAATTCTCAACAGGATGATCCAATGCCAGTTTGTAGCCACAATTCAGAAGTGACACTGGATGATAGCCAGCTGCAGAAAAAAACCTGTGTGGCCAGCACTGCATGCCCTCCATCCAGCCAATAACATCTTTTGTTCACTGTGCGACGTCAATACCAAAAGCTTCCTCTTCATTGCCAGGCTGGCCTTTGGGCTCCCATGCTGCTTCTGGAGCCAGGTTAACAGGCTCAGGGCAGCATGCTTTGTTGTTGTTGAAGTCAACATGCCTGGGACACCCAAGACAAGCCACTGTCTCTGTGGCACTGTGGAGTATGCTGCACACATGCTGGGTGGCTGCTCTTCCCTTGCTGAGCTCATTGGAGGTCTTCCTAAGTTGAACGCTGCTGACTCGGGGGCCATTAATAGACTCAAGACCATTTGGCTATTTTGGTTTTTTTTTTTTTCCTTCTTTTCTAAAGTTTCCCTTGCTTGTCTTCCCTAAGTGCAATCTCTTGTTTGTTTAATTATTATTATTTAGATTAAATTGTTTCCCAAATGACTGAAATTAATACATACATTGATCTTTGGGCTGCGTATGGTTTCTTCTTTGGCCATGGCTAAAAAAATGTGGAATAGACCATATGTTCTACTGTGCATATTTGTAAAGGACAATGGTTTGAGATTGACTGAAAGGCAAGGCGTCTATTTAATTTGCGAGCCGTGAGTTAACCAAGTGTATTTGTCTACTTGACCTTGATATGAACTCTCCCTCATTATTAAATGTTTGTAGGTCTGCAGGGTCAAATTGTGGCTTTTGTGATGCAAACCATTGCTAATACGATGACTGGGTCATGGCTTGATAATGTCCTCTTCCCAGCAATGCTATGATTAAAGCAAAGAAAATGTTTTTCGATACTGCATTACTCAGTGACTATCCGTATCCTTCTTGAAATGTTGGACCTTGACTCGGGAATGACTGGGCCTCAAACAAATGTCAGCTGGCCCCAAAGCTAAGCTCAGTTCCCACAGGAATGACAGTCTTTCATCTGACAAACTTGCAGTACTCTCCACTGACTAGCTCACAGTTACAGCATTGGGGCTAGTTCTAATTCCCACTCCCCAGCCCCAGTTTTGGGTCACATACTTTGATACTGACAAAAATAAACCTAGGCTCAATGAACAACATTAGCACTTTTGAAATGGTGGGGTTAAAGATCCAAATCCAGGTTCTATTAGTATAAAACCTTTAATATTGTAGGTCTGCATTTATTACAGAGCTCATGTAACAAGAATTTTGTCAGGACAAAGCCAGGTGAAAGGTTAAAGATGAAGCCACTGTTTGGTCCTTTGTGGTTTTATCTGTATGATTGCATTTCATATCTTGTTTACTGTGGTTAGCAGAGCAGCTATAATATAGAGTGTTAGGTGCAATAAATCTTGTCATTGTGTGCAGCATACTTTGCATCAGAGCTCAAGGAGATGCAAGGTAAGCATTAAAAGAAAATCTTTATATAATCATATAATGCCAAACGGCCAGTAGATTCTAAAGGAAATTATAACATAGTGACGATTACATTATAACTTAATATATACTGGGTATGTTAAGTTCTTTTAGTTCTCCTAGGGTCATCAGCTATGGTTCTGCCCAAATGTAATTTCTCTGTGGATTACAGTGCTGCCAACTGAGCCAAAACTGATCAGTAATTTAAAGATATTTTCCCTCTTCTAGCTGAGATGTATGTTTTAACTTTTGCCACATGAGATCTCTGGTGAGATTTCTATAATTCAATAAATCCCACCATATTGAGGAAGTTCTCTCTATCTTTACTTAAAAGCCAAGGTTGATTTGATTTGATTTTTGCCTTGCAACAGAGGCCTGTGACTCCAAAGAAAATGCCACACACTTAAAATGCAGATTCAAATTACACTAATATTCTTCGTATTTACTTCCCAAAGTTTTATGTTTGATTTGAAAGCTTTAGTGAAAAATGGTATTCCTGACTGTTGGGCTTCTAGGTCAGACCTGCTTGTAAAAATTCAAAAGTTGATGAATGAGGAACATTTCGAGTGGTGGTAATTTCTGAAAACTGATACTATCGAACAGTTGTACTGGCTTATGGTGGTAACTAGGTGTCAGGCTCTATTGTTCTGTGTTCAGGAAAAATGTAACGGTGTTCAAAAGAAACAGGTCAGTTCATGGAGGTTTGCCACTGGCTGTAAGCCAAGATGGTCAGAGGAACAACCCCATGCTCCAGGTGTCCCTAAACCTCCAACACCCAAAAGCTGAGAATGGATGACAGGACAAATCAGTTAAAGTTGCCCTGTTCTTTTCATATCCTCTGCAGCACTTAGCATCAGCCACTGTCAGAAGACAGGATCCTGGATGAGCCAGGACATTGGTGTGACCTAGTCTGGCAGTTCTTACGTTCTTAGGTGTAGAGCTACTCTGCTAACTTACCAGGGATCCAGACGAATGGGATCTCATTAGTTCCAGCTCTAGAATACAAAAGACTGACAGTCTCTGTGAGGCAGAAGGGAGATGGAAGAAGGAAAAGGAAATTTTGCAGAAAGACCTCCAAATTACAGTCAGTTCAGGAAGGAACTCAGGCAAGGGATTCTGTTTCTTCAGGGCTTTGTTCTCTAATAAAAGTAAGAATCAGGAAGGGGAATGAATCTGAGTCTTCTGCATATGCATATGTCCTCTGCTGAGTGTGGGGAGGCTTTTAGCTGCTTATGGTGCCCAACTCCATGCACCATTTCTCAGGGGTGATAGCTAGTCACCCAGGGATCATTAGAGCTGTTCAGCCCTTTCATATTTCTGATGGAACAGCCTTTATTTGTTAAAATTCAGCTCCCAGGACATTTGCACTACTTCTGGCAATGCTTGAGAATTTTCAGAGATGCAGAAATAAACCTCCAAACCTTTCAAAGCCTGCCTTCCACTGCACTTCCTGTTGCTTTCACCACCTGTTCCAGAAGATGCTGGAGGCAGCCTGCTTGTGTTGTGCCAGGTATTCACAGTTCAATGAGTCACAGGCTCTGAGGTTCTGCTCTCCAAGTGGGACAGAAATAGAATGGAGTGCATGTAATAAGGAGGTCAATTTTTGTGTGTGTGTGTGTGTGTGAACGTCTGCTAAATTGACCAATGGCAACTGGCAGTCAAGTAGCTAAAATCCTGACTCCCAATGTGTGGAAGAATGTGTTGGAACCTATTGTAACATTATCATCTTTCTAGAGAACCTGTTTTAGTTTCCTGAGCCTATCTGCATTGTTCAGAAGTTTGGTGGTCTTAAAATAATATTTAAGAATACGCATCAAACTATTTTGCAGAAACACAAGTGATTCATCCTCCTACCAGAATTTATTTTGTGTAACAGCACCCAGCAGATCTTTGAGAACAAATGTTACTCACCCAAACTATACCCTTTACAAAAGGCTAACTAATTGGCACAGCTAAAAAGAGGCAGAATAAAGACTTCCTGCTATGCAAATCTAATCCTTAACCTGGAGCACGGCCAATGATTTTTGGCACTTGCTTCTCATAAGATGCTAACTCGTTTACAATTTATATATATAATATAATGTCTCCCCAATACTCCCCCCCTCCACAAAACAATACAGCCCTTCCCTGCTGCTGGCACTGAGCTGTCTCTTCCATCTCAGTTGGAGGGGGTGTGGGCAAGCTTCTGCAGTGGGAAGTCAGCGGACTTCCCTCCCCAGGGCACTGCCCTGTCCCCTTCTCACCCATCTCTGCTGTGCATGCTAGGAGCCACCAACACCTCTTGCACTGCACAGTGTGCACTCCCCACCCTGCCCATCCATCTCCAGGATGCTTCATGAAGAAGCCAGTAGGGATATCCTCAGCCTCTACCTTGCAGCCCAGCTCGCTCAGCTGTTTTGTTGACTGGGGGCTCTTCCCACCAAATGCAGGGTTTCCTTTCTCCATTCCTCTCAGATTTGGGGTTCCCCCACCTCCCAGCTCAGTCCCACAACATGGCTGCCTCACCCCTTCCAAACACCCTTAACTCTTCATACGCCTTTGGTCAGATGACACTCACCGTAATAGCAACAGCTAGGCATTGAAAGGGCACTGATATATTGCTGCTAATGAGGATCCACTGGAATAGTACTGCCCTGCCTCATGAAGAAAACATTAATGGAATAAGTGTGTGGAGCCCAGGTATTATGGTGATAGGAGTCAGATAATGGTATCTCAGATGGATCTGGGCTGGAGGGGCATGGTAGGGGAGAAAGCTGCTTCCACCCATTTCCCCTACTGCTCCCCCATCCTATGGAAACCCCTTTCCAAAAGCTCTACAGGACTGTAGTTCTGTCACAAAGAGAGGGTGAAGGGAGAGTGACCAATAAGCTCCAGCAAATTCTTTTCATCCAGCCACCAGAAGCCATGGGAAAAGCCATCTCTTTCACAGTCGGGTCTGGAAGCAATGAAGGGAGCCCTTAGTTACTAAGGCTCAACTACTTTGCTGAAGGAACGGATATTGTACATCAGCATCCTTTCCTCCTGCAGATCTCCTGGATCTGTGCAGACTTCAGGGAGCCACAGTTTGAAACAATTTGGAGTGGAACCCACACTTCTTCCAGGGAGGGGGCAACAATACTTCTTCCTGAATGGGCAAATCTAAGGAATCTCTACAAGTATTAATTCAGTGTTTGCACTGCTCTGTGCAGCTATTTCTGTGTGGGGGAAATGGGACCTATCCCCAAGTGGTGGAATTCATAGCAGCTGCTTATCTTTGACTAGGTGAAAAACACCTTGAGAGGGAGGGAGCTAAATAGCAGCAGATTGTCCTTTATGTCTTCTTCACTATTTTCTTTTCTGGGTGCTCTGCAACATCAAAATAAACATTAGCCTCTGCTTTAAAGAGCAGAATGAAAACTGAATGTCACAGTGGCTCTGAGCAAAATTCAAAACTAATGTAAGTAGGTGAAGCACCATTGAAGCCAATGAAGTAATGCCCCGTTTCGCCAAATCTCTGTCTGGCCAACTCTATACACCAGACCAGACTACATACATTTTGGTTAAAAATTGCAAGAGTTTTCCAATAGAAGAGCCAATAAATGTAACAGAAACATGCTGAAACTAACCTAGTTAAGTGATGACAAATCATGCCAAATGGCTGCAGAATTCTAACAAGGCAGGTGACATGGATTATACTGAACTCTGTAAGCTTTCATCACATCATTAAACATGGAACCTAACCATGACAGAGAGCTCAAGAAAACTGCCTATGTTTTTTTTGCAACTAACATACCCATTAAAATGATTTTCTTCAATACGTGACACTCTGCTAGTGTACCTTTGCACTTATGAAAAAAGAAAAAACCCTAAAACCCTGTGTAAAATTCCTTAACTGGAATTCATTAAAGCAATAGCTCAGTTCAATCCAATTTTATGATATTGCTGTCAGTTAGAGCTGAATTAGCTATAACTAGACAATCTTTCTTGAACCCTTCTCAACTTCTGGTAAGTTGGACAATGCTGGAATTGAATCATTAGAACCAACACCCAGCCTTATTTGGTCCATTTCTAGTTTTACTGGTGGTGTGACTATGGGCTAATATTTTCACAGGTACACATGACTGAAAGGCCCCAAAATCCTTTCAACTTTCAAAGAGCAATGGGCATCTAACATCACCCATGATTTTCAGCCAAAATTTAAACATCCAGAAAAATGTTCTACCAAAGAATGACACGAATTCTAGAAGCCCCAGAAATCAGGGTAGCCTACAGGCAGATGAACATGTACATTTTAAGGCGTTTGCCTTGCCTTGATTCACTATTGGGATTTTTTTTTCAGTAGTTAATTACATACATTTGTGTGTAAATTTATTTTGGCATTAATGCTGCACTAAAATATATTACCATCTTAGAGAATACACCCAACCCAGTGACAAAGCAAACAGAAGTCTGTCGTACTACACCACAGCAATTCAAGGAGAATCTAAGGGGACTAGAAGCCTTAGGAAATTGGTAACGGGGGCATGGATTCTTTTATCTTCTGGTCAGTGGTACTAATTGCAGCCAGCTCCATAATGAGTAGGAACAATCAACCATCTCAAACTGTCTTTTGGGTTCATGAGGCTAGTTCAAGTTCACAGACCTATTTCTGTTATTTAAGCAGGAAAATGGATTTATTTTGGTTTGACTAAGATCGTTAGGGCCATACAGATAGTATTGGATGGGGCCTGCAATGGCAAAAGTGTTGAGAACCAGTGATCTAGAACAAAGTAAAAATAGGTGTATTTAAGTAAAATAAACAAACAAAAATCATTATCCACTCACAAGCAACCAAAGCCAAGAAGTTTCATAGGCAGAGGACCACCTACATCAATAGTATGGGTTTTAAGCTTGCAAGACCTATTGAATAACAAAAGCAATAGATTAGATCTCACTCAACTAATGTGCTGAACAGTGCAAATAGAACGAGAGAAATCTGATAGTCAAACCAGTGATTAAATTTTGAATAATTACTACAGGTTATGCATGCTGATAAATAGAAATTCTCTCAGCACAGGTCATGTAATATCATGAAGTGCGATGCATTATCCAAACTCTTAAGTAATGATGCACTTATCTGTAGAAAGGGCACTGTTAATTTGCAGGATAGGAAATAAGGGCACATCACTGAAAGAATCTGAGGTGTTTAGGTGTTACTTAAATATGGAGGTTATTTTATATTTAATGAAGCTTTCACCCATTCAGAACTTTGATACCAGTAATCTCAGAGATGAATTAAAATATCTGTGTGGGAAGTTAATGTAAAGATGAGAATGAAATCCTGATCCCGCTGAAGCTGAATCTGAAAAGCTTTGCATGGAGTATAACAGTTCTTTGAAGTGAAGGAGGCAAGCAACTAAAGACTGGGCTTGAAAACATAGTCTAAGGGTTTGTAAACTCTTGAAAGACTATAGCTGCACCTTGCACTGTTTCAGCATGGACACTACCTATGTCCACAGGAGATGCATCCGTTGGCATAGATGAACCACCTCCCCAAGAGCTGATAACTCTTTTGGTGGATGAATTCTTCCATTGATGTAGTGCTGTCCACACAGAGACTTAGGTCAGCTTAACTATGTTGTGCAGGGATGTGGATTTCAAACCCCTGACTGGCGTAGCTGTCTATCACCTGGGGGGAAAATCACGGCATTTAGTTTATCTGGGGGATGTCTTCACTCATGGTGGCAAATTCAGCACTGCCAGATCAATTCTCCAGGGTTGTTTGAGTGGAAGTAGTGACCTGCTCGTTGATCCAGAAGTCAGCTGAATAAATCCACTCCCAGAAAAAGATTAACGTTGCAGTGATGGGAGGACGTTTCCTATCAATGCAGCATTGTGGAAATGCTGTGTTAATTAGACTTGAGGAATCGACAAGAGATATGCAAACTGCTCCATGTAGCTTGTGTATCGCCTATTGACTGCCGCTGAATTTTGCGGTAAGTGTAGGCAAGGCTTCAGCCCTATCTTGGGAGCAGGTTAGCACCCTTAACTCCCATTGTATTCCTTTTGTATTGACTTTTAAGGGAGCTGAGTGTCCTGGCACCTTCTTGGACCAGGCCCTCTGTGAAGTGATGGGGTACCACCACAATATTCTGCAGATACAGTCCAGCACAGAATATTGTGCACTCCTTGAGTAATTGGATCACTCTAGGTGACAAATAGGAGCAATCGCTGGCTCTATTCAGACTACACTAGACACAGCTGGTTTGTAAACCAAACACTTTGTTTGTGAAAGGAAATGGATAAAGATTAATGGCTCTTCAGAAGTTTGGCATTGCTCAGTTTCTGTTTAAAAAATCATAATCTTATGTAAAATAGCAGGGGAATGGAAGCGTGGTTGTGGATTGAATGGTGATTGTATGAGAGCCCCCAGATGTGTCACAAGGGCTCAGCTGAACTCTCCTCACACTGTGAGTTGTCATGAGAGAATCTCTTTTCCATTCTTATTGACTTGAGGTTGACAGACATTTGAACATGGGCTGAGGTTCTGGGACACATGGGAGAAGCATTGACTCTGCTCTCTCTGGCCAAAGCCCGTTATGGCCTTTGAAGCCAATCCTGCAATAAAAAGAATATTTATTAGTGAACATGGTGATTACTATGGTGACTTCTTCCCACAATTCCTACAGAAGCAGCAGGCATTCCAACACCAAGCATTTCACTTCATGGCATGCTTAGTTCTTTATGTGTATAAAGGTCCTAGTTTGATCCAGTAACAGTGTCTCCTATGTGGAAGTCCTAGACTCTATCCATATTTGCTCAGACCAGTTTGTTTTCTCAGTATTCACTTGTGCAATATTTTCATTATGGAAGTATCTGGAAGGCTGATCAGGGCCCCATTGAGTTAGGTATTTGTTCCTGCCTCAAAGAGCTCACGAAGCAATCCAAATGAAATATTAGCAAGTAATTTATCAGCTCAAGTTCCAGTTAGGAGATTGTCCTTTTCTAGAAGCGAGAGAGTTGTGGTGGCTAGCTTGCAGCTTATGATGTTGCACAGTGTTCTTTTCCCCTCGACAGACAATGCAGGACTCCCACAAGGGCAGTATTTGTTCTTATAGATGCATATGTACAACAACCTTTACAAAGGATGAAGCCCAGCTGCGACTGGAGCACAGTCAAATTGCTTTTGCTGTGAATTTATAGAAAGCTTTGACCTTAATGAAAGGAGTATTACAGCTTTGCTCCATTTGCACTTTGCAGTGCTCAGTGATGTTTTAGCTCTCAGCTTGTGTTTGTACTTCCAGCAATCATGTGTCTGTCTCTGCTTCAACCTTTTCTGTGTTTTCTCTTTCCATCTCCTCCAAGCCTACATGTTCCTGGCAGTAGCAACAGGTTAATCTCTTTCAGAGCCACTGGAAATAACAATTTTAATGTCTCTGGCTATCTTTATCCATAGGAAAGATCTAGGTTTTTTGGAAACCCTAAAACATTGTGTAGATTCATGGGACCAAATTATTTTTGTGTTTTTTTTTCTAAATTAAAAGTTTGATTTTTGACATTTTATAAATGAAACATTTTCATTTTTTTGTTTGAAAGAATTGTTTAAAATTTTCCTTTAATTTTAGTAAATAGAAATTTTAAAAACTCCAAAATCTTCCTCAAAGAAAGATTAAACATCCTCAACCTAATGTAACTTTACCTCTGAATGACAGCAACTGCCCAAAGATTTAATGCATTGTATATTAACACCTTTAGTTTATTCATTTTAACTTTCTAGTGGTCCCCATGTAGATAAACTCTCAGAACTTTCTCTCTTCAGACCTTTTATCTAGTTTTTCTCTGCCACTTGGGAGGAAAAAAAACACTTGTCAAATAGGTCTTTCATCGGGAAATGACATGTCGCCTTCCTAAACTGGATCTGCACTGGAGTGAGGCTCTAGAAATCCTAGAATTCTTTTCTGCAGCTTGTCTTCACAGCGGCCGTCGCTCTGTTCCTCCATTATTCTTGTTGTTCACTTGGGTATGGACACCTGCCCTCTGAGAACTGCATTCAAGCCTCTAAAAAGCTTCAGCTTTTATGAATTTTTTCAGAATTCTCAGACAGGGTTTCTGTCAAAGGAGGCAGGGAGAGAACTGACTTCATTAAACCCTAATGAAACAAAGAAGGAAACAGCATGCAGAATGTATTTCTGAGTAATAATCTTGAGAGGTGTGTGTTCTTAGTCTCAGCTAGTCATGTGACAGTCATGGAAAGCAGACGCCCATTTCAACTCTTTTCTAACCATCATAATCCCATGTGCACCTGAATAATCACACTAATTAGTTGTTTTCAAAATATCAGAATGGTTTGGGTCTAGCACCAACCTAATTAAAATGTGTCTGAGTTCAATCAAACTCTCTTTCATGGAATCTGGTGCTTTCATTCTTAGGCCACAGTGTTACTATTACAACAGCTAAAGAAATAGGTCAGATGAAAGATATTTTAGGTGCACCTAAGGAGGAGTTTTCTGCCACCTTTCTACCCTAATAATGATTGGAGTAGCCAGGAAAACATCAATGTGTAGCACAAATTAGATTAGGGGTGCCTTGGATTGTCAGGGTGAAGCACAAGCAAGCCACACTTCTTCCAGCTCACTGTTAGGAATGCACTTAAAATCCAAATTCCTCCAGCAGTAGCTCATACACTTTGTATACTGTTGTTAACATCTACCATAGCTTTTGATAATCTGCACATTATATTCCCCTCCTTTCCCACTCCTCCGCATTGGCTTTCATTGAGGAAGGAAAAGGCTCTGACTACTGTACTAGCCAGAGAGTCTGTGCTTTCTGTACTGGCAACAGTCTGTACAAATGTTTGGAAATCACAGTAACAGCTGCTCAGTTTAACCAGCAGATGTGTAAGTTAAAAATACAATGATGAGTGTGAAATGTTGGCTCTCCTGGCCATTTTTATTTCCCTATCCTCTTCTCCCTGCCAACAGTTCCATAATATCCTTTTGCAGCCCACTGAAGGAAACCATCCTGACTGGTTTTAAAGTACTGCTCAACCATATCTGGAAACTGGGAGATGGGGTTTCTGGGTGCTGTTCTGTGTTATTGGCCATGTGCTCTTGCTTGCTTGCTGAATCCCTCAATTTTCCTCTCTATAAAGTGGTTATATTGGAAGTCTAAATACTAAGATGGGTGAACTTGAGTGCTTTTTATTAAATGAGGATATTGCTATAATAGGCATCACAAAATCTTGAGGGAATGAGGATAATCAGTGGGACACTAAAAGTTTAGTAACATTAAAATACAGTGCAGAGTGGCACTATGTGTGAAAGAGAGTCTAGAGTCAAAAGAAATAAAAATGTTAATTGAACCAAACTGTTCAGTAGAGTCTCTATGGATAGTAATTCCATGGTTGAATAATAAGAATATTGCAGTCCAGGATGGTACCTAGTGCCCATTAAATGCTCAGAGAGATTAGAGAGGCTATATAAAATTAAAAAACCCTCACTAATAATGCAGGATTTCAACTCAGGATGAGATGCAGAATTTCATAACACCTTCAGTGACTGCTTCTGGGGTAGTTAGTGTAAGAATCCTCAAGAGGAGACACATTTTAATATTGGGCAACATATTAATAAATGACTTGGGAAAAGGGGTAAACAGAGGTGGCAAAATTTGCAGACCGTACAAAACTACTCAAGTAGTTGAGTTCTAAGAAGACTGCAAAGAGTTACAAAGGAGTCTCACAAAATGGCATTTGAACAACTAAATGGTGGATGACATTCAATTCTGATAAATGCAAATAATGCACACTGGAAAATGTAATCCTATCTGTACGTATAAAATGATGGGGTCTAAATTAGCTGTTACCACTCACAAAAGAGATCTTGGAGTTACAGTGGATGGTTCTCTGAAAGCAACTGTAGTCAAAAAAGCTAACAGAATGGTAGGAATCGTTAGGAAAGGTATAGATAATAAGACAGAAAATATCGTATTCTCTCTTTATAAATCCATGGTATGCTCACATCTTGAACACTGAATGCAGATTTGCTCACCCTATCTCAAAAAAGATATATTGGAATTGGAAAAGGTATAGAAGAGGGCAACTGAAAGGATTTAGGGGTATGGAAAAGCTTTCATATGAGAAGAATTTAATAAGACTGGGGGGAAAACAGATTAAGAGGGGATATGATAGAAATCTATAAAGTCATGACTGGTGTAGAGAAAATAAATAAGAAAATATTATTTACTCCTCCTCATAACACAAGAACTAGGGGTCACCAAATGAAATTAATAGGCAGCAGGTTTGAAATGCTTGACTATCTCTTGCAGCAGCTTTGCTGCTGCTGTGTACTGCAAAAGCAATGCAAAGCAGTTGCCGTGAGGGATCTGGCCCGAAGTTTCCAAAAATCCTTTAAAAAAAAAAAAATGCTTGAGTGATTCCTCCACAGGCTTGATGAAGGTATATGATGTCAGGCCTGTGTATGTCATCTCTGTTGAGATACATAGCAGCAAGCCTTTAAAGCAGGGCCACACTTCGTATCCTCAGACATGGTTCATCTTCTGTTCACACATTTGAAACTTCAAAGGAAGGAAATGAGAGGTTTTCCAGAGCCTTGGCTTTGTTGTTTGTTTTATCTGATGCTCATAAATTATCAATAAAGAATCTAAGCTATCAAGTTGGTGTGAGGGATGCGGGAATTACGTTTGGCGTTCAAAATGAATGTTATCAATTTTAACGAGGTGAAGCTGAGGGCAGAGGGAATTTTTAATGCTGCTACCTGAACTCCTGACTGAGTAGAGGGAAGCAATTGTAAGGAAAAATTAACCACAGCCAGGTGAGGAAGCATTCGCTTTTCTCATAGTTGGCTTGTTCTCCTGTGGTAAATTTGGTAGCCTAGCTGTTGGTCAGAGAATGGCTTTTGATATTGGAGAGAAATATCTATGGGCACACACCAGCTATGAGCTGGCGTTCTCAGCAGTCAGCAGCTCTAAAAAGGCCAGCTATTGTTAAAAGGCATTTTAGCCTGAAAAGAGTATTTGTAGGTCTAAAATTTGAGCAAATAAAGTTATATTGCCTGTGCTCGGGGCTGCAAACCTGTACTTGTCCAAATAACCCTTATTCAGGAGAGCGGGGCTGCTTGCCTGAGTACTGTTTGCAGTATTAGGCACAGTGTCCTAATCACAGGAAGTCAAATCGAAATGTTCATTCCTTTAAGTCCCACTGAAGTCAATGGCAGCATACGCTGTGCATGTTTAGAGCTAGGTGATAACCTTGCAAATGGCCTAAGTGAGGGACTGTGCATAGTTGCCTTGCCCCAGCCGCAGATCAGGGAACGAATTAAGACGTCAAGTAGATCTCCCTCTCCTGTTTACTAGTTGCTTTAGTAGGAGTAAGATACTTCACCCAGTTCCTGGAGCTGTTAACTTCCACTGGATGTACAGCTTCCTGCTATGACTGGGGAATGTACAGCCAGGCCTCAGAATAATCAGCATAATTTCAATTTAAAGACTGCATGGACATACCCATAGTCCCATGCGTCAATGCCAATGCAGAATAGCTGAGGGTGTGGCCACTCCTGAATTTATTCTGTTACAAACTGACTTTAGGGCAGTAGTTTTCAAACTTTTTTTCTCAGGACCCAGTTGAAAAAAATCATTTATGCCCACGACCCAACAGTTGCATCTTTCAGCAATGCATCTCAGTCTTTTGGCGGCAGCAGCAGAAGGTGCAATAACCTAGTGCCTTAGGGTCTTCGACCTGGTATTGGGTCCTCACCCTAAATTTGAAAACTACTGGTTTAGGGTGAGTAGATGCTCTGATTTTACAGGGACAATCGTCTTATTCAGCACTTTGTCTTAGATTGATGTCTGTTGCCCCACCCCCCATCCTGTCCTGATTTTTCCCACATGCTATCTGGTTACCATAACTGATGATCTAAGGAGGCTGTCTTGCAACCTGGGGTCCACGTTATTTGCTTCACAGAAAATTCTTAGTTCCAGTTTGCATCCTAGTCAAGAATGCCTGGTATCCTCTGAAGGGCAAAAAATAGCAGCATTCTTCTGTAGCTTGACAGAGCATTTGTAAAAAGAACAGAAGCTATATGAGTGTTCGGCTGCAAACAGTACAGGGTGGTAAAGTGTAGGAATATGAAATAAGGCTGCAAATGAGTATTTATCAGCTCCTAAGTCTCCAAGAGACTGTCGCATACCAGAGCATGCTTTAATTAATAGTTTAATTAAACTGCGCTACAACTTTCAATTGTGCCTAGGAAATTGTTGGCTTCGTGCCTCTTAGTCAAAGGCAGGCTGCTGGCCAGAAGTGAACAGCAGTGCAACTAGACAACAGTGACCTGGAAGTATTGTCTAGTGGACAAAGCATTGGCCTGGGTTTTTAGGAGAGTTGGGTTTTATTCCCCGGCTGTCCCTGGCCTGCTGGGTGAGCTGGGGCAAATCTATTCCCCTCTGTGCCTCAGTTTCTTTGTATGCAAATAGGGATGCTGGGCTGACCCTCCTTGTAAAATCCTTTGAGATCAATAGATGCATGGAGCTAGGTACTGTTATTTCACTGGGCCGAAAAAAACTGGTCAGCTTTAGGAGCTGCTGATCCCTGGTCATGTGAACTCTCCTTACTGTGGGTGTTGAAGGTTTCACAGGACCGGGCTTCTACTTTGTGTAAAGCTGAGCTTCGTATTGTTAGTACAAACCGCACAGCTAAACTTCCAGTGACTGAGGACAACTCTGTAAGGTTAAAATATATGAGAGTGGGGCAGGATCAGGCAGATCCTTTGTTCTGCCTTCCTAACACAAGGCCTCCCTTTTCCCTTCGTGAGGAGTGTCTCATGGACTGTAATGGCACCGCATAAAACTTGCCATGTAAAGCTGCCCATTACTCTCCATCACTGATGAGCTCTGTTCAAACCCAATGAAGGGTCTGAGTCTGACCTGAATTCGCCATGTCCAGGGCAGTTTATTTTCAACAGAACGTCTCACACTACAGCAGTTGGTTACAATGGACGGCAATGTCCAGAAGGGAATACCCGCAGGCAGCGACTCTGTTAGCCGCACCAACAAGCCTTTTCCTGCTGCAGTCTTTAAAGGGCTGTTGGTTGCTAGTTAAGGAACTGCTTCTGAGGTCCTTGCTTTGAACAGTTGATTTCCTCTCTCCTGTCACTTTATATTTAGAGGATCTGACCTACTTTTTACTGTTTGTAGCACAAAACCCTCTCATGTTTTCTGAGATATGAAAAACTACTTTTAAAGCATGTTGATTTCTAGAAATGGTGGTGGATTATAGCTGTGGATCTCAACCTTTTGTTGGTCATGATACACTTGGTTGCATATTGTGACCTTACAGGACACACCAGGCTGGTTCTCCCAGGCCAAATCCAGCCATCTCCCCAGCTCTCCGTGACACACCTACCGCTGTGTGCAGACACAGTAATGTGTCCCGACACAGGGGTTGAGAATTGCTGGACTATAATATCAAATGCAGTCAACCTAGCACTTTTCACCAGCATGAAGAGCACCATTTCTCAGAGCTCGTGCTTGCTGAAGAAACCCTTTAATTGTACATTGGTGCAGCAGGCCACAGAAACTTCCTTGCACCTGTCTCATTGGTGTTCAGCCGCACCATGGCTAAACTCCTCCTTTGTGGGGATAAGAGGCAAAGCAGCCTTATTGCTTGGGCCCAGCGACCTATGACAAATGGAAAAAATGTCAGCCCATTTGGAGCACAGTGTAAATCCTGCTGCCCCGACACAAGGCACATCTCCTCCTGTATGCCTACTTAACACAAGATACTTGTCAGTATAGAAATTGCAATAGAGAGTGGTTTTTTTTTTTTTTTTTTCTGCGATGTTTCTATTCTGGCAGAAGCTCTAGTGTAGTTGCACTTATGCCAACATAAATATGCTTTTGTTGGTATATCTTATTTTGCTTGCCAAATAAGAAGAATGCTCTTACTATTAAGAGTTGTTGCCTGTACTCTTCCTTTTCTAGTGTGTAGGATAGAAGTCAAGCACAAAAGGACCCAAAAGGAGCTGAGCTTGTGCATATTATGAGTCCCAGATACATAAGCACCCAGCAAGTAATTCTCCACTGAGTTAGTTACTCCATGTAGTGTCCAGGATTGTGGTTAAATTGAGACCAGGTAGTGTAAGGTCAGAAGCCTTGGAATAGGAGGCTTTGTTGGTGAAAGCCAGGGGTGGAAGCAGGAAAGGAACAATGTGTTAAGAAGGAGCATTCGAGAGTTGTAGATACTCTAAAAGCACCAATTTGTGCTCCAGTGGGAAACTGACCTATCACAAAGACTCTGAGTCAGTCGTGGCTCAGCAAAGGGGCAAAAGTAAAAGACGTATGGCAGTTCTGCTGCTCAGGGAGGGCAAACAGTCAGAAAGCCTGCATCCCTGGCTGCCTGGCACAAAACTGTCCTGGGCAGAGATTCTGGCCCAGATCCAGAAAGGTGTCTGCGTTTCTCACTTCCATTGAGTTCCATGAAATCAAAGAGCCTAAATTCCTTGAGATCTGAGCCTCTGTCCAGTGCAAAGAGTTATTTCAAGAAGGTGCTGCTGTGCTGCTTGTGTGTTATCCTCCTTTCCCTACCATGTTGAGTCTGTTAGACTGTAAGTGCCTCTAGGCAAGAACAGTCCACAGCTTTACATTTGTGCTGTCTAGCACAGTGGGGACATGCTTTTAGCTGGTCCTCAGACACTACCCGAATAGACATAATAAATATTAATCATAGATGCACTTGTTGAAAACCTGTGTGTTTGGGTTTTCCGTGAGGAGAGAGGGTTTGGCCCTATAGCGAGAATGCAGAGAAGCCATTGCATCAGTGATCTCTCCCAGTGCCATATATAGGCATGGGCCCATCATTGGAATGTACTTTGCAGGGTTGCCAAAGCCTTAGGTCTCACTGGCTCCAATGCAAACAGCAAAACCCATGCGATAAATAAATATGTTTGTCTTTAAAGTGCCACAGTTCTCCTTGCTGGGAATGCTGCACTTGCCTTCCTCCCAAGGAAAGCAACAGCTATTATGAGGGGAAAGGAGAAAAGCAAGATGAGTTGATGGCTTTGGATAACTTGCATTCAAGCAACAAGGAAATCCATAAGATCCTTGTTCAGTTTGGTTTTTTAACCTGAATATTTCTTGCAATGATGTTGTTCCTAAGGAAAGGCAGACTATAAGTGAGGGCTTTCTTTGAACAGTTTGGCATAGAAGCTAAGTTAAATACATTAAATTAACTGTTAAAATAATCTTGGAGGACTTGGAGCCACACGATTAAATTGCATGTTATTTCTTCTCTGTTTTTTCTTTTTAATCTCAGCAAAAAAGGATTTACAGTCGATTCTAAAATCCATATTTTAAATAAATTGGAAATATTCTCTTGTGTATGTGGCCTGTATGAAAAGGATTATTATACATCACAATCCCTTTGTCTGGGGAAATGTAGGTTAAATAGACATGGAGATGGAAATAAACATGAAGGTTTTACAGTGGACTCTGCAATGTACATTTTTATTTTCTTTTGATTTTCCCACTACAGCTTTCCATGCATTGAAAACTATTCATCAAAAAGCCTAGGGTCATTTTTTTTCGCTGTCATCAGTAAATATTTGGTCTCAAATGGTTCAAACATCAGCTTTAAATAGTCTCTACTTTGCTTTTTTTCCTCGGTCTTGGCCTCTGTCCTTACTTATATTTCTACACAGTGAAGTTGTACATGAGTTTGTTTGGAGAACATAGAAGACAGTGCTGATTTTGCTGCCTGTCTGTCTATAACAAAGACTGACTCTGGGGTAGCAGACCAGCCAGCTGTGCAGGGGAGGCCAGCACTCACTGCTGGGGCCTGGCTGGTGCTGGGAAGGGGCCCACAGACCAGTGAGCTGTGGAAGCGGGCCAGGGCTGGGGTATGGCGCACTGGCCAGCAGCAGAGGTGGAGGTGTGCTGGTAGGGCTTGGACTGGCTCCTGGAGATGCTCTAGGCCTGCCAGCCAACACCCCATTTAGTTTTTCAGGGGAGCAGGTGGTGTAGCCCTCTTGCACCTGGGGTTGTAGTCCCTCAAGCCCCTTTTTTAATCCAGTTCTGAGTGCCAGTATCTGAGAGAAAAGGAATGCACAGATTCTTGATGCATAAATTCTGAAAGGTGAGACATAGCATGGACGGAAGATGGATTTTTAACCTTAGCTTTGATTTTAATTTTATTTTTTGCTGCTGTGAATTTCAACCTTATCTGTAGCATTCTTTTGAGATAGATTTTGGTGATTTGTTTAATGTATTTAAAGAAAGAGAAAAGCAGCAAGAAGTAAAAGAAAGCCAGAGCTTCAAAAATATTTCCCCATCTCCCTCATTTTCTTGATGTGCATGTCAAAGTCGGAAAGTAACGTTATTAATTACAGAGATCTAAAATAGAGCCATCATAGTCTGTAATTCAAGGTGACAGACTGACATCTCCTGAGTCGATCACTGAGCATTACCGTTCAGGATCTCAAGAGTGCAGGCTAATGTGATAATGAGGTCTGACAGTCCCTGCGGATGAATTTGACTTTTTTTTGATGTACGCATGTGTCAGAGAGGTAGCACCAGAGTGTAGGGATGTGTCATGTTCTTCCAGAGACAAAGTTGTTCTGATTAACTTTTATTTTAGATTAAGGGAAACAACAACAAAACGAGAAAGAACAAATGTAAAGTCACTGCTTGTGTCTCCTCTGTATTATTATTTTATTGCGGGAGCACTGAGAGGAGAAGGGTGTCATTGCATTAGGACCCATATATGCATGACAATAACACAGCTCCAGCCCCAAAGAACTTACAGTCTAATTAACAGACAGCAACAAATAGACCTTTCAAAATGACTGCCCTTCTCTTTGGACTGCAAAGCTTTTTGAGACTGCAAGGTGTAGTACATAGAGTAAGGGAAATTTTGTATGAAACAAGTGAAGTCTTTACTGCTCATTAAACAAACATAGCACAGGGCATGCTAGAATGTTTCTTGGAGAGGGTATTCTGCATACAAATGAATAGAAAAGGGTAGTGATGAAAAACAATACCGATCATTAGAAATGGCACTTTTAATAGGTGAAGAAACCAAACATATTAAACATTTCTCTGGAGTAGGAAAAAAACTCTGAATTTCTCCTAGCTGGATTGCATTTTAGGAAGAGATGGGGATAATTGATGGTGCAGTGTCTTGTAAAAGTTTTCACCTTTTAGCTGCAGATTGATGTCAAGGCCAGATGGTTGCCATCTGGTGACAGTACAGTGGTCTAAGTGAAATTAGTTGGTGGTCCAGTGCCTATGAGACAAGTGTCCACATCACAAATCATAACTGGCAGGAAATAATTAATTTGCTGAAAGTCTCAGCAGGGGTGGAACAGCATGGAAACTAAGCTTCTGAGTTATCCTACATCATATCAGGTGATGGTGGAAAAGGACTGATTGGCGAGGCATGCATCACTGTACAGGTCTCTGCTTGGTATCTCAGTCTTCAGGGTTATTAGACTGGCACCTCTCACCAGTATGAAATCCTCCACAAATTAAAAATCCAGTCATGTAGGAATGCACTGACCTTGGCATGGTGGTTCATAGCTCACAGCCACTTGAAGTGTAACATAGTTATTGGACGTTTCCCTGAGCTGGATCATTTAGACCTTATCTAAATGAGGGAATTTTTAAATAAAATTCTCACTGGTGCGATCATAAAATTCCCTTCAATCCCTTCAGCATCCTTTAAAAAACGGGTGTACTTGCTGAAAGCAGTATTCCTGGGGTGCAAAAGAACTTTGGTTTCAGTAGGGCCAGGTTTTCATTCCTGATGTCTTAAAATCCCACATTGCCGTACATGGTTTTTCCTGTCACTCTGGGTAATCCCCCTGATTAACATTCTGTTCCAATTTTTTTAAAAAACAGCTTCTCCTTTCTGACATACAGATGGAATTTAAAGTAGAGGATTATAATACTTTTTTCCAAGGAACTCTTCCCAAAAGCAATCAGCAGTGAATGTTTGAGTCTGTGTTTTCTGATTAGAAATATCATCACTATCTCATCTTCAAGGCACCTAGCCTGGAATCTTTGCACAATCGTATTTAGCACATCCACAGCCCCAGTGTCACTCAGGCACTTCAAAAATATTACAACTGCAGTGTTCTTGATCAGTACTGCCAATCATGCAGTCTCCGTTAGCTGGTCGATATCATGTCACTGGAGGTGAGAGTGACTTGCTCCAAACCTCGTTAACAATAAGTCATTATGGGAATACCCAGAAACGAAGAAGAAAGGGAGGGGGAAAGAAGGAAAGGAAGAGGAAACAAACAACAAAATAAATAATGTAAGTGCTGTCTCCTCTGATCATCTTACTATGCCCAAGATCAATAAAAGCATCGGAATCAAGCCAGAAGGATGGCTCTGAGCCCAGACCTTTGCAGTACTACCGGCCGGGATCACTGTACAACCTATGTCATAGCTTGCTACACAGTCACTCTCCCTGTACATTGCAATTCACCCTGGCCAGATAATTTACAAACCCATTCACTGAATCAATACTTTTTAGCAGTCATGGCTGCAGGTGAGAGCCAAGGGCTAATCCTTAGCTGCCACTGGAAGAGAAAATGTGAGGCTGGTTCTTTAAGAAACCACTCTTAAAAGTAGGCCTCCCTGAATGGACGGTCTGTACTCATTCTGCCCTTGTCTGGATATTATGCCTTGCATGTTCTATTATAACAACTGATTATTTATACCTACTGGATGATGTTACCAGATGGAAGAGCTTGAAGAGCCTTTTTGAAGAAGCTAGTAAGAAGCTCAGTCAGGTTTTATTAGTCTGGATTCCTAATGAAAGTGGTGAATTTTTTTTTCCCCGATTGAACCAATCTCATGTTGTTTGTTTTGTTTCACTGATTATTTATATTGCAGTAACACCCAACTGCCATGAGGAGGGTCAGGACCGGGATAATTATAGAACTGGCAACCTGACTGATACCTGCCATTAAAAGATGGCAATGTTATTAAAGCAAATCAACATGGGTTTGTGTATGTAAAACTTAGCTCAGCAAAGTAATCTAATTTTTTTTTATGAGATTACAGGTTTGGTAGATAAAAGTAGTTGAGTTGACATAATATGCTTAGACATCTATGAGGCATTTGACATCAGACTGCATGACACTTTGATTAAAAGGCTATAATAATATAAAACAAATACGGCACACATTAAATAGGTTAAAAACTGGCTTAATGATGGGTCTCAGAAAGTAATTGTAAATGAGGAATCGTCATCGAGTGGGTGTGTTTGCAATGGGATCCTGCAGGAATAGTTATTGGCCCTGTGCTATTTACTATTTTTATCAATGATCTGCAAGAAAACGTAAAATTTGCAGGTGACATAACAATTAGGGGAGTGGTAAATAATGAAAAGGACATATCACTGATTCAGTACAATCTATATCTCTCAGTAGACTGAGTGCTAGCAAGTGCAACACGTGTTAATGGCTATGTCTACACTAAAAAGTTAGTTTGAATTAACAAAACAACAAGGAGTTGTGTGGCCCTTTAAGACTAACAGATTTATTTTTTGCATGAGCTTTCGTGGGAGAAGATCCCACTTCCT
>ML682007.1:7558847-7620656 GCA_007922195.1 Podocnemis expansa
GTGGGATCTTCTCCCACGAAAGCTCATGCAAAAAATAAATCTGTTAGTCTTAAAGGGCCACACAACTCCTTGTTGTTTTTTTTACTGCAATATGTGAGGTCACTGTGTTTCCCAGACTACTTTCTGCATTTCCAAAAAGTGAGAAGGAGTTCAGTGGCAGCTTGAACTTGAATCTTAAAACCTTTCTAATGTAAAGCTGTGGAAAAAAATGGCTCCTGGTGTTACTCACAATTACACAATCGCAGCAGGACATCATTGAAGTTTTACAAGGCCTGTAATTTAGCCAGCCTAAAGTGTAAATAGTTCATGGAGTGAGAAAACCCCTTCAACAGACTCTTTTGGCACCAAATTAAAGTCTAAGAAAGACCTCAGAAGCTGAGTGCCGCTGCAATTAGAGTGAAAGACGTCCAGCCAGGATGCTTTGTTCTCTTCTGGGCACTAGCACTGGGTAACCATGGTGGAAGGTCACTAGATTTCAGTGAACTTCAGTCATTCCAGCTGGAAGCTGGGTTAGAAATCAGAGCCTAACCAGAAAACCAGATGCTGCCTCTAAATATAGGATTCCTGAATAAATTAAAAGAGAGACAATATTTTTAATTTGTTGGAGTAGCTGCTGAACTCCATGGGCTGTGTCCATGCTTACAATTTAGTTCAAATTAATGAGGATGAATTTGAACTAAATTAATGCATGGCTACACTGGCTTTCATTACTTCAAACTAAGGAATTCCTTAGTTTGAAGTAACGAACGCTTACTTCTAAGTTATAAAACCTCGCTTAACTTCGAAGTAATGGTTAATTCAAATCTATTAGTTTGAATTAACCCAATGGAGCCATGTTAATTCGAACTAACCTTTAGTTTGAATTAACGCGGTTTGACCTTCCCTGTCTGAGGGTGCCTTCCACTTTATATGTATTGGATGTGGAGATAGCCCTTCTTGGGGGCCATGTTGGCACATTTCCCACGGTGCCCCCTTCCTAAGTTGAACTAGCAAGTCTTGTCCCTGGACATGCTAGTTTGATTTGGGCTTCTAGTTAGTTTGAATTAATTTACTGGTCGTTTGAATTAACCACTATTAGTTTGAATTAATTAATTCAAACTAAGTGAATTCGAACTACCGTATATCATCGCCTATAAGCCAAAAATTTTGTGCCTGAAAATTGGCTTGAAAATAGGCGCTCGGCTTATACGCAAGAGAATACGGTTGACAGCCCCTCCCGGGAGTTTCCCAGACCATGTGACAAGCCGGAGCCCCAGTGTTGCCGGGCGGCCATTTTGGGCAGTCGGCCGGGGCCGGGGCTGGGGTGAGGAGGGGACCCCGGCGTCTGGAGCGGCCACGTAAGGGGGTCGGCCTGGACATTGAGGGGGGGGATTCAGGGAGCCCAGGGAAGCAGCGACAGGGACTGGGGATTGGGGGGCGCCTGGCAGGCTGGGAAGAGCGGCAGCAGGGTTGGGGGTGACAGGGAAAGCGTGTTGGGGAACAGGGGAGCAACAGCACCGAACTGAGAAGGGAGCGGGGGGGGGGAAAGCAGCAGCAGAGATTTTGGGGTAGGGAAGCTGCCAGAAACTACAGAGGAAGCCAGCATCTGTGGGTGGGAGGTTAGGGGCCAAGGCCAAAAGGGGACCTCCGCTTATACCTGGGTCACCAATTTTAGCTTCTTTTTTGGGCTCAGAATTGGGGGTCGGCTTGTGCCTGGATCGGCTTATACCCAATTATATATGGTAACTTGTTATCTGTAGACAAGTCCATGACTGCTACATCTTATCATTTTCTGTAAATGCTCCATATGATATTTGAATATATTTAACATGTGTACTTGGATTAACACTGAGATGCTATTAAGTGCCACATTTTGATGATGCTATCAGAAGGGGTACAAGTACAAAAGTAGAAAACAACTGCCATACACTCTCAGAAAGCCCCTTGCTGACATTAGTTGAGAGTTAGGCCGCTTTTTAGAAAAGTCAGAAAAGAAACATGGTGAAATAGAACACAGGGTACCTGAAATTGTTACGGTATGTTTTTTGTTTTCTAACGTGTCTGCTGTGTTATCTGCTTGCCTGACAACACAGCTATTCACACACCATTAGCTCTAAGGATTGGCGTTGCTAGGTTCTGGTGCAGATGCAGATTGATATTCAACTTCCTACATTTTACAGAAGCATAATGGAAACGGTGTCTGATGAAGACCAGAAAGAGAATAGTGTGTTCTTGGACAGGACTTATAAGGATCTCAGGACACTTTATGATATTAATTATTTTTCAGAACACTCATGTGAGAGTGCTAAGTGTTAGTCCCATTTTACAGATGAGGGAGAAACTGGGGCTCAGAAAAGTGACTTGGAGAAGGTCACACAACTAGTCAGGTGACAGTGCTGAGAACAGAAATGGCTCTCCTGCTGCCCAGTCCTGTGCTCCAGCTAGTGCCATGCACGCCAATCAAAGTTGATTTAGTACAAAGATTGATAGCTGGTATTCTTGGGTACAAGATAGTAAATGATGCTATGTTTGTACATATGGCATTTAGCCCCAACTATAAATTATTTAATTTCTTAATTAATGCTTGGTTGCCTTCATGTATGATCTACAGTTACCCCACTTAGACAATTCCAGTCACATCCTCCTCCTGTAGCTCTGCAAGCTTTTACAAATGGAATCCATCGGCTGAATAAATAATAATGAGCTCCTGCTGAAATGCATTCAGGAAACGCTTTATGGAGACTAATTTACTGTATTATTTAGCATGTCAATATGTAAACCTTTTCAACACAACAGTGGATTAGCTGATGCACTTACTGTCTCCGGTTTTCATGTGCCATTATTGAAAACCTGGGATGGGGAAGGCATGGGAGAAATAAGTGGCTGTTTAAACAAGAAAGCGTACAAATAATTTCCAGGCTTTTGTTGGGTAAAAACACATTGGCGGAGCTGCAGCTCTGCAAATCTTAAAAGATTAGTGCACTCAGTTCCATTAACCTTACCTTTCTCAGTATATTGTATAAAATAGATCACTTAAAATTCCAGCATGAAGATTGGTCCAGAGTTCTGCTTCTCAAACACAATGCAACCTTCTCCCCCAAGGCAAAGCTCATCTGTGCAGGAGACAAGAGTTTTCTTGGGCACCAGTCCCAGACTATGGAATGAGTTCCTGTAGGAACAAAGGACTATCACAGACTGAGAGCAGTACAGGATCCAGCCTTTTAGATGGAGACAGGAGGTGCCCAGGAAATTGCAGCCATTAAAAAATGTTGCAAAGTGCAGTCAAAAACCTGTAGAATGATGGGATGGAAATCACTACACCATGGGACATTGAACCTGCACCCACAATGCACTACAATCCACTCCACCTTCCCACAACTCTTAATGGCACAAGGAGGCAAGTGGTGTCAGTGCATTGCTCTTGTTGTCAGTGCTAGAGCAGCAGCTGTAGATATGCTTTGGTGACACAATGAGCACTGGCTGGACAAGCACAAGCATTGTAATTACAGTGCTTTTTGATCATCGCTGTAACTTCAGTGATGCTTTCTTGTGGCGACACGCTCCTGTCTTCTGCTGCATATTACACAAGATTCAGGTGCTTGATCCAAGAAAACAACTACAAAAAAAATTAACCCTAGAGAATGGGTAAACTAAGATGACTTTGTAACAGTTTTGCTGGCTTTCCCACAAGACCAAATCCTCCCGTGTGTTGATAGAACAGCAGTAGGAGTCTAAGGAAAAATATGGAAGGGATGTTTTGTTTTGTTTAACTATAACGAAGAGATTTTTTTCCCTTTTCTTAGTTTGTCACTTTTAACTGTAAATGCTGTTCTGGATTAACAGACTTTAATTAAATGAAAAAAAAGTTGAAAAAAGAGGGATATAAACATTGTAGCTATGTAAATAGCTTGCTGTAACTGTGATCAGAACTGATAGAAATGCTGCATTTGAATTGCTTAAGTTGAGAGAAATAATTAAAATGATTAAGATCTAGTGGAGGGAGAATGGCATTGGATTGTATTGACTGACATCGTTATTGTGACATATTCAGACTAATTATCATGTCTGCTTCCCACCAATAACTGAAAATGAAAAACAAACCTTCAAGGACATATCATCCCCTGTAGACTTTTTCTTTCTAGAGCTTTTTCACTGTAGTCTGTTTTCCCAACTTTAACACAACGGGCTTCTGTTCTTTGACTAGGAATCCCCCTATACACTGCTACAGCAGTACACGTAATAAATAAAACATTATTAAAATGGCTTAAAATACTTAATACCTGATTCTGCAAATATGCACTTGAAGCCAATGGGAACTGCTTTATACCTAAAGCTAAATAGTGAGGGATTAAAATACAAAACAAAACAAAATTAAAAAAACAAACAAACCCAAAATGGCATCCTCTGAAAATCAGATGACTTTTTAAGGTATGTCAGGTTGAGCACCCAAAAACTGAGAGATGCTAAATCACTTGTCACTTTTGAAAAATTTTTTTGGAAATCAGATGATGTATAAACAGGCTGAAGAAAAAAAATGAGAAGCTATCTATCATGCGCAGGGAGAATATTAAAGCTGAGTGTATTGTACGCTTGAGCTGTTTTATTTGTGTAATCATTTTTTTTAGCAGTCATTCTGATGTTTTTTTTTCTACCCACACAACTTTCTGAATGTGTACAAATTGACATTAGTTTTATTGCAAAGCTTTAGAAGGTGATATGGGAATTTAAATTATTACTTGAAAAGAGCACAGCAGCAAATAGTGAATTTGCTTAAAGGCTGGAGGGGCACACAACTAATTGAATTTAAGCTCTATTAGGAGAAAATAAAATATATATTAGTTCATCTAAAATAATATTTATCTAGTCAATAATCTGAATGTGAGAGCTAGGCTGTTAAAACCAGATACATCATTACTGGAAAAAGAAGAAATTGAGAAGGAAATTGTAGCCTAATGAAAAGAAGACATTTAAATGCCTGTGCAACTGATTAGAACTGTGTCCTATTTGAGAAAGTAGGTAAATGGAGGATGGGACAATGTGATGAAAAGATATTCTGTTACCCTTCATGAATGACTTTAAAATATGTAGTTGTGTCATTTACCACCCAGAACCATACTTTTAGTTCCTACCATTGCAGTTCTGTGTCCACATCTTTCTAGGCGATGAGGACTTGAAGGGATTCTTCCTCAGATTAGAGCTTGAGAATGCCAATACTTAATCAGTTGGAAGGACTGTCATTGTTTGACACAATACCCTCTCTCTCATCTGTGGCTGCCACCAGAAATGTTATTAAGGGTACACTGGGAGGCAGTTTCTCTGCTAGTGGGAAAACACCCAGATCAGAAAGCTATACTATGCGTGCACTGGCACTTTTTATCCTATGACTAAGTCCTTCATTTAAAATGCCTCAGCAAAGGACATCAGATGCCCTTGTTTGGACAAACACAAGTATTACTGGGTGCATATGAAGTTATGGACTTACATTCCTCCACTGATGTAGAAAATAAGCAGGCAGCCATGCGAAAGAGTTCTTGAAGATGGTTTCAGCCAGTGAAATTAATCTCTATTCATGCCATGACAAGCAGACTTTTCATTGGAATACTTGGCTCTCATTTCATTCAATGGCATAGTTTATGTAACTGTCACGCTATTTTCAAGACCAGTTGAGCTAGACTTCAAGTTCTCAGTTGAAGCTTCCATTCTTTCCAAATATTTGGAACCTTTTTTTCAAGAATGAAAAATAGATGTTATGCAATAAGCCTAGAGAATGTCAAGAAAAGCCCATTTCAAGCAAGAAAGCTCGTTCCAGTCTTTTATTTTTTCAATAGAGTCCATCCTTTGTTGTTTGTTTTCTTGTTGTAGGAAGACTGGAAGGCCCATTTCCAAATCTGCAAAGCCACAGATATGAGATCTGCTCCCATTTTCATGAAAACTAGTCATTTGGAGCTGTGTGCCTTTCATAGAAAATGCATCATTTTTTAAAAAGCAATCAACTCTGCCAAGTGTTTGCCCATCAGGCACAGAACCAGGAACCACTTACTACCGTTTAAACTGTACAAAGTTGGTGTAAAATGCTACCCAAGCTAAATGGTAGAAGGTAATGAAGAACCAGCCCTGCTAGCTTTTGTGCATATTAACATAATCTGCTATAAATATAGGAGCCATTTTTTTGGCTTTCAAGAACATTCTGTTGGGGAGCTTCCCAAATAAAATTAACATCCTTAAATCCAAAAATCAAGCTAGTTTCCAGATCATGCTATGATTAAATAACACATTCCATTTTTGTTTATTCTTGTTGAGAAACTTCAGGAACTGCTATAAACAGAAGAGCTGAGGGTTATTTATTTATTTAAAAATTTGGGAGAGAAGGGTATCTAAATGAACAATTTAATAATTCTTGAAAGCATATGACAAAGTGGGATTTTCTCCCACGAAAGCTCACGTGATAAATAAATTTGTTAGTCTTTAAGTGCCACAGGACTCCTTGCTTGTTTTGCAGAACTAGATGAACACTAGACTACCCCTTTGGAATTTGATCAGATTGACACACATCTGTGAAATGTACCCATGTCATGAAATCTCCATTTGTTGAAAATATTTTTAGTCAAAAAATTTGCTGCCCAACTCTGTGTAAAATATTAGTCAAATGTGAGCTGAGGGATCCTAGCTTTTAGCTCTGTTGTGTCTTCCTCTCAAAAACAAATCTCTACAGAAACTACAGTTCCCAGCATGCAAAGTATCATCTTGCTCTTGAACCGAAATGAACTATTGCATATTGAGGCCTTTAGCCTGAGTGAGGTAAACCTTGACAGGCAAGAGAGTGATGACTACAGTCTGTTCCACCTATGAGAATTTGGACAGCTGTCGTGTTGCTGGCAAATTACTAGGATGGCCAAAGTTCAGCGTCTGTGTAAAGCAGCTGTTGTGTAAGAATGCAGAAGTGAATAGATTTCTCATTGCTGAAATAAAAGCTTCCATAAGCGAATGTTTGGCTAGAGAAAAGACCTGATATAGTGAAATTAACTTGTCAAAGGAACAGAACCACAAAATTGTACATGCACCAGGCTAGCTACGACACTGTCCTCAGCAGAGATGAAGTAAAATGTTTCACGTGGCAAACGACTACATTGTCATTGCACTGCGGTGTCACCAAACAAGATCTGATAGTGCTACACTTGTGCTGATTCTCATGGAACTGTTGAATGGAGGATTCAGTAGCAAGGGTTGTCCACGTTATATTAAATTACCGTTGCATTCATTGTGAGAATTGTCAATATAGCCTTCTCTACACTCCAGGATGTTTTGGATAAAGAGAGCCACATAAGGCAAGCAGCAGTTTTGTGAACGCCTTTCTTTCCTATCCCCCATCACCTCCCAGTCTCTGGGTATTCCTGGATATATTGCTTGCCACAATAATGTGGTGTTGAGGAACCTAACATCATAACTTCAGCCAATCTGCATGAGTTGTGACATCAAACTGTTTCTAAGCTATCCTGAGTCTTTTCCGGAGGCTGCCATAGAAATAAATGGGATCTTATTAAAATAGTACGGAAAACATCCTTGGTTTTGGAACATACCTGAATTAAGGGAAAGCACAAGATAAAGAACCTGCTGCCAGTATCTACCAGAAAATGCTGGTTTGCCTGAAACTTCAGCTAATAGTCAGTCTGAGGCTCCCGGAGGAGGCAAGATGTTCTGTTGTTTGTTAGTGACAGCAGACACCAAAGTATGACGAGGGTCTTATTCAGTAGAATTGCATTGCCAGTTGTGCTTGCATGGTTCAGTTGAGGCTGAAAAGTAGCAGTACGGCCTCTTGCCAACAAAACCACACTGCCTCCAATACTTCACGTTCCTCTTAATTTAAAGACCCGACTGCTATTGATGGGATGGAATCTTTTGAAAGGTTTGTTCATGTTAATAGCCCAAGGCTAGATCCTGCCAATTACCTGCTAGGAGTAAGAGGCAGTGCAGGGAGGAGATGGTGACTTGAGGAGTCTGACTCACTCCCATTCTCCAGGTAGGTGGTAAATGCCACTGGATTTATACCCAGCACAGCATATACTACTCCCCAATGCGCCACATCAATACCACCCCACCTGAAAGGAAATTGGAAGATAGTGGCTCTGGGCAGCTTCCTTCTCTCATGCATTGCTATCTGTGATGTAAGTGGCCAGTGCAAAGAGATTCACTGGGTTTTATGTCTCCTCGTTCCACCACATAAGCCAACCCATGATTTGTCCACAGCAAGTGAGTCAGCAATTCCACCCTCCTGGAGGCTAAGCCCTGTTTGCATGAATGTAGCTCAGGTCAGAGGCTAGCTCTAGCAGAAATGCATGCATCGGCTGATCCAGCACTCACTGAGATGAGATTCTGTCCATTGACACTTGTGGGTACTGTAACTGGTCCCAAGTGAGTGTTGTAATGCTGGTATGAGCAGCATAGGTCAGGCCCCAAAGGAGAGAAACTTTGTTTGGGGGGAGGGAGAGAGAGATGAAAGAGGGGTTTTGAAAAAATAAAGAAGGTGAGAATTGGGGGGCAGAGAGAGTGGTGGTCCTGAGACAAAAGAGAAGACTAGCAATTTTTGGTTCAATACATTCCCTGCAGGAAATCTGTAAAGCCCTGGAGAGCTTGTAGAGGGAGAGAAACCACCGTTCTTTCAATCTCACTTGGAATTTTGATGCCACAGGTATTGAGGCTGAGACGCTGAACTCCTTACTGAAGAGGAGGGGGAGAATGTGGTGGATTGGAGCCATGCTTGTGCCCTTACTATCCCGAGCTGAGATGCAGAGGTGATTGGCAAGGCCCATGGCACAACTTAGACAACCTTGAGTGCCTGTCTTAGGTAAGTCAGCTTCCCTGGGCTGCCCGAGGGGCTGCAACAGTCCCAAGAATCATCACAAGCCCTGCCTCTTACACATCCGTCCCAATCCTCACAGGCTTCCTACATCAGGCCATGTTCAGGAATTCTTAGGAGGCAGCCTTACAGCTGTTTTCTAAGTGCCTGCAAGAGAAAAGCCTCCCAATGGTATATGGGACTTCAAGGTATTTATGACACGTTATTCCTTTTACCTGGTGTCAAACGGCTGAAGCGGAGGTGAGGATCTCAACCTGTCAGTCAAACCTGGTGCAGGCCAGCATGTTAATCCACTCTGTATTCAGAATAATTCCTTATCTTTAAAACATTTAATGCTGCAAAATGTTAGAACCCAGAAGACCCTTTTCTGATTCCTCCTGCCCTCTCTGTGGCTCTTCCTCTTCGCCATATGCACACATGTGCTTCAAAAAAGAAATGGTATTGCCTGAAATTCTTCAGTCGTGGAAAAATGCCCTTGAGAATGAATAGGGGTTAATGAGGAATGCAACCAAAGAGTAGTAGCTCATGGAGGGAGGAGGGAAGTGTTTTGAGGACTTCAAGTAGCTGACTTGAATGAATATATATATATATATATATTCAAGAAGTATCTGTGGCTGGGGAATAAAAAGAAGCTTTCTTTTGAACACATCTGCGCCTGAAACTCCAGCGGCAGCTATCTTGTAATATTATCCAAATACATCAAACAATGTTGTTTTTTAGGTAGAAGACTGATTTATATGTGACAGCCGGAACATTTTAGAGTCCTCTGGAACTATAACCTCTATAGTTAAGACCCCTGGAGATGGAGAACAGCTGACAGCAACACAGTGGTATGTATATCTAGGAAACTGTTGATGCCTTCTATTTTCTGTACTGGGCCTTTACATTTTTAATCACTGCCTCTGGGTGCAGTCATTTGGTTCTCAGAGCATGGTACAGAATGTCCTTGGAGAGAGTGGAGCACAGTCTCTGTTATGTAGACTTTCTTTTGTTCTTTTCATTCAAAATAAAGGATTACTCGGGCTGGTAGGGACCATTTGTGTTTGGTGTCTGGAATAAGGTCAGGGGTATTTATTTATGCTGTGTGAAGTTCTGTGTTTGAATATGAAAATGTGGTTGTTTAATTTATTGCTGCAGTGGCTAGGAGCTACAGTCCTGGGTCAAGACCTCATCATCTTAGGTGTTCTATAAGTACAGGACAAAAACAGTGTCTGGCCTGTGACAGAGTGTGCTGAGTCAAGACTGACTCGACAGCTTGTCACTCAAATCCCCTGCACTCCGAGTTAACTGGGACTTACTTGGAAGGTCAATCAGCAGACTAGAGCTACAGCTGAGGGACTCATTAGAGGTGGAAAACAGCCAGCAGCCTATAAAATGAGAGGAAGGAAGCCCTCTAATGGGGGGTGTCTTGGAAGAAGTTAAGGGGCAAGTTTCCAAGCAAGGGAGTTAGTTAGGGCTTGTAAATAGCACTACGTGCAGAAGTTTGTTGGAGTAACAAGATAAAATTATGAGGTGCTGAGGGAGACCTGGTGTGGTGGGCTCTGTACTCAAGGTTTGGAAGGATTCTCAGGGGAACATCCTCTGATGCTACACCAAAGAACACAGTCTAAGGAAATAATCTTTTTAAGGAGCCTGTGTATCTAGGCAAGGTCAAAACCAAAGTAGGAGATATTAACATGTGTTTTTAGAGACCTGTACATCCTCTATTTAGTCCCCCCGTCCCTGTCTGTAAGCTGAGCTCATTCCTAAAATGGAAGAAACTGCATTCGGCATTCAGCTTCTGTTCCATGGCTGCTTTGCTGATGTTGAAATGAGCATCCTTTGTGCGTGACTCTCTCTGGCTGCTTCTCCTTTTCTTGTATGTTGCTCCTAGATATAGTTGTGTTGAAATGTTCTAGGCCATGATTTTCCAACAAATGGAGGGAACTGGGAAACCTAAATCCCATTGAATTTCACTGACTGTACACCTAACTCCCATTCACTTCTGTGAGAATTCCAGACTTAATTTTCTTTAAACAGTGTGGTGGTTGAGTGTCAGCCTAGCCCTGACAGGATAGTGTGATCTCCTGTAATATGTTTCACTCCTTCTTTAAAGAAGGGTAGATCCTTTCAGTGTTTATTACCCATTATTAAAGTGCAGTATTTATTAAATCAAACCCAGTTAAAAGGAGCCAGGGAGAAAAGTTGAGTTCACAAGAATTGTTCCTTCTCCTTCAGAAAGGGACTAACCAAAGTGCACTGAAGTCAGTAGAGGAGGACTCTTCCCATTGACTTCAGTGGGCTTTAGTTCAGGTAATTTTAGTTGTGGTCAGAAGCTGAATGGTTCCTATGGGTACTACCAAACCAACCACTATTTCCTTAGCTTGTCCTCCACACCTCTATTCCCCCACCCCCTCTGGCCTCAACAGACGCTGGAGGAAGAGAGATTTGTGTTCTGTAGGGTTCAGCATAAGGCCAGTGTTGATGAATTGGGCAGAGACTTGAAAAATCTAAAAGGATTTTTCAAATGCCTTTATTATGGTCTGCTTCGTTGATCCAAATGGTTACCAACTAACAGGACGCTAATTTTCTTCCCATTAATCTATGCGTGTAAATGATGTATGTATTCTAAAATAGCAAAAACAATGAGAACCCTGTGGCACCTTAGGCTATGTCTACACTAGCAAATTAGTCCAGATTAAGGAGGCTTAATCTGGATGAATTTGGTCTCTCTCTACACTGGGCTTTGCTTAGTTCAAACTAAAAATTTTGTTGTTCAAATTAAGCAAAGCTTAGTTTTAACTAGTTAGTTTGAATGATTAGCTCAAATATAGCAATTAGTTTGAACTAGCATGATATAGCTTTGCTAGTTCAAACTAAAAAAGTTCAAACTAAGCTGTTAGTTTGAAGTAGCCACATGTTTTAGTTTGACCTAACTTTTAGTTCAAACTAGCTATGCTTTTTCAGTTTAATCTAAAAAGTTAGTTTGAACCAAAAAAAGTGCGGCTAGTTCGAACAAAAAAGTTACTTTGACCTAAAAAGCCACGGTTAGTTCGAACTAACAGGGCACTGCTCAGTTCAGCCTAAGCAAGTCTAAATTAAGCTTGCTAATGTAGACATGGCCTTAAAGATTAACAGATTCCTTCACGCATAAGCTTTTGTGGGCTCCAACCCACTTTAGCATCTGATGAAGTGGGTTGGAGCCCACAAAAGCTTATGTCCAAAGAAATTTGTTAGTCTTTAAAGTGGCACAGGGCTCTTATTGTTTCTGCTGTATACAGACCTAAATGGCTATCTTTCTGGAAATTCTAAAATAGGTTAATGCACCAATTTTTTTCCCATCCTCTGATGTTTTTGTCTGGCAATTGACATGTAAACTATTCAAATAGTAGAATACAAAAGCAGATGAATGGGATGTTTTAGGCTCTAGGTACTTAGATCAGGCAAACGTGCATTGTTCTGACATGTGACCTGAAAATAGACTGAGGTTTCTACCATGCTGCCAAAATAAATCAATTAGCCTGTTAAGGCACTGCATACTACTTATAGCTCTCTGATCTTGTCTGGGTAAGTTACTGGAGCAGCCTTCTTTAATAGATGGCAAATTATTTATTTATTCCTCTAGCAAATACAATAATTCTGTTCACTGTGTACATATTACTGTAATGCATAATGTATGTAATATGTACATTATTCTTCTTAGTATATGCAAAGAACCCTGGAAACCCCTGATTCTTTTGAAAATCTACATAAAATTAAAAACTTGTTAAGAAGTCCCAAAACAGAGTTAATAAACCCCCAAGATGGAAGTGAAAGTGTTCTTGTGCAAAAAGGGGATTTTGGAGCTAGACTGTCTTATGCCTGGTGTACAGTTCTCTGCACCATCAGCCGTGGCACAAAAGAAGGTCATTGTGCAGAGGTGATGATAAAGTCATGTTCCTCTAAGACAAGTGTTGTTAGGAGATCCACTTTCTGGACACTACAGTACAAATTAGGGATGGACACATCAACACCACTCTATACCGAAAACCTACTGATCGGTATCATTATCTACATCCCTCAAGCTTCCATCCTAAACACACCTCATGCTCCATTGTCTACAGCCAAGCCCCAAGATATAACCGCATTTGCTCTGATCCTTCAGACAGAGACAGACATCTTCAGGATCTTTATCAAGCTTTCTTAAAACTACGGCACCCACCTGGAGAAGTAGAGAAACAGATTGACAGGGCCAGATGGGTACCCCACAGTCAACTACTACAGGAAAGGCCCAAAAAAGAAAACAATAGAATGCCACTGGTCACCACATACAACCCTCAAGTCAGACCTCTACAACCGATCATTAAGGACTTCCAGCCTGTTTTAAAAGATGACCCCTCACTCTCCCTAGCCTTGGGAGACAGACCTCTCCTCGCCTACAGACAACCCCAAACCTTAAACAGATACTCACCAGCAGCTACAGACCTAATAACAGAAACATTAAAGCAGGCACATATCCCTGCAACAAACCACGCTGCCAGCTCTGTCCACATATCTACACTAAAGATACCATCATAGGGCCTAATAAAGCCAGCTACTCCATGAAAGGGTCCTTACCTGCTCATCCACTAATATGACTTATGCCATCATGTGTTGGAAATGCCGCCAAGCCTTATACATTGGACAAAGAGAACAATATCCCCAGGCGAGTTTCATAATTATTTCTGTAGAAACACCTCTGAATCAGACTGCTTTCATTTAGGTGCCTAAAAATGTTTTTAGATACTGAGTTTTAAGCACACATTGTTTATTTAAAATAATGTGGGGATCAATTTTGCTGCCTTTAAAATGAGGATAACACTTACCTTGCAAGGGTAAAGAACTAATTTAGGGGAGATATTTCAAAAACATAAAGGACTTTCAGTGGAACTTATGTTCCCAAATCCTTTAGGTGCCTTTGAAAAGTCCACCCTTAATATTTGTAAGGTATGTTGAGTTTGTTGATGGAAGAGGAATCATACAAATTCAAAGCATTAATGTTATTTAACTACTGTAAGAAAATCCTCCATGGAGAGTCTTGCTTTGTTTCCAGGGATCCTGTTTTTGCTATCAGGCTTGCATTACTGAAGGCAGAGTTTCTTGCTCCTGTCTTGTATTTAGTACCACTATCATACAAAATCTCCCAGAGAAATGTGATGCAGCCACTGCACTGGTTGTTTTATTTCTGCATGTTGCTAGCTGTCTTGGAGCTGAGCCTTGCTCATCACTGTTAATAAAATAGAGAGAAGCTGTAGGGTAAAGATATTTGGTCATCGCCTTGGTCTCAGTTTTAGCCATTCTAATCTCGTCATAGTACAGCAACGTACATGTAGCATGACTGAAAGGCTTATCACCAGGAACAAAGCCACTGGCACAGATTTCTAGAGTTCCCACTTAATGTATCCCTCAAGACTTGGGTCTGTAGGTCTGGTTGCTGCCCTAGTTAGCCAGGGAGGAGGAAATGGCTTGAATCAGTCATTTTACAGCTGCCTCAATGCCATGCTGACCAAGTTCCTGCCTTTGCAGGTGCACATAGGCTGCAGCTCATGCTGGGAGCGGTGTGGGGAGGCTAGATGGGGTGGGAAAGGACAGGAGAAAGTCAGAGACCCTCATAGTGGCTATGATGAGGGGTAGATGTTGGGGTCGGGCCTGAGTGGGTGGAGTCTGGGGCAGACAAGGTGGGCCAGGGAGCTTGCCTTCCTCAGGGGAAGTTTCACCAGCTGCCCATGCTTGCATGGTTAGGAAAGGGAATGGAAATGCGAAGGAAGCGTTTTCTCCAAACGTGGTTTAATGCAGTGGTTTGCAGCCTTTTGCAGGTTGCAACACATGTGGTAGCATATTGTGACCCTACAGGAAACACCAACCCACACCCCAGCCAAATCCAGCCATCTCCCTGGCCCTCTGCAACACCTTTACCACTGTGTGGCAACACAGTAATGTACCCTGACACAGTGATTGAGAACTGCTGGTTTAATGTCAAGGGTTTTTCGCCCTGGGCACTAGTTTTGTTGTTTCCTGGGGTGGCCTTGTTATGTAGCAGCCAAGCTCTTCCAGAAGCTGTCTGGACTTCTGTGGGACTATCCTTGCCCTGCTGTGTCTCTAGTGTTGAATCTACAGCGTGTCTGCAATCTATCATGCTGGGTTCTGTGTATCCCTGGGTAGAGATTTTTGTTCTTGGTTTCTCATGCAGAAGCTGCAGCAGTAACAAGGCCAGCTAGCTATCAAAGCAAACCTGCCATCTATTTCCCTCAGACCCTTGTTTTCTTCTGCAATGCTTCAGGCCAAGGGTTCTGCATTTGAACTGTTTGTCCTCACATGATAAACTGACAATGCAGACTAACAATTAGCTAATTAACAATCTCCTACTGTTGCACTGGCACAAAGGAGGAAAAATTAGAGGACACGACCTTAATCTTCACATTCTGATAGTAGGAATAGGGCTAAGATGCAAAGTTAGCTCCAGATGGCAGAATCAGAGCTATGCATACCTGATTCTTATAACGAATTAACTTGGCATTAGTAGCAATAGCATTGGTACAGTGCCATGACTAGCAGGAAATTAGTTACATTAAGAAAAATGTCTCACCTCTACACAGCCATCCAGATCACAATGCGTACTGGAAAGCTATAAATGTTAGTAGATTGGCAGTGACCCCTGAGTTCTTTGTTACCAGGAAATTCAAAAATGTATTTTGATGCACTCACTCCAGCTTCAGTTTGGCTTAAAGCCCTTCATTTCTAAACATTGGGGCCCTAATTTTGGTCTTGCATTGATGTGATGGACGACTGGCTATCTGATTCTCTTGTTAGTTATGTCTCCAGGGTAAATCAGAACTAACTCTCTTGAAATCAGTGTGAGACCACTGATTTAAAAGGAGTTGGTTCTGACTTACCATGGAGTAACTAACAAGCGAATTGGTCTCTGATTCTGATATTACTTCTCATAAATGACTGGCTAGCTATCAATCCATAGCTCTCCCCCCTACAGTCTTCCATATATTTCCAACCATTTCCCAATTGTATCTTGTACTGTATAAAGAAAACATATAACCTTATAAGTGACAAAGTGGGATCTCTACCACAAATAACTTGTGTAATAAATACATTTTTTAGTCTTTAAAAAATATGGCTTGCAATAATATCCTTTAGACATTTAAGTTAATCATAGTAAAATCATTTTTTTCAAAATAAGAAAATGGTCAGTATTGATTCAAAACATTCCAAAATTAACTATAGGAAGCATTTTAGTTGATCCAAGTGAGATTTTTTTTTTTTCTTCCAGATTTCTGGTTCATGAAAACTTTCAAGTCTGAGATTTTTGTAACAATTTTTGGAGTGGGAAAATTTTTCAGTATCTCAAATTTCCTTTAGAGATGCCTGTTTAGATGACAGCCCTCAGTGAGAGGCTAGGACACCAGACAGGGAAGCATTTGGCCTCCCTGTAGCTTTGATAACCAGTGAAGGAAGAGTGAGAAGTCACTCAGAGGGATAGGAAAAAACAAAAAAGGGAAGAGGAATAGTTGGCAGAGCTGTAACTAAAGAATGCCATGCCTGGCATGCGTTCCAATCAGAACGTGCCCCTTACAATAGCCAGTGCTTGGGGCAAGTGGCTCAATGGAGCCACTCCGGCATGCCTGGAGCAAAGCCCCACTCGCCCCACCACAGTTACGGCTCTGATAGTTTGGGTCACTGTTCCCTCTAAGCTGTGCACATGTGTGCGCACACATGTCGTGAAACCCACGCACACAATAAAATAATGCGCACACACAAAAAATTCAACAGTGCTAATATTAGCGCACACAAAGAAATTTTTTGTGCACACAGCCAACAAAAAATTAGAGGGAACATTAGTTGGGGTGTTGATACTGAATGGAGGAAGGAAAGAGTGATTTTTTTTTTTTTTAAGGTGGCTTTGGGCAGGAACCGCAGAGCTGGTTTCAGTTCCTGACTCTGCTACAGATTTGCTCTGTGACCTCTGGCAAGTTACTTAGGATATACTCTCTGCAGCTGTTAATTGGAGGTAAGAGAGCTGCACCAATTTATGCTACCACTTTTGAACCTCCTTCTGCTTTTGTAACAACTGCTGACAATAAAAGATTAAAATGCAATTCCAGGGGGTCATAACTGAAGGTTCCCCGTTGTCACTCCCAGTGTAAATTTACAACTAAAGGAACTAAGATTGCTTTTCAAAATTGGAAATATTTAAATTGTCACAATGAGGATTTAGCTGTTCTCCTTCTCCCAATATGATATTTTTATGCTAATAGCTTGTTGTATAATTGACTATTGTACATGCCTGGTATTTTGATTGGAGCTTTGCAATGCAGTGTCTATCATGCACTCTACGCAGGCACAGTTAAATAATAGGCAGTTACCGTACATGGGGTAAAGCAAACAGATACACAATACATCAGCTGATGGAGGAAGACAGTGTGAGACTAGCCCAGAAGCATGTTGCTGACTCCAGACAATGCAGATCAGCGGGAGAGAGAACTGCAGCAGATGCTCTGCTTAATTAGTCAAATGTCCTGAATTAAAGCCCAAATGTAAAAATGCAGGTTAAATCTAAACTAAACAGGTTATAAATTTCAATGTTCTTAATCTCCTTCTTGTTATTAATTTAAGAACACCAACAATTAATTGTTCCCTGGCCCCTGGTTAACTGCCAGCTGTCTGTCCTCTTGGGCATGGCTTGAACTGGCCCTTGGAGAAATGCTCCTTTATTTCTAAACACCCATGGGGGGGGGGGTCCATTTTCCTTTGCTGCATCTGTGCATCCTCTGGGAAGTCAGTGGGGGTAGAACTGGGGTAGCAGAGGAGGATTTGGATCACTTTGCTTAATGTTTTGTAATGCTGTCATTTGAGGGGTGTGGGAGAAGATTTTGAGCTGTTCTGTGCTAGCATACTGCCAAACTCTCCATACAGATTTTCTGTGGTGTGATCCTGAGTTTGCACCAGTGTAATTCAGCTCAGACAGGTTTATTACGCTGCTTCAGAAAAACAAACCAGTAGCCTCAGGTCTAAATACTCTGCTTCTGATGTGGCAATTGAGCAACACAAAGCAGCCAGGAAGCAAGCTTCACCTAGTCTAACTAGTAGCCTGGCTCCTGAGGGACTGCTGCTGCAAGTGTAACTTAGATCAGCTATTAAAGTTTTCAGCACCAGTCTCAGGGGAGGCGGGAAGATGCTCCAGTCATGAACCTGTCTTCCAGCTGTTTAGTACAGCTGAAGATTCAGACCTTAGGATGTGATTTTGCCTGTAATGGTGTAAATCAGGCTTTCATTCCCTGGATTGAAATTACTTTTTAATCGCATGAAGAAATTCTTGTTACAGAAGAAACAGAAAAAAGATTTTGCATCTCTCAGGATTCATGGACCTGAAATGACTGCAGAAGCCTGACAATGTGGAAGAACAAATGCCAGATTGGAATTAAAACTAAGTAGTGACCATTAGTCCTCTTGGCTAGAGACAGAATAATTATTCATCTGACACCACTTAAACTATGCAGATTTGCACACTCTTTTAATAAAGAGACAGACACTCAATAATTTCATTATTTCTCAGATTTTCTATTAGATTGAATGTGGTAGTTGGTGACCATCACAGCTGCTGAGTTTCATTAAAAGGTCAGTTGATGAATATTTATATTTTTGGGACTCTAGCTGAAGCTGGGTTTAATATGATAATTTTTAAGTGCATACAAATGATTCCTCAGATTGATTGATCTTCTTTTTATCTTGACAGCTTCATCTTCAGCCCCAATTATTACCCTGGCATTCTGGTCTGAGTTGTGTGATTCGATAAGTGACAGCTTTGCTTTGTTACAAACACTTTCTTCCTTATTTTGTGGCAATTTGTGTGAGAAGTAAGCCTCCAAAGAGGTGAAAATTTGGCAAGCCTCACCCATGGAGTGAGAAAAGATAGATAAAAATGAAGCTGAACTGCCAAGATGTAATTTTGCCGTGGAAAAAGAGACACTACTATATCAGCAATTAGCAGATAAAATTCTCCTTTCTCTGACTCTGGTAAAACCTTTGGTACAGTTCATTTCAGCAGAATTTCTGCGGGCTTTGAGCTCAGCTGAAAACCACATGTGGATGTGTGCTCAAGTCCATTCTCATTTAAGCCTGTACTTATGAAAATGGTTCATTTTAGTATCCACTTAAGTCTTAGACTTCAACAGAACTCAAGCACACACCAGAAGTTCAGCATGCGCTTATAGAAGAAAATAGTAGTAACACAAAGTCCATCACTTAACAAATCACACGTCTCGGACTAGAAGGCAAGGGTAATAACTGGGGTTCAAGATGAAGCTGTCAAGATAAAAAGAAGATGAATCAATCACTATATTAGGGTTTCTGAAGACTACAGAATGCCCTTAACACCCTGGCATTCTGGTCTGAGACATAAGATTTGCTAAGTGATGGCTTTGTTTTATTACAAACACGTTCTTTATTTTTTCATGACTTGATACTAGGAACAAAATGTTGGAAATTCACTGTGCTAAACAATGTTTTGTTTCTTGTGCTAAATTAGAACAATTTATTTCAAACTACAGTGGGTTTGATCCTCCTCTGCTTTTTTCTATTCTATTTTGGAATGGGGTCTTAAATCAGTCACATCACATAATATTGGAGTCCCTTCCTGTTGTCCATTAAACAAACTAATATCTGTCTTGTGTGGTTCATTCTGTGTCTCAACCTCTCCATAGGAGGAGAAGTGTGTACAGTAGAATAGTTTGTTTTGGCAGAAATTTGATTATATTTTGTTTTTAAAGATACGTGTTAATCTGTGTTAGAGGAAGGAAGCTGAAGTTCACCTTGCACTTGGAGTGGAGGGAGATGTGGTTTGATAGTCCTTCATTCCTGTGGAAGTTCATTTCACAACCTCAGATTGTAGAGAGATGTATATAGAAGGTTGTGAATTTAGAGACACTCCTAGCATGGGCCAGTGTTGTGTGAATTGGGAGATGTGCCCTACAGGAAATCTAATGTGGGTGCTTGCAGCTATACACCTGGATACCTGTCTGTACGATTAAAGTTCTGTTCCTCACTCATTTAGTAGTATGGTCATTAATGAACCCTCAAGATCATTACACAGATCAGCTTCAAGTTCTGTCTCCTGCGTAGATGACTGTTATTTTTTGCTTTGCACCTGATGTCATTTATCTGTGCATAATAACTGTGAAATCACTTCTGAAAGTAAGTGAAGAATTCAGGTTTGGTAGCATCTTGTAGCCATTTTTGCAGTACTCTTAGAATTTTTGTATTTTAATCTGAAGTGGATGACTGTGCACTTTCCAGGCACTGGCCACTGAAAGTGTTTCTCTGGGTTAGACAAACTTTGCTAATAATGTCAGAAGGATGCTCAGAAATGACCGTTTATTTTTCCATTGCAGTCTATTTTCTGCATTGACTAAACATCAGAAAGGTCAGTCAGGCAAGATTTACTCCCTGTGCAGGGAAGTGTTGTGGGGTTTTGGGAGCATGGGGCAGGATTGTCTGGAGGGAGGAAAAGCTAATCAAATGTACAGTTAGTTAAAATTGCTAATACATCTGAGTAGTAGGCATTAGCTGTAAACTTAAGCAGATCGGGTGTAGCTGTGTGCATACCTCGTTTTTTGACCTATTTTGGAAGGAAAAATCTGAGCCATTCAAAGTAAGCCACAAAGGCTGAAAATTTTTAAAGTGCCTATATTGAAAGTCATTTGAAATGGGGTGCCTAACATTCATAGATTCCTTTGGAAATCCCAGTCTGTTACAAAGGAAGAAGCGTAATCTAGTGGATAGCAAAAAGGACAGGTAGTCAAAAGACTTAACTGGTCACTGACCTCTTGTGGGATCTTGTACATGTCCCTTCTCTGCCTCTGTTCTCTTCCCACTTTGTGTGTCTTGTCTATTTCAGTTGTGCGCTCCTGGTTGCAGGGACTCTGCATGGCATCAGGCACAAGGGAGTTCCAGTCTCAGTTTAATCACCTCTATCTTGCTGTAAGAGACAGTAATGCGTAATAACAATTAGCGATCTGCAGCAAAATCCTCATTGTGAGATTTGCCTGCAACAGAAATTTGTTAGCTGCATTTTGCTCCCCTAATTTCTTTGCATCAACTTAATATTATTTGAATTTCTACTCACTTGCCGTTGGTTTCCTCTTTCTGGGCTATGTCCACTACAAATGTTCATGTTGGTCTAACAAAAAGTGAGACTTCATCTACACACAGTTATAGCTCTAAGCATCTATCTAGTCGGAGAGAGATAGAGGCTTACTGCCACAATGGGACAGAATAGGATGTTTTACACTTAGCTGGAAAGCTTGTTAAATGCCTCATTGGGTTCCTAAGAACCATAGTTTGCCTGTTCAGAACTGATGAATGGCCTTGGGGCCCAGTCTGTAGGAGGGGAAACTGCAAAATTCATTGGAAATTAATTAGCTGAAATAACTAATAAAACTGCCACCTATCTGGCTTAATACAGTTCAGTCAGCACTAGCATTTCTGTATTTCACTCCTAGATAGCGCTGGTATTTCACTCTAGATAGTGTCCTCCTCAAGCACGTTCTGCCCCAGGGAGCCTAAAGCCATTGCTCTTTACTTTTAGCTCATTGAAACAGCATGGCAAGCCAACCCTGCAGACTGTTAACCATTCACTGTAATCCTTTTACTGAGGGTTGAGCAGGGTACTAAGTGAAAGGAGTAATCGAGTTGTGTTTTTGCTATAACTTCCTGGGCAGGAAGATGCAGGAATGCAACCTGTAGCATGTGCCTGCAGTCTCCTCTATTACTCCACCAGTTTCACAGTCCTCCTAAGAGCAGGAAAAGAAATCTGAACATCGTAAAACTCCAAAATACATATAGTGTTCTGCCAGGGCCAGATCAAGGGGAAATGGTGCCCCAAGCTGGCTTTTGGTTTTGCACCAACCCCCTATGAGGGAGGAGCGTGGAACCCGGCCTCCGCTCAAGGCAGCTCACCCAGCCCCTAGGGCAGGGAACAGCTGGCCCAGGGGTGGAGTAGGTCAGCCAGAGGTGGGGCAAAAAAGTGGAGCAGGCCCCAAAGGTTGAACTCCTTTGACCCTGAGGATGGAATGGCTGGCTCAGGGAAGAGTGAGACCGCTAGTCCGGCTTCTGAGCCAGTCCATCCTGAAGCCACTGCCTTGTTTGCTTATCAGTTGAGCCGGCCCTGTGCTCTGCCCTGCCATGGTAATGTCCTGAATCCTCCTCCTTTCTGTTGGAGAGCTAGGGCAGATTCTGACCCATGATGTAGCCCCTATTGTATTTCACCTGTCTATTGCACTAGAGTAGGGCTTGGAAAGCCCTTGGATGACTTCCCCAGCCTGGGAGTAATGGGGGTGTCAGGTCAACAGGAGGGACCAGCAGAGCTGCTGGCGGATGGGGAAGGTTAGAGCAGCATTACGTGGTACGTGGGCCTGTCTGCGATTGGATCTCCCAAGAGATCCACCGTGCAGGTGTTGCTACTCCACTTCAGCAGGGCAATGCTGTCCTATTTGGCATGGAGCCGTAACATTATTCATTTCACTCTCTCTTCCTATTAGGCCTTTCAGCCATACTGCAATTGCAGCAAGGGTGGTGTAGGTTAGACATTAGGAAAGAATTCCCAACTGTCAGGGTGATTAACCACTGGGATAAGTTACCTAGGCAGATTGTGGAATCTCCATCGTTGGCAGTTTTTAAGAGCAGGTTAGACAAATACCTGTCAGGGATGGTTTAAGAGGGTACTTGGTCCTGCTATGAGTGCAGGGGGCTGGACTCGATGACCCCTCATGGTCCCTTCCAGATTCTATGATTGTAAATATACCTCAGAGAAATCAATAATTGTTACTGAGCTGACACTGGGAAACCGTGTAAGTCAATGCCCCAGAGGTAACAAAGATGGTTTTTAAAGATTTGGATCTGGTTGCAGGCCTTGTCCCTTTGAAAGCACACTAGTGAAAAGGGAAGGGCGTTGAAAAGTAAAATTCAGAAAGAATTATGAATGGCATTGTAGAGTTGTGCTTCTCTGACAGTTTTTGTGTGTGAGCTTTAGAGATGCAGTTCCTAGTGCGTGTGAGCAAAAAACAGTGGGAGGCTGCCTCACCACACGGGCTAAAAATGGAATCGAAGCTGTAGCATCAATGCAAAGAGACAATAGAAAACAAAGTTAGCAACAAGGTTTCAACCTTGAAGGCTGCTTCAGGAATGATGTTGAAAGGGAGCAGTATTGTTAAACATACAGAACATGCAGTGCTTTTCTGAGCCTGCCTGTATAATGGTGCACATGACTGGCAGCTAGGAATCTTAAATCTAGGCATAGCTACAAACCCTCATCAATTACTAACAACAAAATACCAGCATTTCAACTGAAAGTGAAACACCCAGCTTCTTGGTGAAGGAGGCATATATCAAAGTTCAAGATGCTGTGAGTCCAATGAGTGAGTATGAATATGCACTAAAAATAATGGAGGGAAAGCTGGGCATGGGTGTCTTTTTTTTTTTTTTTTTTTTTTTTTTTCCAGGCCATGGGAGCATTGCATTAGCATCAGGGACGTGTTTGATCCTGGCCCATGTACAAAAGCACTTAATAATCCAAATGCCGGCAGGGTTGTGAGATGTTGCCATCACTTCAGATTTTCTGTGTAGCAAAAGTATTGCTTGTTAAGACATGAATCAAAAAATGTTACTATCGAATGAATTAAACCTCACTGAAACCAGTGGGTGTAACTGCCTTTTGAGGATAAATGGAAGGCAAAATTAAGCTCCTTTATGGAACCAGAGATGAAACACGAGAAGCTTGTGCCCCAAACACTGGCACGTGCAAGTGGAGGGTCTTCACTGGGTATTGTTTTGTGAATGCCTATATGCCTCTGAAAGCGTCCGGCAAAAGAGAGAAAAGGAAGCTCCAGATCCAGCCACAGATCCGCTAATAGTGTACCCCTGGGGAGGGGGAAAAAGGGAGATTTGGGGCTGATTGACTAGAAAGAGGAATGAAATTGTGGCCACATAAACTGTCTCCTGCTGCGTGTGAGGAACAGATTCATTCATTTATTGTTAATAAACAGATAGAAGTTGTTATTAATTTCTCTTCCTGACCAATACAACTTGCAGAACCCTGAATTTTGGCTAACCACTTGGATCAGAAAAAGTACTAACACTGTCAGCTTCTTCATTGCTGTCGATGGCTGTGATTGCATAGACTTTAACAAAGCTGTGCCATATACTCCAGCAGAGGATCTGGTCTACAGCATGGATTTCAAAAGGGGGGAATGGCGGGGGGGATAAAGCAATCAACTTCCACCTTAATGGCCCTGAAATTGTTCAGTGCATATTTGAGAACTCCTGGGTCTATACTGCACTTTTCTGCTCCATTACTTGTATTGTAAAACCACTTGTAATGAGAGCTTGTAAAAGCCTTTCTGAATGTCGATGCAGGTCAAACCAAACTGATTTGTTTGATGCATTTATGATGGTTTCTAATTTATAAAGGATTGTTGTGGTCTAGGAGCATATCCATTTAAAATTGACTGTTCACAGCCAGCAGGTTAGGAAAGCATGTCCTGTAGCTGACCCCTGCAAACATGTTCCTGTTCCTCCTGCATTCCTCTTAGGGTATGTCTATGCAGCAACTGTGAAAGGTAACTCCCAGCTCAGGCAGGCATTCACACCTCAGCTCTGCTCAAGTTAGCTTCTAAAAATAGCAGGGCGGCTGCTACAGCATGAGCAGAGACTGGATCTAGCTGCCTGAGCATAATCCACCCAACTCCCAGGAGTACGTAGTTGGGTGGTTGGCCTTAGCCACCATGGTGGCCATGCTTGAGCCGAGCTAGTGCATGTATGTTTGCCTGAGCAGAGAATCGCACCTCTCAGCACTAAGTAGATGAATCTTACAAGTGCATTCTTTAGTGGCACTTGCACCAAGTCTTCAGCTGAAATGCAAGCTGTCTGGGAGGAGGCCATCTCTTGTTATATTTTACACAGCGCTTAGCTCAATGCAGCCCTGTGATGGGGTACGCAAACCCCACATGGAGCAACTGAGGTTAACAAGCTAGTATGGTTTCAGCTGCCCTGCCCTATCAGGCACATGTGAGATGTCAGAATTAGAGGAAGGAGCTTAAAAGGGGAAACCTGTTTCCTTGGGTAGGAGAGTGGTGGTAAAAGGGCTGCACATCTCTTTGCTTGGAAAAGGGGCTGTTTAAAGGCAAGAGCCCCTAAACTGAGCACTTCTTGGTGATGATTTGTTAAAGGAAAGGAAAACCACTTGTGAGTCCAGTAGTGGTGGGACTGTCTGTACACTCTTCAGTGAGCCTGGCTGGCTTTACTGTTGCCTTTTGAGAGATTCTTGTGGCACTTTTAAAGACTAAAAAATGTGTTTATCGCATGAGTTTTCGTGGGAGAAAATCCCACTTCGGCAGACCTATCTGTTGTTCCACCTGTTTGATTTGCTGAAGTAATCTGACCTGACCTGACCTGTGATCACACTTCATGGCATTTATCCCTCCTTCCTATACTTTTTTCCATTTTCAAGTGTCTGACAAAGTGGGATTTTCTCCCACAAACGTTCATGTGATAAATAAATTCATTAGTCTTTAAAAGTGCCACAAAACTCCTTGTTTTTTGCTGAACTAGACTAACACAGCTACCCCTCTGGAAGTTCTCAGAGAAGACAGCTTTACTACATTGAATCTTAGACTCAAAGGGCTGGAAAGGACTATGAGAAGATGTCTGCTTCAACCTCCTGTGCTGAGGCTGCACCAAGTAAACCTAGCTCCTTTCCAACTGGTGTTTGTCCAGCCTTTCTTAAAAGCCCTCCAGTGATGAGATTCCATAGCCTTCTTTGGAAGCCTGTTCCCTCTCTGGGGTAGTTTGCTTGTGTGCATTTACAGATGACTACTGGAGGGGACAAACTAGCCAGAGCTCAGCCAGAGGGCTGAGCCTCTTAATGCTGGGCTAGTGTGCTGAAACATCCCGCATTCTGGGTGAGTGCTGGTCCTGGCCTAAAGTTTAGGACAGTGGTTCTCAACCACTGTGTTGGGACCCATGACTGTGTAGCAGTAAGTGTGTCATGGAGAGCCAGGGAAATGGCTGGATTTGGTCTGGGGGCAGTGGGCTGGTGTGTCCCATAGAATCACGATATGCCAGCAAGTGAGTTGTAACCTGCAAAAGGTTGAGAACCACTCGTTTAAGAGGCATCCTGGCATAGGAACCCCAGTGATAGGCCCCTAATCCTATTTGGGACCTTTGGGTACTATCATAACACATATGATAAATCTTTCAGGTTCTGTGGTTGGAAGCTTTGCTGAAAGTCTCACATAGGATGTGAGTCTTATGTCCCTCACGCAGATGTAATTCCATTGATGTAATGGAGATACCCCTGACTTCTATTGATGGAAGATCAGAATGAAGCCATAGGTTCAGATTGGCAGCTCTGTAAACGGTCATAGCTTGATTGAAGGCAATAACAAAGAATGTGCCTGGTCAATCATAGAATCATAGGGTTGGAAGCGATCTCATGAGGTCATCTAGTCCGACTCCCTGCTAAAAGGTCTGGATCCAGACCTGAACTTTCCCCATAGTTTGCAGCTTTATTGGATTTGGGGTCTTAGCTGAAGAACCACTTTTTACTAACTGGAAAGAGGTCCTGCAAGGTCATAAGCACCCTCTTAAGATAAATAGGTTTCAAACCATAGTTAAAGTCAATGGAGGTTACTCAGCACCTCACAGGAGCAGAGCCTTCATTTTTATTTGCAGTGTTTCATTGTTATAGCTACTTTGCTCAAAGTAAAGAGCAATTGTTCATGTAGGAAAGATCGTTGCTTAAACAGCTCAACTGCATGTATTGTTAGTGCTTTGAATCTGTGCTGCTGTCATCTGATCTGCTGAACAGGTAGCTAACCTGTCATTACATGGGATACAATAAACACCTTAGCATCAGGTTAGGGACTGCTTAAAGAAACTAGATGTGCACAAGTCCATGGGGCCGGATGAACTGCATCCGAGGGTGCTGAGGGAGCTGGCTGATGAGATAGCAGTACCGTTGGCCATTATCTTTGAAAACTCGTGGCGAACGGGGGAGGTGCCAGAGGACTGGAAAAAAGCAAATATAGTACCTATCTTCAAGAAAGGCAAAAAGGAGGATCCAGGGAATTACAGACCTGTCAGCCTCACCTCAATCCCTGGAAAAATCATGGAGCAGCTTCTCAAAGAATCCATCCTGAAACACTTGGAGGAACGTAGAGTAATCAGGAATAGTCAGCATGGATTTACCAAGGGTAAATCATGCCTGACCAACCTCATCGCCTTCTATGATAAGATGACTGGATTTGTGGATGCGGGAAGAGCCGTTGATGTGATATACCTTGACTTTAGCAAGGCTTTTGATACGGTTTCCCACAGCATTCTCATTGGCAAATTAAGGAAGTATGGGTTAGATGCATGGACTGTAAGGTGGATAGAAAACTGGCTAGAACAACGGTTTCAGCGCGTAGGAATCAATGGCTCCATGTCAAGTTGGCAAGCAGTAACGAGTGGTGTGCCCCAGGGGTCGGTCCTGGGGCCAGTTCTGTTCAATGTTTTCATTAATGATCTGGATGATGGGATAGATTGCACACTTAGTAAGTTTGCAGATGATACCAAACTGGGGGGAACGGTAGACACCCTAGAGGGCAGAGACAGGATTCAGGGTGACCTAGACAAACTGGAGCAGTGGGCCAAGAGGAATCTCATGAGGTTCAACAAGGATAAGTGTAAAATCCTGCACTTGGGACGAAAAAACCCCATGTACTGCTACAGGCTGGGGAGTGATCAGCTAAATAGCAGCACTGGAGAAAAGGCCCTGGGAGTCATGGTGGATGGGAAGCTGGATATGAGTCAGCAGTGTGCTCTTGCTGCCAAAAAGGCCAATGGCATACTGGGCTGCATCAGAAGAAGTGTTGCCAGCAGATCGAGGGATGTGATCATTCCCCTCTATTCTGCACTGGTGAGGCCACATCTGGAATACTGTGTCCAGTTTTGGGCTCCCCGCTACAAAAAGGACATGGACAAATTAGAGAGAGTCCAGAGGAGGGCAACCAAAATGATCAAAGGGCTGGAGCACAAGCCCTATGAAGAAAGCCTGAAGGAACTAGGCTTATTTAGCCTGCAGAAGAGAAGACTGAGGGGGGATTTGATAGCAACCTTCAACTACTTGAAGGGTTGCTCCAAGGAGGAGGGAGCTCGACTGTTCTCGGTAGTAACAGAGGGCAGAACGAGAAGCAATGGCTTCAAGTTACAGCTGGGGCGGTCCAGGCTGGATATTAGGAAAAACTTCCTTACTAGGCGAGTGGTGAAGCCTTGGAATAAGCTGCCTAGGGAGGTGGTGGAATCTCCATCTCTGGAGGTGTTCAAGGCCCAGCTGGACAAAACCCTGACTGGGATGATCTAATGGGAGTGGTCCTGCTTTTTTTGGCAGGGGGTTGGACTAGATGACCTTGTGGGGTCCCTTCCAACCCTATGATTCTATGATCTTGGTCCCAGATAACTCTTGGCCCAAGGGCTTTCTCACATACCATCCAGTCAAATTAGCCCCGAACTAGCATGGCAACACAACACATTAATAAGGCAAGTCCCTCTGCATGTGAAAGAACAAGACTGAAGCAGAATGTGCTCTCATCTAGCATTAAATTGCTTCTATGAGTATAAAACTGTATATTCCAGTCATAGTCTCCTTTTCAGTACTGAAAAAAAGTGGAGTTTTCTGCAGCTTCACCATGAATTATGTTCTGCAGTTGCCTTCTGCTTCCAGGTTTGACACACAATGTTCCTGCGTGTGTGTCCTGAAGCTTGCCTCACAGCCCCAGTGAAAACTTATTACTTAAAATAGAACAGTTGTGTGTGCATCTATCCATACCAATTATTTTTATAGGCTACCCCCAGCCTGGACATGTCTGAGGGCATGAGGCGGGCACAGATAAGTGAAGTGAAATGCCAGGAAGCTTTTTCTGTTCACAAACATCTCAGCCACACAGGACCTTTCTGCTGTGAGAAGAATATGAGAGTCAAGGAAATAAGTTTCATGCAGTCATGTTCTCTCAATCAGCTGGAATCTGTTTGCAGAAGGACTATTCTTAACACATTAAAGAAGGAAATCTCTCTCTATATTTGCCTTTCACATTTATTTAATTTCTAGTTATGCTGACCTGTGATCATGTTTTAATTTGTGCCAGCAACAGATGCCCTGCCCAGGTCTGCCTGATTGCTCATGGTCTTCATCACCCTTATAATGGACCCAAACAGTTGTGGATTTAAGCCTCACAGCACTCCTGGAAGGTAAGGAAACATCATTCTTTGTTTTACAATGTGGTCAAGGGATTTGTGTAAAGTTACTAGACAGACTCTAACAGCATGGGGAGTCAAACTCTGGTTTTCAGAGGGTTAGTTCAGCATGCTACCCACTAGACTAGGCCATCCTTCCTAGTGTGAAGGCTGGAGGTCGCAAATATATACACCAAACAATGGAAAGTCATGACTTGGTCTCAAACAAGATCTTTATTTCTGGGGCATTGAAATTACAGTACTAACATAAAAACATATCTTGCCTTTTATGGGAGACAGAAGCAAAAAATAGCTTTTCAAAACATTCGATCCCATCTCTACTTAAAGACATTCTTTCTTGTGCCATGCGTCTAAGTTTAGTTGATGGTTAGTTGCCTTGATGAAAATTGTACATGTGTGGTGGTAACCCACATGATTTATATTAAACATTTGTAGGGGGGGTACGGTGTCATTGACTGTCTGAAGAGGGGATTGGTCTAAGAAAGATGCAGGAGTGGGAGGGAGGCATGGCTTTTAGTTAGAATACTAATTTTTTACACTGATCTTGCAAGGAGGAAGGGGGGAGAATCTTCCAACCTCTAAGTTTATATAAATTATTTGGTTACAAATTATTTAATGCAGCCAAACTTTATAAGAAATCACTGCCTGAGGGAGATCCTTTGCAACAGAATAGGGAAAGCAGTAGAGGCAGGCTGAGGACAGGAAGTTGTATTACCTGAAGCAACTTTGAGAAGAGGAGCCCAGCTCTAGAATGCGGATATTGTATGGTAATGGACTCTCTCCACTGGCTTCTGGAGCATTGTGATGAATAAAGATTCTGAACTAGTTCACATGAACGCACAGAGCCAAATTGTGACCCCTTATTGCTCTGCAGATGGCTTCAATGGGCCTTGGAGCAGGCCTTAGTACCCAGTGATTATTCATAGGGGTATTCCATTGATATGCAAGGGCAATCTTCCAGTGAGTAATGGCTCGATGTGAGTAAGGGGCCATAGCAAAAAGCTGGCTAAATCCTAGTCCAAATGCTCTCTGTACTGTTCTCAGTTGTCATTCTGCTCCCGTTGTAAATTCATCTGAAGGGTATTATTTCCATTAGAATACATGGTAGAACCAGGTCAGACATGAGATTCACTTTTTAACCTGACAGATCATCTAGTTCAATTCTTGTGAATTATCTGGCTAGACAATTTACTCTTTGAGAGCAGAGAATTAGGGATTCTTTAAAGTGAGAGGCAGAGAGTCGTATTCAAACAGCTGTAAGGACATTCTTTTTCTCCATTCCCTTGGTGGTGGGGGAAAATTAAATTAATAAGGCAGGTGTGCTGTTTTTGACTATAAACATAGGAATTATTACTAATTGCAAGAGTAATTCCTTGATAATGATGCTGAAACAATTCTGTCTAGCACATGAAGTAATGCTGTCATTACTCAAACAAATTCTACATTAAAGCAGTTACCCTCAATCTTAAATTTAAAATGTGCATTATGTGGATCTAATGTTCCCTGGATTTCTTAAAGCTTTTCTTCCACAAATATAGGCACTGTCTTTTCTAGGTTCCGGCTACTTTAGAAGAGTTAATTGTTCAGGGCATATGTAAGGATGATACTCGAGGATTAAAGCATTTTAATGTTAACACCATGGCACTCTAAAAATACTCAGTTATCTAGAATGCTGGAGTATGGACAGATATCACTCCTTTTGCAGGTCTCCTGGTACAAACTTACCTCTAAAGCCTTTCTGGTTAGAATCTTAGCTTTACCTGTGAAATGTACTACACCAAGGTCAGAAATGTTGCATAGCTCATGGCCAAGCAACATGCTCCTTTTTAGTTTTTATTTATTTCAGAGAGAGTAAGGATGGTTGAAGCATGGGAGTGGGAGCATGCAGGATTGCCTACAGGCTTCCTGTCTGGCCTTGATCAAACCCTTCTCTCCTGAGTTTCTGTTTCAGAGCTAGTTCTAGAACAGATATAAAGTGGATCAGCCAAACACTTCCCCAATGAAACTCAACATTGAGTTCACCACAGATGAATGGGACCCGTTTGATCGATGTTTCTCTTATACAGAGTCTAAGTTCATAGGTCTTAAGTCCAGAAGCAACCATTAGCTCATCTAGCTTGACAGAGTGAGGCCAGAGGGCCTCCCTCCAACTCGGAAGAGGAGGGACATCCAACTATACTATTTCAAAGCCACCTGTGTGACTGAGCAGCAATATGATCCATGAAACAGAGCAAAGACAACAATTCTCTATGTGCTATATGATGGGAGACAGGAATCTCTTAAGCTGCTCTTTTTGTGTAGGTAATAATATATGTTGTGACACGCTGTCTCAGAAACTGAGTGGATTGTTTGTCATTGCTCAACTAGCATGCTCCAAAATAGCAGAGACTCAACCATTTGCATTTGGCTTTTGATAAAAATTTAGATTCTTTTTTAGATGAAAGATACTGGTGTCATGGCAAATCATTTCACATAAAAGATCAATCAGATTTTTTTTTTTTACTAGTTCAAAAGAGCACATATTAACTTCCCACTGAGGTACCCATTATATATAAACAGTATTTAGTGTTTCATTGGCATTTAAGAGTATTCATACTCAGAAAGAGTTGCAAAAAGCAGGTGGTGATATTGCCATTTCATAACTAGAGAAGCAGGGGCCAAAATAGCAAAACACAGCAAGCAGGCAGGATGCTTTTGTGCAGTGGGGTGCAGAACACTTGGGTTTATTTCCTGACTCTTCTACAGATTTATGTGACCTTGGGTAAATTACTCAGTGTCTCCATGCTTCAGTTGCTTACCTGGAAATTGGAACTGATCATACTTCTTTTGTCTATTCAGATTGTAGATTCTTTGGGGCAGGGGATGTCTGTCTCTTCTTGTAATTAACAATACGAGGGTGCAGCAGTTTGCCCATATACATTTCTGCAGTCGTTAAAACATGAAGCCTCTGGGCACTGCTATAATACAAGTAATAAACTGTGACAGGTCCATCACCACAGCAGAAATTGATCAAAGGGTTGAAATTAGACCCTTCTTCCCAGTTCTATGCTCAGAACATGAGACCATATTACGCATTTATGGAACTAGATAGTACAGGACTTCTCTCTCAATAGCTCTGTGAAAACTGACAGGTGCATTACGGCTTAAGACAGAGAACGAAGTCTATCATAGCCATTGAAACTGCAAGGGGGATTCAGAGTGGGTGAGAAAACATACAGCTGAGAGAGTCGGAAATTAGAGAAAGGAGGGGCTAGAATGGGGTATTGTCAAGGTCAGTTCTCTCTGTTCCACTTCCTCAAGCTTTCTCCAAATTCAGAACTTTACAGATGATCCTCTGACATGGGAGGACCCTTTGTCCAGGGAATGGGCTTTATCACCTTTGTCTTATGACAAGTGCTATTGCATCTTGGATGACCACATTTTATCTGAAAGTTGGCATCCCCAGCAGTACAGCCTGTCCTGACCACACAGTAGAGCATTCAAACTGTGCTGATTCAGAAGGAAGAGTAATTTCTGCTGAACTGTCGCCACTTCCTGCAATACCCGTTTTACTCGGAGAGCTCTCCTCTTAGGGCTGATCTGCCCCAGGTTGTTACCTGTTTGGTGAGGTGAGTGTGAGGTGCTATGGTTAGTGTGATCATGACTGCTTCATGTTCGTTGCTCACGTTAGATTTGGATTTCATGTTCAGTGCCTGAACTGATCAAAGCCCGGGAGAGAAGTCCAGATGATGACGTAGTGTGTGTGTGTGTGTGGGGGGGGGAATACTGATGCTTTTTTATGTAATTTTAATGGCTGGAATGATGTTAAGGACATTGTGTGCTAAACATCGTCCTCTGTACAAATCAACTTCTCAAACTCTTGCTGCTGGAAGAAGGTGAGAGTGATGCTTGGGGACTTTCAGAGTTATAAAATAGCTGATCTGCCCAACACAGCTGGATTATGGCTCTCATTTGACTGTACATGAGTGTCATATTATTGGCCATCATAGTACATTCTTCTGAGGAGAGAAGAGGGAACACAAGTAATAGGATATTTTTCTTTTAAGATCTCTCTGTGTTAGTGAACTTTAGGACTCCAACCTGCAACGTGTTGAAAGCCACACAAGCATCATTGGACGTTAAAGTCTCTCAACAAGATGAAAAAGAATGAACTTGTATCAGGAAAATTTATTATTCTGTGTTATGGGAGACCTGTTATGCTAGACAGGGTACGAGCACATAGCAAAAAGCTTGAAATTCTTAATTACAGGCACCCTCACTGAAGCAAGGAGGTGTATCATTAAATGTGATTTGTCTACTTTTAATCTGGATTTTTTTTTGTATAAACTTTCATTGTAGCTGGAGTCATGATAAATGGGTGCTAGTGAGGGAAGGAAATGAATCGCTCGGTATTTGTCTAGTTTGGTTCATCATATTAGACAACTTCCCTCAAATTCCTGAGTGCAGGGTTCTGAACTGCATCATTTATCTATGAATGAATTGGGAAGGTGTTAGCTCACAACTTGAGCAGACTCTTCACACAGTATAATGGATGTTATGGGAAAGTCTCTTTTCCCCTCCAAACAAATCTCTTCCAGTTGCCATTTTCTGGCTTAAAAATTAATGTACATTAGAGATGGACTTTCACAATAGAAGTAATTGGAGCCTGGATCTTAAATTCTCCAAAAAATATGACTTGCTTCACTGTGTTTTCTGAGAACTCTGTGCTTTCAAAGAGTGTGTCAGTTTAGTTTCTCTTCCTCTTTGGTCTTGCTGTGAGGTGAAAAGCTTGTTTATAAGGAACATCAGTCTGTTTCCCCAAAAATGACTAAAGTTGCCACTTAAGCTCTGGACTTATAGTGGAGACTCAGAGTGCCCATCATATTAAAATAATGGTTCTTGTGCCATAGGCCTCGTGCTCAAGAGCAGGGAGAGAGCTAAGACTGAAGTCTTAAGTGCTTCCTACTTGACTTCCCCTTTTGATGTCAGTTCCATTAAGTGTAGAAGTAATAGGAGTATGCCTGCCCTAGAGGATGACGCTGGACTTGACTAAGTCTGCTTTTGCAGGACTTTTTTATGGTTGGCAAAAATGGCAAGAAAAATCCTGGAACAAGTTCCACAAGGTCAAATACACATGTGAAACTCTTTCAAATATTTTAAAGCTCTTGTTCACGCTCAGTGAACTTGCAATGCCATCATGCCACTGTTTGGACATTCCCGTATGGTCTGTGTGTAACACAATTTTCCCCCCACCCCCATCTGCAGTATCCACTGCAATAGTCAACAGACCTTGGGAACTGAGGGATGCTGACAGGCCAAGAATCTGGTGAGATTTATGGTTACACACAGTAGCTTTTTAAAAGGAGTAAAAGCTCAAATATAGAGGCTGTCACAAGGTCAAAACGTACTTAAAATTGCTGCAAGTGACAAATTGGAACATTAGAGAGACAATGCAGGTGAGGTAATGTCATTTATTGAACCAGCTTTTGTTGGCGAGAAACACAAGCTTTTCAGCTACACAGAGCCTTCATGTGAGTTGATTCTCTGCTGTATTGTGGAATAGTCAGGGCGGGGAGTTAACCTTCCTTACCACTGTGCTGGTCTCATGTCACTTCAAAAACAAACCACTCCCCTAGTCTGACAGAGATCACCACAATTATCAGAATAAGTGATCTTGTTATGGGATTAGGAAGGTTAAACCTGCTGTTCGGTTGCCTTCCGAATGTTGATGATTCATAGCTGGCAGACGCTGACTCCTGGATAGATAATCCACTAATGATATTAAGCTATCAAATCAATCCCAATTTAAATAATGGGGGCAGGGAGGAGGAATACTTGTTTAGAAGAAAAATGTTTCTAAAGCAGCCTAAATAGTTCCTTCTGTTTTTAAGGAATAAAAGTTCTGTCCTCCCCTGAAAGGGAATTGTTCTAATCCTTTCGCATTTGCTTGCTTGTGAAGTCAGAAGAACAAAAGCTTGATGAAGACCTATTTTATGTTGTTTGTTGAAGGCAACATACAAAAGCAAAACCAGTCAAATCATGCCAAGTTATCATCTTGTTGGCTTTGTCAGGTGTGGAACAATATTACAGTTTCCATCCAGTCTTATTTCTGCCATGTGGGTGCAGCCTTCACAAACATGAATTCACTGCACAGCTGTCCAGTAATAGATTATCTAAAAATGGACCTGAATTTTAAAAATGCTGAACAGGAAAACTGCTTTGCTTTTCCATTTATGTCGTAGTTTCATCTTGTCTGAAAGACTTCACAGCATGGGCTTTCAGGGGGTAAGACTTAAAAACATCAAGCAGTCTCCCTCCCTTTTACTTTTGAATGGATTAGCTGGTTTAATAAAACCTAACCAGTGGAGGAAGTTTGACCTCTTCCTCAAACCAAACCTTACAGATTAATACAGGGCTGTTTTTCATCACTGTATTTTCATTTCTTTAGAAATGCTGAGGCATGTGAAAATAAGGAGAGCTGGTCTCCATGAAACTTCAGACATTCAGGTTTTCTTGGCAATATTAGTGAAAGTCAGAGCTAGTCTTTGGGTTGTCTGAACTAGTACAACAAGCCCTGTATATAATTTCCTATCTAAATCTGAGATGCACATCAGATCTCATTAGAGAACGAGTTGAACACTGCTAAAAATCCATAAACTTCATAACATATGTACAACTTAAATATAGTCTACTCACCATTCTATAAAGGTCAATGGAAGGGGGAAGAACTTCATATCTGAAGTCTACAAAATATTTTGATGGAATCACATCAAGAATGAGTTTGGCCCCTTACTCTAGGAACAAGGATTTAGATAAGGATTATTTATTTTGTGCATTTACTATATCTTAATCCAACCAACCAAATCTAAACCTGTGCATCAGCTATAGTTGCATCGGTCTTTGTAGTGATGCACCTTACCTCCAAGTTCATTAATCACCTGCTGATTTCCAGCTCTTGTGTATTTTATATCCTTGTCTGGATCACTTCATGGTTAAAGATGTCAACTGTGATGGAGAGAAGTACAAATGTTATTTTGTTATACTTACTTTGGATGGGAAGTGCATTTTCCAGTCGTTCCATAATTTGTCAGGAGGACCTTCATGTTACCTTCTTTGCAGCTGTCATACATCAAAGATACTCACAGGATGCTGAGTAAGTAGAGGGCATGAACTAGCAAACTTCTCTGTAAAATGCCAGGGGCCAAATTCACCCCTCAGATTACATGCATGGCTCCTCTTTGTTCTGACAAGAGCAGTGTGCCCTCATCTGAGGGGAGAATTTGGGCTTTAAATGTAGGTTTTTTCAGTATTTATTGTAGGAAATAGAAGGACTCAGTATGACATTTAAAAGTGGCTGTTGCCAAAGGGGCCTTTCTAATTTCATAATGTAATCTCTCTTAGTAGAAGGTATATGCAATTATTTAGTAGGTAGGGGTTCCAGCTGAAGTCAGGGGCCTCGTGTGCTAGTTGCTGTACATACACCTAGTAAGAGACAGTCTCTGCACTGAAGAGCTCATAGTAACAGCTAGTCAGAAAAATCCCAACAGAACATTTTTCATCAATTGCTGATTTGTCTGAACTGAAAGGTTTCCATAAAATACATTTAGGGTTTGTTTGTTTTTTTTCTGAAAAACTCAAGACAAAACCAGGCAAGCATCCCATGGAAACCTGCCTGTTTCCTCTGTTCATTTGCCTAGCTCTTCCACAGCCTGGGTTTCCCAGTCTATGGCTCTGGGGCAACTGACCAGATAGAATTTCCTAGACCCAGGGATCCCAGCGCCTCTAGGCTCTGCAGCCTTGGAGCAGGTGGTTAGACTCTCAGCTGGGGACTCGAGGGCATCGAGAAGAACCTACCATGTAGGCTACTTTGGACCTTGGGACTCCAGGGCTTCCAGACTCCTGGGGCAGCTGGTTGTCCAGGCTGCTGGACTCCCACAAGTCAGGAAGCCTGTGGAGGTCTGCTCTGGGAGCCATAGGAATAGCAGCCCGCCAAGCAGATTGCAGCAGTCTCACCGCTCCCATTCAGCCTGAAAAGTGGGCTGTAGGAGGGTCAGAAAGCACCGCTGGGAGCATCTCAGTTTCCTGTCACTGTCCTATAGAAATTAAACACCCAAGCTGGTCTGTGGCAGCTGACTTGGGGTCACCAGGCTCAGGCTGTAGTCTGTAATTTCCCAGTGCAGACACTGAGACACAGGTTGGAGCCTGTGTTCTGGGACCCTGCAATGGGTCAGAGTCCTCACTCCAGTCCAAGCCTGAACACATACATGGCAAATTCATGGTCCTGCAGCCCTAGCTGCAGGTGGCTGACTCAAGCCATCTAGGGCTGTTTAACTGCTGTGTAGATGTTCCCCATGTGATTCAATACAGTCTCAGTTTAGTTCTGGCCTATTTATAGATTAAAAGCAAAGATCTTGTCGGGAGATGCATCTGTAATGACAGTAACACTAGTAGAGTAAGAGACTAATTGTTGGTTGGATTGGGGTTTTGGTTTCTTTATTTACAGAGAAAAATCCTGCCGCTTTAGAAAACTGGATGGAAAAAAGTGCTTTTCAAAGGTGGAAGCTTAATGTTGATGTTGATCATTTTAGCTTTTCAATAATCGACTATGGGCAGGGAATAATTTTCTACTAAAGCTACTTGGACTCTTACCCTCAGTCCCTCACCTATCATTTGCTAATGAATTTCAACTCCAGTGCAGTTAGAACATAAGAATTTGACTAGGGAATGGATTGAAAGTAATCATTTTTCTTCTTCCTGGGCAGTCTCTAGGCACTTGTTAAAAAGCTTTTGAAGACAGTGAAGTGTTATGAGGCTAAAACTTGTTAAGAGAGCAGAGCCTGCAGTTTGAAGAGTAAGGCATAGAAGAAAGTGAGGCATGAATCTGAAGAAACTTCCCGTCTGAGGCTGATGAAAAGCGTTTTGATTGGGGGGGGGGGGGGATTCACTCTTCAGTTCTTTTTGTTGCAAGCTTTGATGCCAACTAGGCTGGGAAAACTCATGTTTGGCTGCATCTTGCTATCACCTTTGTCTGGGTGTGTGGAGCAGAAAGGATGAAAGCTGAGTGCATTGTTAAAAGCTTTAACCAGGCAGTGAAAGAATGAGGAAACAGAGGAAAAATCTGGGCACAGTGGTTTGTTTAAATAAGGAACAACACTGGTGTCTCAGCAATCTTGTTTCAGCAGTTACGTACTGACGCTAGTGAGCACACCAGTGACCAATGTGTCTTCCTTTCCAGGGGAAGGTAATTGGCGAGATGGTGGCAAAGCAATTTTAGTATCATTTGGACTCTTGAAACAAACAAGGAGTCTGGTGGCACTTAAGACTAACAAATTTGTTGTTTTTCACAAGTTTTTGTGGGAGAAAATAATCAGTACTGTCATCAGATGCTTGAGGATGGGAAGCTAACAGAATGGGATTTTCTCCCACAAAAACTCATGTAATAAATACATTTGTTAGTCTCTTAAGTACCACCAGACTCCTTGTTTGTTTTGCTGAACTAGACTAACACAGCTACCCCTTTGGAATTGGACTCTTGAGATTTTCTTGATCCATTTCAGCCTGCCTTCAAGCATGGCAAGACAACCATGCTGGTCTTGTTGGCTGATGATCCCACAACAATGGATAAAGGTTAGGTACTGTGCTGAATAAAAGAAAAGATGGTTTTAAAATGTTAAATCTGAGTAACACCACTTAGCCTCTGGTGTAGACATAGTTTTAACACTTTACAATCACCCAGTCATCCTATAACCCCTTTCTTTCCAACATATCCCTTTTTTTACTTTTCTTGCACCCATTCTATTCCTGTCTCAGAGAAATGGTGTTCAGAGCTGATCTTTTGGAGTCAAACTGGGATATCTTTATGCACCCCAAGTAGTACTGTACTATGCTGACGCTCCCACTGAAGTCCAAGGGGCTGTTTGTGAGTTTTGATATCCTACACTAACCTCTGTGTAGCCCTTGGACTCCTGGGCAGAGGCTAATGGGGCCATTTGTGTTGCAAAGATTGGGTGCATGTCAGCCAGTGTTGACTGTTGCATTTTCTGGGATGGGGAGGGCCAATAAATAGTTTTAAATGAAATTAAGTTTACTATTAATGAGGCAGGCTTGTTTGATGAGTCTAACATAGATGAAAATAATTGTGAAATCTATATTTAATCATTAAAATGCAAACTCTTAGGGCTGTAATGCAAACTCCTAGGGATGGACAATCTGTTTACAAATGTACCATGTTCTGAGGAAGTCACTTAACAGGAAGCTTGTCTTTGGCCTTCATTTTTACTAAGATTTATTTAGCTTGTGAGAAATTTGGTGGCTTTTTTGTTTCTTGTTTTAAATTAGAGGTTTGCCCAATTGTACTTTCCATTGAAATTTATGCAAAATCTCCTTTATACAGCCTTCATCACCATTGTATCTGAGCATCTGATAATCATCAATGGATTTTAGCCTTCCCTGTGAAGTCAGGGAGTGCTATCCCCATTTTACAGATAGACACTGAGACACAGAATGAAATCACTTGCCCAAGGTTACACACAGTCAGTGACTGAACCGGGAATTAAATATAGTCTCTTGAGTTACAGTCCACTGCCTTAACTACAAGGCATCCATCCTCAAAGGCAGACCCCAGGGGATCATCTTTGAATGAAGAATCTTGAAGAAAATATTCAGTGACATTTGCTTACAGCGCTGAAAGTCATTATTCTGAAAGAGATACACAACGAGAGAATTCAAGATCTATGAGAAGATACTGGCAGCCATTTAATAACCTGATATGTCCAAGGAATGTGCAAGCAGTGCAATAATAATGAGTTTTATATTGTGTTTAACTCAAGAAGAGCAACCCCCTGAGGAACAGTATTCTCATGGCAAAAGCACTGTTAAAGGGCATGTTATTAAAGAAAGGCAAGAGAGAGAAATACTGAACAATACTCATATTTGATAATAGTGGACTTTTAAATGTCCCCGAATCCCTGTTGGGGGGGGGGGGGAATCTGTAAGTGCCCAGCCATATAATTCTATAAAGAATCCACACAAATTATGATTTACTAAGCAGTAGTGGTAATGAAGAGGGTATGGAAATTTTGCAGTCCTCCTCAATGCCAGTATGACATGTATTTAAAATACACCAAATGGCTGCATGGGAGCCTGTAGCCTCAGGCTGTGTGCTTGCCTAGAAAGCTAATCAAAAGGGTGATCACTGCATCATTTTGAAATTAGGCTCTAAAGTGAAGAAACATGGAATAAGCACCTACAAAATCCTGGTCATTTGGCTAATGCACATCAGCACTGCTGAATTTTCAAATAGCTAACTCAATGTTGAAGGCCTGTATTTGGGGATTCAAGCTAGCATTGAAGGTCATAGACTCGAACATTTAAGCACAGAAGGGTCCATCCAGATCATCCAGTGTGACTTGGATAAACACAGGCCATATAATTTAACAGCTTGCTTCCTGCATTAAACTCACAGCTTCTGGATGAGTGAGAGCACATCTTTCATTAAGATACACTTCTACTCTTAACTTAAGACTTCAAGCGACAGAGAATCCACCACATGACTAGGTAAATTGTTCCAATGGTTAATTGCCCTTATTCTTTAAATGCGCCATTGGACATATGTTCCTAAGTCAGTTAGGCACTTTTTGAAAAATATCACCTAGATACATAAAATAGTCTAACATATGCTCAAGGTATATTGGAGCACCCAAATTTTAGATTTGGATTTCCCAAGTAGCAACTTACGTTTGAAAATTACATTTTCTTGATATAGGTAACTGCTGTAATGCTGATAAAGTAGTAATTGCTACTCCTTGTAACAGTCATGCACTCAAATAAAGCCAACTGGTGTAAGAGGGCGTTTGAGAATGTAGAAGAGAAGTTCATGCTACCACCATTGTGCTAGAACCATTGTTTGGACTAAAAACAATATAGCTGCTTTTAGAAAATAGGCAAGGGCAAAATGACCCTTATTCTTAAGTATTCTCAGGTCTGAGTTCACCTAGTCACAGAGGACAATGCAAAACAGAGTTTTAATGAAATTGTAGCAGACTCACGAGTCTCTCCATTTTTCTAACTCTGTGTTGCATCCTTGCAGCCCTGGGGGCCATAGTCTATAGAGCATGTGATTAAGCATTATTTTCATGATTTCAGATGCAGTTCTCTTAGACTGAGTAATAATTCATTTTCCACTACCATGCACATTGATCTCAAATTGTATGAACTATATACTATAGCCTGTCACTCGCATGAGAGAGAGAACTCGTAAACTAGTAATACCCATTGTATGAATATTTTTTCTCTTGTGGCTTTTTATGGTTAGAGCCATGCAGACTAATGAGTTTGAATTATAATCTCTTAATTTAAGAAGTAGGGCAAATAGCTTGTTTGTCACAGTGGGGTGTGATTTTTTTTTTTTTAAATGCAGAATACCAAAATTATGGTGTCATACAAATTCAAAACAATATGCAGGCTAATGCTACGTGCATGGGGATTTTATGTTCTCCAGGATGCACCAATTTAATTTTGAGAGCAAATCCTCATCCCCACTAAATTAATTTGATTCAGGACTCTTCTGTGGATAAGAACAGCTCTTTGTCAACTACAAAAATGCATTTGAAGTCAAAACTAAAGCCCCGTTTCTCAGTCTTGGAGCAGCCTCTTCTGGGATTGGGATGCTAGAGTAGGGGACATGGGACAGGGAAGAGAAGTGAGCCAGTGGGGGCATGAATGGGTGCCTGATATTTAGTCTGTCTTGTTCCCAAAGCAAGTGAAAGCTTTCTACCATGCTTCCATGGCAACCTTAGCCACAGTTAAAATACTGGTGTGAAGTCAACTGGTTGAATGTTACAAGGGGGTTTCTACTGCCCCCTATCTTCAGACACCAAATGGAGAACTGCACCTTGCTTTCAAGACTCAAGAGCAAATGAAAACATGTTGATTAAATTTGTCCTACAGTAGCAACACTTTAATTGCGTCTCTGTCTTCCTCAGGCATAATCCAATTCCCTTTGGCCTCCTTGTTTGTCTGCATTCTAATTGGGTTAGCGCCTTGTAAAACTGAGGGGCAAGGAGATGCCTTAAGCCTTATCTCAGTCAATTAACAAATAAGGCTATTTTTTATCAAAAGAGCTTAAAGGAGTTAGGTGCCAATCCCCCCACTAAGTTGTCAAGGAGATTTGGGCACCTACCTACTATAAACCTATTAAAGAAAAAAGAGCACAAATACATGCTATATTTGTATGATAAGTTTAAAGCATTTCGGATTTTGCTTTTCATGCTAAATTCCTAGTACTATAATCCTTAATCTGGGAAACCTGCTGTTGACTTCTGTGGCAGATTTTGTTTAAGGACTGCAGGGTCAAAGCCTTTGAAGGCGAGGTTTTTACCACTACTGAACTACATATGACAGTAAACAGTGTGCAAATATGAGTGTTAAAAGGATTTTCCCTGGCACATCTCCCAGTCATTTCATTTAAGGGGGCGGCAGGGGGGATGTGTTTCAGGTTTTCTATATTGAGTCTTGGCTGAAGAGAAGGAGATGAGTTCCAGGATCCACATATGCTGATAGATGCTTTGGGGAGAGATATGCCAGATCTGCAAAATGTGGTTTGGAATGTGAGCTTCCAGTACCCCATATTCTGGAGTATTTAGATCTGGAGTTTGGACTGGATCTATTTGTAGAGATGACCACCTGCAAAATTCAGATCTAGAACCAGGTTGAGATTCTAATCTCTGCTCAACTCCATCCTTTCCTCTTCTATTTAATCGCAAAGACTAAGGTGAGTGGGTCTGAAATATGATTCTGTTTAATTGTATTACTGAAATGCCTGACTATATAGTGCATGTATATTTACATTCCAGTAGGAATACGGTAATATTTCCTCCTTATTAATTGTGACGCTGATGTCACTACACAAGGAATTAAGAAGAGGGAACAAAATTCAGTCTTTCCTATATCTTTCCGTTTAAAGATCACTGAATTCTCAGAATTCAACCTTTGGGAATATAGTGGAGAGCAGTGAAAGTACTGTAGCATTTTTCATGTAAACGTACTTCTAATTCACAGACATTTAAGCTTTCTTTGGCAAGAACTTAACAGAAGGTGGCTCATTGTTTTGTGAGGGAGTGCTGCAAGAATACGCTAATCTGAAATCAAATTAACAATCTTTTGTTAGAGTAAGGCACATGAAGAAGGCTGGCCTTCTATTGAACTACCAAAATTTTGTGTATCTTTTTAAATCATTGCACTATTTTAAACTAACTGTTTAGGTAACTTAATTAGATGCAGGTGGTACAATTTCCATAATTACATAGAAGTCCTCATATTTTGTCATTATGCCTAATTTGAGTTGTTAATTCAGCATGAAAAGAATGCTTCTTGGATCAGTTTGGGTGCCACTGCAATTTTTATGGCAGATGAGAATGCACCTTCAAATAGTAGCTGATGGTACCTAGTGCTTTTTACTCAACAGCTCTTTCAGGTTTGGGGCCCTACCGTCTTCTACAGCAAATGGTTGAATTAAATCTACAATACAGAACTGGGAGTTCCTACTGACTTTAAGTGGGTCAGGACTTCAACCTCAGAGTCTATTGTTAGCTCTTATACCTGGAGTCATATTCTGATCTCTCTTATGCTCAGAGTAAATTTGAGACAACTACTTTAATATAAAAATAGAACTACACCCATGAAATTGAGATCAGAATCTGGTTCATCGATGTTTTTAAAGGGGTTGGTTCACATTCAGATCCATGTAAGAGAGAGCAGAATTTGTCTCTTGTTAATTGACTGTCTCAGGGTACTGGAGCCTCTATTTTCTTCTCTAACTTTAGCTCTAAAAAGGGAACACCAATTTATTTCACACAGGAGTAGAGAGGCTCTCTTAAAGGTGGTAAAGTGACAGTAGAACTTTGGAGAGAGGTTTACAGAACAGAAACCTATTTTGAAAAGCCTGCAAACCTTCCTCTGGGCTACCCCTCATGTGGAGCAAAGTGCCTGAAAAACTGTCAAGCTACAACAATTCTTATCCTCCTTCAAATACCTGACTTCTGTGATGTCTTCAGAAGACTGTCAGCTTACATCAGCCACCTCTACTCGTGTAGGGGGAAACTACATGGTACATATAGCTGCCTGGTTTTAGTGATCTTCTCCCTCTCTTTCAGCCATAGCTGAATGTTGTTGTGTCCACCTGGAGCACCTTGTCATTAACCTAGCCCAGTGGTTCTCAACCCATGAGCTGTTTGTGGCCCAGTCACCTCAAAGCTGTAGCCCATGTGACATCCTTGGGGCCATTTAGGTAGAATATATACTGTATGGGTACAGCCCACATAGCAGAGACAGCTGGCATATTCAGCCTCCAATGGTACATAGGCTGAGGACCACTGACATAGACTGTAAGCTCCATGGTGTATGTATAGCCTCTTGACTACATGTTTGTACAGCACCTAGCACAGTGGGGCACTGATCCATAAATGTGGCCTCCAGCTAGTGAATTATAAATAATAATGGCATGAAAAGAACTGTTTTAAAAATCAAGGCAAAGATGGAGCAAAAACAGTCTTTAAGTATTTTCATTGAAGGGTCTCATTTTCTTCCAGAGACTGTCATTGGATGTTGGGAGTTAATGATAGGATTCACAATCCAAATTTTCTATGCTATTTTCTGGCTGGCTTGGACCTCTTCTTGGGTGTTTCTACCCAGATTGTTTAGCTGCAATGCAACCAGCAGAGTAAGTGCGTGCCTAGAGCACAGGCAGTGAAGTTTCCTTCTGATAGTGGAAAAATCCATGTTGCCTGAATACTCAGTCGTTTGGGAGGATATTGTAGTTTATGGAGACCAGTTTTATGCCTCTTCCTATTCTTCTGTGTTTAGAGTGCATTTCTCATGCTGTGGGTTGGAAAGAAACCCTTTTCTAAGCAGAGGCCGGTGAGCAGCTAATCAGAAGATATTTCTTTGCTGCTCTACAACATGTTTTGTGGGCCAGATCTGCTCTGACCAAATTCAACAAGACCTTTGCTTTCACTGGGAACAGGGTCAGCTTTGGGACATCTTTTCCCAGTTTACTTGGGGATAGTACAACATAGAACTTTTGTGAGATTCATTTGCTTCACAAAACATTTGTTGTTCTTTTAAAACTAATTTCTAATGTGTAATCTGTAGCAACCTAAAATCTTGTGGCCATTACAGCGTATGCTAGTGGTGATTACAGCTGTGGTTCCAAACAAGTACTGGTAGAATGCAATCAGCTCAACCATCCCATATAAAAATATTTCAGATTAGCCAATTTTTAGACACTTCTTTCCAAAAATTACTAATGAATCCCAAGGAAGCCTTTTTTTTTTTTTTTGGTGGGAGGCACACTAAAAGTTGCTTAAACCATGAAAGATCCCGTTTATTGAAGATATTTTTAGAAGTAAAGAAGCACAGTATGTGCTGGCTTCTTGGGTAAAGCAACGAAGTTTTAAATGAGAAATTAGCTCACAACACTGATTTTTGAGGGATACTAGAAGGTCATTAATGTTCAAGAAATAGAACATAAGCTCACAGGATATTTTTCATTTGAAGACAGCAGAGAGGATTGTGTAATGCCTTGCTGACAGGGATCCTATTCTATGACTTAAGGCCCCTGACTGTAATGCGCTGACCGATGGACCATCTCTGTGTTTCCAGGGTTGGATTTAATAACAGAAAGAAACAAAAGTCTGCCCCAAGTCCAAATCTGCCCCAATTCCCAATAGATGCCTGGACTGCAGATAATAAAAGCCACTGGAGATGAGTGGAGAAGTAGAACAGCTCAAAATAAGTTAACAGAAGAAACTGAACTTCCAAATACCAGCACCTGACATGTGGCAGGAGTAGATTGTGTGTGCAGTGTAAGTGCCAACTAAAACGTCAGTCTAGACTATATTTTATCCTTAAAAGCAAGTTTCCAGTGGTTGTCTTTTGGTGTTACCCTGTAAGGTGCTGAATGCCTGGTTCTCCAGAACCTTGCATAGCTATTTGCACCTGAGCAAAGTGGGTGAAAGAGGTAACAAAATCTGAGTTCTCCACTCAGACCAGCTTCAAGTTCTTTTACGCTTGTGTTTAATGAGCCCACAAACTTTGGCACAGTGAAGAAGCAGACCCCCAGCTAGGCCCTGGGGTGATGAAATGGGGGGAGATCACTAACCCATAAAAGCTGGAGGGTGATGGGGCTCAAGTGGTTGATTTCTGTAGATTGAGTTGTACACCTGGGAAGAGAGTAGCCTTGCCCACCAGAATCCTCCTTTACACCCACAAACCATGGTGGAGTTCCCCTATCCTGCAATCTTGAGGGTCCTCCTTCTTCTACAACAATAGTTGTGGCGGATGAGTTGATTTAAACTCAAGGTTTATTATAAACAGTCCTTTCTTTCTCCTACCCTGGAGCCGCAAGGGGGCAGCCAAAGAGCTGCATGCGGCTCCGGAGCCACAGGTTGCAGACCCCTGTCCTGGCTGCATTCCCGCAGTTCTGAGCAGGGGTTGCAGCACTGTAACTACTTCTTCAGACCACACACTAACTAGAGCTGGTTGGAAACTTTCCATTGGAACAGTTTTCCAGTGGAAAACCCAGATTTCACAAAATCAAAACAGTTTGTGGGAATGTACCATTTTGTAACAATTTATCATAAAAACTCGAAGTGCCACATTTTGACCACAATGGGTGCTTCGTTTCAGCATACCATATGAACTATAATAACCAAAACAATAACGCTGAAACAAAGGGATTTTGTTTATCACAAGGCTTTGATAAGGTTGTTCTAATATTTAAATTTTTGTTGTAATGGAAATGTTGATATTTCAAATTTTGGGTTTGGTTGGAGATAAAAGAAAATGCCAGACTTTTCTGTGGCATGGAAATTCCACTTTCATAGCAGTGCTAATAAGTGCTAACTCCAAGAGCTTTGCATTGCCTGTGTTGTTAAAGATGACTTTATTAATTCAAGTCCCTTTTACATTTCTTGCCATTTAAATCTCTTTTCAACATGGGATGTCCCTGCAGCTAGGGGGAGAAGAAGAGGGAGCCCTTAATGGGCAAAGGTGCACACTATTCGCTCAAGAGAGAAGGCTTCCTTGCCACAACTCTGACTCCTGTAACGCAGTGTGCTGTGATAAACCTGCATTAAATCCCCTCTGAAGGAAAACTGTGTTTTTATCACTGAATCAGATTTGTTACTTCAGACTCCCACAGGGCAAATGTCAAATCCGTCATGTTGTTAATGAAAAGGGATATCCTAAATAGCAATTGAGTTAGCTGTTACTACTATGACCTGCCGGGAGGGACGTACCAAAGCAAAAAAGCAGCCTTCAGATCTCTCTTCCTATGGGCAGCTGAAACATGGGGTATCTTCAAGACGATAACCTTATACCTGAGAGTGAGATAAGATTTAGGGTCAGAGGACTAATAATGTCAGAGACAGAACGCAATGATCAAAATATTGATGTGAGTGAGAATCTCATAAGCCCAGACAAACCTGCTAATGGTGGATTACTCATGCACTCAAACTGGTACAAAAGGCCTAAAGAAAGCTTAGATCTTGCCTCAATCTTGTTAAACCTCCACTTTTCTCCTCCAAAATAACAAAACAAACTCTTAAATGGCTTCATCCCATCTATACGCCAGCCAGGCACACAAAATGCTTATTTCTCCTTTTTTCCCCCTCAGCAGTTTTATTAAATATGGTTTCAGATGCAGTCATCAGAAAAAACTAAATTTACTTTTAAGTGCACTTTGTAGGATTTGTTTTCTTAAGAGCTGATCCAAATGCAGAACAAATAAGCTTCTTAGCCAGAATGGAGAAACAGCTGATTAGGCTTGGTTTAATGTTTTGTCATGATGAAATAACGCACTGCTGAATAAATAAAGGGAGAATTATATATTTGACTAGCTGCTAATTATTGAGTTACTCCCAATTTGGCAGATTTTCCCATTACAAAGGCCTGAAGGCTGCACTGATCAAAATGTTGATACTTAGCCTCTGATGGAGAAAGTGGCCATCTAATAAGCCAAATGTTACTGTTCATTATTTGTATGAACCTTTGTTACCTATTATTTTGAAGTTCTTTGTAAGATCTCTTGACAAGAAGAATGTTACACTGCTTCTAGGTCACGTTGGATTTATCCTTTACAATTTTATCTGTTTCTGCTTCTTTATTATTTTTGTAAGTCCTTGAATATTTTGAGTTGTCTTCATACCCCTCGCATACCTTGTTTTTACCACTATTAGCTTATAAGAGAGAACTCATTCCAAAAATAGTTATTAATCAGCCTCAGAATGGCCCTTAGAATGAAATCAGATAAATAAAACAGATCATTTGTAAGAGAAGACACAGGCAGTTCATGCTGTAAAATCTTTCCTGTATAGACAAAGCCTTAGAACTAACAGGAATGTTAACTCTGGCTCCATTGATTTTTTTTTCCCCCTTCCCCCGAAGAACCTGTTGGAGGTCTGATAACCAGATAGCATGTGTGGGGAAAAATCAGGACAGGTGGGCAAGGAGGCTGCTTATGTAAGGCAAAACTCTGAATGTCCCTGTTGAACTGGGACATCTGGTCACCCTCTGCTGATTCATCGTGTGTGTGCTGATATGCCAGCCTCTGCGAATGGACAGTCTAGTCTGTCCCACATGACCTCCCTGTCCAAATAACTTGTTCTGCCATTCGTCACTGCCTAATGATTTGTTATTCTGCCCAAATCATTTGTTTTGCTGCTCATTTGACTCACTGCATAATTAACTTTGCCAGCCAATTGACTCTCTGTAATTGACAGGGATGGCAGGGCCTTATTTGTGTCCAGTGTGACATTTGATGCCATGGGAAGGATTCAGATGATCCAGTGTTTCTCTCCATATTAATCACAGCAGATCTAGATGACATGTGGCTATAATTCTAGCACAAAGGGCCAATCACCATATGCTACTCAGGGGCAGCTGCACCAAACGTGGTGCAATTGATAGAGAAATGCTGGTGTCACTGAAGCCCCTGAGATCTCACTATTATAATTTAATATGGACAAAACCATAACTAGCCTCAAATCGCCCCATGCCACTCATAGCGCCAGCATCCACCGTATCACTCAAACCTGTAACTTTCGGATTATCTTTGCGTTCTTCCCAGTTGTCTCACCTTCATCCAAGTTCTGCTGCTTTGATTTGAACGTGTCTCAGTTCAGTCCTATTCTTTGGACCTCAGCCCTAAACACACTCTTTCAGGCCCTCTTCATTTCCTGTTTTAGAGTCCTACTGTGCAGGAGGAATTTCCCCACCTCCCCTCCCCCAAATTGATCCTCTCTCCCCTCCAGCCACTACAAAACGCTGTAACTAAAATGATTCTTGCCCACCATTCTGACCAATTATCCTCCTTATTATGAATGTGGATCTCTTCTATGGTACTTTTCATCAGACTTCATAGAAAGTTAACAAAGTTCAGTATCGTTATCCCCATTTTATACAAGTGGAAAATGAGGCAACTTATTTTACCTCTCCCTGTCAAAGAAGGCAGGTAGCAGAACTGGGTCTGGAACGCAAGTCTTGGGAGGCCTAGTCGTGTGCTCTAGCCACTAGACACTACTGCTACTCACTAATTCTCTTTATGTAGCCTATTGCATTCCAATTCTTGTCATCACCATCCGAGCCCTGTATAATTCTTCCTTCTCTATTAACCTTCCCTTGTTCCATATTATGTCCACCCTGTGAAGCCGCTTGATTGTCATCTGCCTATTTGTCAGCCTCCCACAAGGATATCTCTGTACCTTCTATCCCACTTCATCTTCATGGGACCATCCCTCACTCCCAGGGTCATCTGCCAGGCTACAACCTCTCCATAGTCAGGTCATTCCTAAGGAGAGACTTTCTGTAGGATGCTATGGAGAAGCTAAGTGATTTATAACAGTAAGGTTTGAGTTGTGGTGGGGAATAATTTGTATATACTATCCTTCTTGTGGGATATCAAACTTAGTGTAACCATATGTTACCAAGATGTGGCCAATCACTTCTTTGGCTGCTCAGCTAATATATTATATGTCTTTCCTCTACTATTTGTCTGTTTGTCTATTTGTTGTTTGACTGTGAGCTCCTTCAGGCACACTACCTTCTGTCCTCCTTTGCAAAAATCTAGCCCACTGTGAATGCTACTGAGAATAAATAATAATAATCTGATGTCCTGAATTATCTCATCACAGAATAATACTCATTGAAAGGCTTGCTTTCATTGGCTACAGTGCAGTATAGTTTGCCTTCCCTATTTATTGCCACTTTTCATTAAAAACCTAACTAGGTTGCGCTTAGTTCTTCCCAGATTTTCGTCTGCTTCTATGACTTCAATTTTTACCTCCTTTATTACTTAATCAAGCATTGTACCACTTCATTCCTACTCCGGTACACTTAATGAATTTTAAAAAATACAATCCTTTGCCAAATCAACAAATACATTCCCAGCCTTGTTTCCGCTAATGGTATTTTCTAGTTCATCTGAAGAGAGAAAATCTTCCATTTGGCCTCTTTTGCATCACTTCTATTGGCTCAGTTATTTCACAGTCCAGTTACTCTTTTGCCTAGCTGGCTTATAACAAATAGCATTTTTAGACATCTCCATTTCTTGAATTTGTATGCAACCATTATTATAATCTTCTCTTGCCGAGCTCACTTTTCCATATACAGCTGCCAATTGTAAATCCTCAAATGCATCTTTTAGAGAGAGTTGCTCATGTCGATGGAGGGTGTGCTTCTTTCCCTCAGTCTATCTTCCTCCCAATCCATGTGCTGTATGTCCTTTTTATCGTATAGCTCATTGTAATCTTGCCCCAAAGTGCCTATTTATTTGTTAAGAATACAAGTCTTCTGTGTTTGTTTTTTATGTGGGGCCTCTGATTTTTGGTTTTAACCATAAAACACCCACGTATTTAAAAAAATGAAATCTGTGTTCATCCAGTAAATAATAGAAATGGTGGCTTATATCTAAGAGTTTGTTTACACTGAATAATGATTCAGACTAGGGGGGTGTGTGACTTCTGAAGTATGCTAACTTGCTATGCAGTAGTTGGTCTATGTAGATTTTGCTAGGGCGCACTGAAAGTTTCTTAGCGGACTTTTACATAAGAAGTGAGAAGGATTGTAAAATGGTAAGTGTACCAGTTGAGGAAGGTGCAATAAAGCCCCATACTCTTTTGCTTCATGGTTATCTCTATGAACTAGAGCTGTGTGGGAACCAGAATTCCTGTTTCATGGGAAATTCTGCAATTTTTGAAAATTGTTTTTGTTCTGAATTTTAGAAACTTTCTGTTGTGGGTCAATTGAAACATTTACAATGCAAAATTCAAGTTGGCTTTGATTTGTTGTAACAGTCTAACCTGATCCTATGACTTACATGTCCCTGCATTTATTTTCCTTCCATTCTGTAAGTTGTCCATCTTCAAAGCATCTGACGAAGTGGGATTTTTCTCCCACAAAAGCTCATGCAATAAATGAATTTTGTTAGCTTTTAAAAGTGCCATAGGACTCCTTGTTTGTTTTCCCAGAGTAGAATCTCAACTTTCAGGTCAAAAAGTGAATCCTGCTCTTCCACCAGGGCTCTTCCATAATAGTTAAAAGAAGGGGAAAAATTAAAACTAACACATCTATGAATAGGGAAGAGGACCACTGGAGAAGAAACAAAGGCAATTGACTTGATCTAAGCATTTATACTGAATAGATATACTTCCTAGCTAGAGGATGTTGTGAAGGGCAGTATAACAGGGCTCATAAAAGAGCAAGTTAAATTCATGGAGTATAGACATTGATGGACCTATTTGCTGAGACAGGCAGGGATTCCTGCTTACCACTGGCTGTGAATGGCTGACAGGATGCATCACTTGATTACCTCCCCTGTTCATTCCTTCTGAGGCATGTGGCATTGTCCACTGTCAGAAGACAGGATACTGGGCGACTGGACCATTGGTCTGACCTAGTACAGCTATTCTTATGTCCTCATTCCACACAAGCTGATGGGAGTAAGAATCCACTTGTTGGAGCACTTTCATTGTCATCCTGGCTACTCTTATCTGTGGCTGGGTGTAAGTAGGGCTGGTCTTAGCATGAATGCACTGTAATAATCAGGAAAAATAACCATGCTGTCCCAGATGCCATTATGCCATGACTGTGGGCAAGCAGTGACTATTGTAGATAAACCTATGCCATGAGGTGCTGAATTAGATTCCAACTTGGAAAGTTTGAGAGGGTTTGTTGCTGGCTTTCCAGTTCCAATCCAGCTTTAATTGCCAGTCTGTACTGTGTTAATCTCTGAAGTGCCACATTATACAGAGAAATCTATTGCTCTGAAGGGTTGCCCGCTCTGCCTGCTGGTGAAGGTGAAGGGTGGTTTTTAATTACCCCCCCACCCCACCCCCAGCAGCTATGGTTTGCATCAGTGAGCTCCCTGCCGGACAGTCTGAGGATTCTTGCCATTATCAGAATGAATAGGCATCAGAACACAAAGAACAGGCACGACAGTCAAAATCCAGAGAATTGCAATGATTGCAAATCTAGTGGAATTCTTATATATAAAAAGTTGACACACGGTGATGTCTCAGGGACTCTCTCTCTCCACCATGAGACGCAACTGCTCAAACTATGAACACGAGGCACAATAGGCCCTAAAGAGTGAGGCATGTGAGCTCAAGGATAGAACTTTCCTGCTAGACCGCCATGGCGTGGAACATCTTGTCACTGAGTATTGACTTCAAATCCCAGCCCCTTCAGGATGCAGTGTGAGACCCATGTTTGCCAGAGCTTTCCCAAAATAGCTACCAGGATCCAAGGATCAAGGGGAAGGGAAGAGGCAAAAATGGAAGAAATAAGACTGAAATGATCCGTATGCTTGGTCTCTGTGCTAGGAAGGAGGGAGCAGAAAAATGTTAAATTTTGTTGACTTTATAAAATCTTTTAATAAAGCATTTAGCTATTACAATAACAGGCTTGCTATGCTATAAATGCGCAGAAAATAAAGAGGCAGAGATAGGGGTGAATGCACTATAACGTGATTTTTGCATTCAGACTGATGAACTTGTTTATTCAAAGGAGGATTTCAGAGACAGCATGATAGCAGAATTTAAAAATTATGCCCCCATAGGAACAGAAGATATTGTGGTGGAAAATAGCAGAGAACTTGTTTTCAGGTTTCAGTTGGATACGCACAAAGCTGCCATGCTGGTGCTGGATTCATAGTCTTTTCATTGCAGACAATGAACTTAAATACCTGTCTCTCCAAAAATAAAAAAATATTTTCTGTTTTCTTAAGAAAATATTTTTTTCCTGCAGGATCCACATGATGTGATCCCCTGCCAAGACAGATTTCTCTCTTTATCCTTATCATAGCTCTGCAGAACAGCTTTCGTTTTCTTTGGACTACTAAACAGCAGCTCTGTCTATTCTTGTGCATGCATTTTTTTTTTATTTTTTCTTTTGACAGTACCTAGCTTAACCCATAAGTGTGAAATTAATGTTTATTTTAATTTGCTTTAACTAGTTCAAATTATGTAAACTGTCACCTTCCAGTTTTGGATGGATAGAGAATAGTACATGCAACGCCATACACGTTCTCACTCTGTCGCATTGCAGGGTTAAATAACTTGACATTTTGATTTGTTATCTGAAGCTTAACTAACAAGGGATTCCATCTTACTAGAATTTTAATCATTCAGTAAGAATTCAATATACATTTGAAACTGGTTTATGAAATAGAATTTGCGCTTTTAAACTTGGCTTCTTATTTACTACTAAATACTTCTGAATGATATCTCCCTGAGTGATGCCAGCCACAGTTTCCATTATTGGCTCAACAACCAATCATTATTTTATATTTATTGCCTTTCCTGCCAATGAAAAATTATATACCAGCAATGGATTAGTCACTGCGTTGATTTAAATATGACATATCTGTTTCAGCTCAGATTGATAGTTATTGCATTAGCAATACATTTTGGCTTTAAGATTTCTAATTAAAAGTGTCGTGTGATTCTTGCTTAAATTTATTTTCCTGTTAAAAACAACATATTACACAATATCTCACTCTCTTGGATAAATGTTTGATTAAAGGGATGAATCAACTGAAATCTTTGTTTTTTAACCTCTGTTACAAAATTTTAAATCTATTAGTAAATCTAATATATTTTTCAACTATTTAAGCTATTTGCTTTCTGTGTTTCCCTTACCTTGTGCTTGTTTTATTTTGTGGTTGGCTGACAGGCATTCATGTGCTTCTGATTTTATGGGTAGTCTGTATTTCTGGAGCAGATAGTGTTGAAGTCAGTGGAGCTACACTCTTCACTGCAACTGAAGATGTGACCCGTTGTCTTGTACCTGGGGAAGACCCTGCTTCATGTTGCATCCCTCCCTCCATAAAGCCAACTGAAAAGACCCTAAAGTTGTAGCATAGCACACGACCTCAGTCAGGCATGTCTCTTCCCTTCCCTTCCCTCCAGAAAGGGGTTGCATTTAGAGGTGTGTTACTCTCCGAGGTCATAATCCAACTCCTACAGAAGGGTTCTGATTAATAGCTAATTTCAGCCCTTATCAGCAAATTTGACTTGTGTAGAAATTTTCTGCACTTTCACAGCTTCTTGACTTGTCCAGTGATATGTCTGTTACTGTTACCTGGCTAGAATCCTGGCTAGAGAACAGATGTGCCTGTTCAATGTTTCTGCTGAAGTCTTAAAAGATTGTTGCAAACTTTTTTCTCCCTTTAAGATCATATTCTCTCTTGGTGTAACCCCATCAAGTCACTGAGGCTACATCAACAGTGTCACATGGCATCCTAAAACAGGTTAGACTAAGTAATGACCCGTTCCATACACAGAAGAAAACACAATGCACGTTATCAAAAGACTTAGAATGGAAGCCTTGATTCAGCAAAGCAGTGAAGCATGTGCTTAAATCCATCACGTATAACAGAGACAGTCCCTGACCCCAGAGAGTTAGCAATGTAAGCTCATAGGTGACAGGTGGATCCAACATATGGACAGAGGAGGGCGCAAGGAAACAGTGAAACAAACAAAGAGTCTGGTGCCACTTTTAAAGACTAACAAATTTTATTTATCACATGTGCTTTCATGGGAGAAAATCCCACTTCATCAGATGCTTGAAGATGGGGAAGTTACAGGAGGTGAGCAAAATAAATGTAGGGGAGGAAACAATGAAATGAGGCTGTTGAGCACTGACAAAGGCTGGTCAGAGCACACGAGCTGTCTAACCATCGCTGAGTTTTCTGTAGGTATTACAGCACATGCCTACTTCTAAGCATGTGTTTAAGTCCCACTGAAGTCATTGAAGTTAAGCATGTGTGCAAGTACTTTGCTGAACCAGGCCTGTAAAATACTCCAGCCGACTGCTTTAATCTTGCACCACGAGGTATTTCTGGAGTAGTGACCGCTGCAGTTTTTACGTGAGAATGTCCCCAATATTTAGTTCTGTTGGTCAATAAAGTTTCTCGCTAGCTCCCAAACTGGTTACATTCTGTCCAGCCAGAAGAACTGAAGCCCCCTTATGTACTGTGATGTTTAACTTTAATTAAACCCTCGCAACATAAATTCCAGTGGTCAGTGATGTAATAGATTCTTTCTGCGGCAAACACACTCTGGGGAGTAATACTGTCAGGAAATGGAAACCCTCTCACTTGATACTTGTATTTATTGTCAAGAGCCTGACTGAAGGCTTTTGTTTGGTGATTTGAAATGAAACTGCCTGTTTCCACCCTTCTCAACTGCACCATTGTCTGAGCTTGGAGAGGAATTAATATCTGATCTGTAAAGAAAAGATCCTTTTTAAGAGACCTTTATATAGAACAATGATGAAAATAGTCTGTGATGGGAAAAATAACTAGGGGCCTTGTCAAAGTAATGGGCAGAAGCAAAGAGTCAATTTAGGCTCCATCTGCACTTGGAGCTGTGGGTGTAATTCCCAGCTTGACGAGACATACGCTAGCTCTACTGAAAACGGTGGCTGCCTGAGCACAACTTGCGGCAAGCAGTGGCACTGGGTAAATTCCCCAAGCACAGGGTGTGGATGGGTTTTTTTCAAGGCAGCTTGCCCCTCCCACTGTGTGCCACGGTCCATGCTGTTGCGGCTGTGCTACTGTTTTTTAGTGCTAGCTCAACGAGCACTAACACAAGTGTATCTGCTTGAGCTGGGAGCATCAGCTCTATGTGTAGATGAGATTTCTCCAAAAGTACCATGTCAGATGCTAATAACCCTAAAATGATCATCAGTGGTCACAACAAAATGACGACTCCTTCTTGCCCACACTAGTTCTCTGCTCCCCACATACCCGTGTCTTGGCTTTCTCATTAAGGATGTTTTCTAGCACCAGGGAGGTCGGCAGGAATTTTGCCATTGAGCTAAGTGAGAGCGGGATAAGGTCCTTGCTGTCTGCAGAATGTGTCCCATCTGATTACTGCCACATTTCTCACTAACCACTCTGCTTTAGACCAACAAGTGCTCTCTTGTGTGATACTCAAAAGGTCTAAAGATCGTGCACATGTCAAGCAGCACAACTCCACCCCTCATGCTCTTCTGACCTATTTTTTCAGTAGAGCAAGCATTGCAAGACTGGTGGTAGGCTGTCCGGTATTTGCCATCTAGACACAAAAAAGAGGTGAAATAGACAAATGACAAACAGGGCAAGGGTTTGCACAAAGACACTCACTTTGCATCCTATTCCCCTGCCACCTGCCTTAATTTTACCTGATTCTGCAAGCTGTTCCTGGCAAGTTCCAAAGGGGCAGCCGTGTTAGCCTCGTTCAGTAAAACAAATAAGATGTCCTGTGGCACTGAAAGAGTAACAGACTTATTTATTGCATGAGCTTTTGTGAGAGAAAATCCTACTTCATCAGATCCTTTGAAGACAGGAGAACTTACAGAATGGGGGGAATGCATGGAGGGAAGTGTAAATCATAGGATCAGGTCACACTGTAACAGTAAATCAAAGCAGTTGTTTGGATTCAAACACTGCAGAACAGCATATAACAGAGTAAGATGAGGTCAAATCACCTGTTGTAATGAGAGAAAAATCCAAAGTCACTATTAAGCCCTGAAGCAATACAATTAAATTTGCGAACAAATTTGATCTCCGCATTACAACAGGTGACTTGACCTCATCTTCGTCTATATGCTGTTCCCCAGTGTTTGAATCTCAATGGTTTTGATTTGCTGTTACAGTGTGACCTGATCCCATGAGATACACTTCCCTGCATTTATTTCCTCCCCTTCTGTAAGCTCCCCCATCTTCAAAGCATCTGACAGAGTGGGATTTTCTCCCACAAAAGCTCACGCAATAAATAAATCTCTTAGGCTGTGTTCACACAGAGGGGGTTATTTCAATACGGTTGTTTCGAAAAAACTTGTATCGAAATAACACCTTATTTAATTTGAATTAACAGTTTGTTAATTCAAATTAAGGAAAGAAGCTCAAAGCGAAATAGCAGGTTCAGGCAACAGTTATTTCGAAACAAGTCACTGTTGTTTCGAAACAACATGTTCGCACGGCGTTGTTTCGAGACAATCGTTTCAAAACAACGTTGTTTCGTCCCCGCATGGGGTTTAACTTGTTTTGAAACAACGGGACCCATTGTTTTGAAACAACCGTGCGTCATGTGAACAGCCTAAATCTTATTTCAAAACAACCTCTGTTGTTTCGAAATAAGAGGGCTGTGTGAACACAGCCTTAGTCTGTAAATGCCACAGGATTCCTTGTTTGTTCCAGGCAAGTGAATCATCCCCCTTACAGGCACACAGAAGTCAACAGAGGCAAGAGAACAACTTTGCTGCTGCCCTGTCAAATAACAATCAGGCAGAGAAGCCTCCTAGAAATGCTAAGGAGAGGGAAGCACAGTGGGGACCAAGGGGAACTGACAGGAACAAGGGTTATGGGATTGATAGACTTGGGTATGAAATGACTGGTTTTTTGAAGGGGGAACAAGTATGGAACTGGAAGTGTTTGCAGGTAGGAAACATTTTACCTGGGGAATATTATTCATCTGAATATGACTTTAAATTTTTGAAGGATTTCTTTGCTAGAATTTTGGTAACACATCACCACAGCTACTCCTCTAATTAGGAAAGACTATATCACATCCATTCATCAATGTCCAATGCTCTTGCTTTGGGTACAATTCAAGGTGTTGAGTTTGATCTACCAATTCACTATGTAGGTTGGTTGATGACTATTTTTGCTTTGAGGTCTCTTGCACCTGGACTCTGATACTGGCTGGCTCAGGGGTCTTGAGGAAATTCACTCTCCCTGTTGGTCCAGCAAAGCATGAGTTCATTGATCTTCAGTGCATAGCGTAAAGCTCATCAACTTCCTCAGGCTGTTGCCCAAGGAAGAGGATGCATTGAGGTGATCTTCAAGAATTATTGATTAGGCATTGGTCAAAATGTTCTTCTTGTTGTATTTAATTGTACGACTAGAGTTTTGGTGATGAGCCAGGTTTACAAAGCAAATAAAAATAAGCTGACGTGCACAACCATTGATCCAAAAGGATAATTGCCTGCTCATTTTAATATAGGAACTCAAAACCAGCACGTAGAGTTCTCACAGGATGAATATTGTTAACTGACGCAAACAGCTTCCCGACCAAGAGAAGCGGGGAGGGGACTGCAGTGGTAGCAGAGGAGTGGCTATGTTGGATGATTGATTTCTAACACTATTTAGTGGAGAGCTTGTCAATATTGTTACAGCATATATCTGAGCTCAGGCTGGTTCAGAGGCTGATGATGAAAATATCTACTCTTGCCCACTTCCTTTTTTTCCTTCAGCAAGAGATGACCATGTCTAGTTTTCAGATAATGACAGTGGGACAAATTCATGTTTTGGTGGCAGCAGAAAAGACGTGGCTCTGCTGAGCAAGGGGGGAGTGTTGGTTACAGGTAGGCTTAGCAGATACCAAAGCACAGAAAGAAGGGCGAGGAAGTGCGAAAAAGAGGACGTTGGAGGACACATGGAGAAAATGTAATATTAATATAATATTTTTCTGTTTTGAGGGGGGCCCTGGAATGCTTCCCCCTAAAAATAGGGTGTTCCAGGGCATTCCAGCACACTTTAACCCCCGTAAGTAAAAAGCCAGACAAAATCATGTATTTTTAAAATGCTTGCTGGATGGAGGACAGGAAGGTAAAAAGGAGGACATGTCTTCCTTTTGCCTGACGTCTGGTAACCCTAGTTACGAGCCACCGAAAGAGAGAGGTGGTTTCTTCCTGGTAGAAACCCTCCATGGCAGCTCCCATGAGGCTGGAGGGAAGATGGAGCAGAGACAGAGCAATATGCTCTATTGCTGCATATGTTCTCCCACCTTTTTCTTATGGGGATGAGAGATGCTAGAACCGTTTTCTGTCACAAAACTGTGTGAAGCTGGCAGACAACCCCTTTCAACGCTAATAACAAGTGTCATTTTTAAAAGGCAACGCTGAAAAGAAATAATATATTGGATCTAGGATATTTCCAACTTCTTCTGAAAATACTTTTTTTTTTTTTTACAGTGTTTTTTGTATATTTTTGGCCAGTTTAAATATGTGTGTGGTAATTTTGCTGAGCATCTCCATTTTACCATTTTGTTTCACAATTACTTTGTGGTTCATAATTGGTTTTCGTCTCCTGCATGTGTGTTGTCAAAAACAAACAAAACAATGTATTTTCTGCTACTTAGACTTTTTAATTATGTTGCACCAAATTACTCCCCTATATTTACTAGATAACAATTGTGTAATTGGTACACATCTTTGGTCTCTGACACACAGACAGTGGGGCAGTGCAGACAGTTTTTAAAAGATCAGGTGCCTGACTGAGAAGAAGAAACTGATGTTTAAAGAGCATAATTATGAACAAGAGACTACACCTTCCTATTTGTAGCCGATTAGCATTGTTTTTGCTGCTTCTTCAACAGTTTTGGGCAAGACGCTGTGCTAGGAAAGACATGAAATGAATTTCTGGATGACCGAATAGGACAGTGTAAAAATAACGGTAATTCCACCTAGGCATAACTGTACAAGGCCAAAACTCCCCCAGTGGGAGATGAACTGTTAAATCCCTGAGGGGAAAGCATGCTGTTAAGATGCTCAGCGTCACAGTTTGATGTCTGCATTTGCAGTTTGAACCCACAGTGTGTCACAAGGCTGAGGAACAAGATATGAGAGCTCTGTGCCCTGCCCAGGAGCTACCACATGTGCTCATTTTCTTTTCTCCCTTCCCAACTCTTGGTTGCAGTTCAGTAACTAAGGGCTAAATCCTATTCTGAGAAGACAACTAAAGTGGTCAGCCAGGCTGGGTGCTAGGAAAGGTCTAAGGGAAAACCAAATCCAGGCAGGCCTGTAAGATTATCTGCAGCCAGTGCACTTGCACACTGTAGCAAAGAATGAATGGTGGGTCCACAAACATTGTCAGGCATACAATAGACTTGAATCATAGGGTTGGAAGGGACCTCATGAGATCATCAAGTCCAACCCCCTGGGGCTTGAACCCAGGAATTTCTGCATATTAAGCAGAGATGCTAGCCACTATCTCTTAGCCTACTGCTAAAGTCCCCCTTTGGTGGGGTATAAAAGGCCCCCACAGAGCAGTGTTCAGTAGCGCACGGCAGTTATAGATCTGTAAGTTTTGCCAGTCTTGCTCTCTTACCCCATCACCATCCAGAATTTGGGATGGGAGGATTTGGGGTGGTGGTGCAAGGGACAAGAAGAGGATGGAGGGAAAAAGGGACTCTCAGTCAGGAGAAATTTTAACATTCCCAACAGATTTAAAAAAGGATTTAAAAAAAAGGAATTAAAAAAACAGATTTTTTTCTGTTAAAAATGTAACAATCGCAGCAATGCAATGTGTGTTGCATAGCGAATTTATTATCTGAAAAGAAACAGTTTGTGTTGCCATTCCAGTGTGGTAGACTTAGCATTTCCAACTGTGAAGTACTTTCTTGTATATGTTAATTCAAGGCAGGCTCTACTCTTCACTATGCTGTACTTCTTGTATTGCAGTTTAAGGTCATGTATAATACTCTAGGTAACAAACAGAAATAAAAAAGCCAATACATGTTAATATAAAAACAGAGGTACATAAAGTACAAGTAATGGAATACAAACATGGAGTCCTGTGGCACTTTTAAAGTCTCACAAATTTATTTATTGCATGAGGTTTCGTGGGAGAAAATCCTTCTTCACTGGATGCTTGAAGATGGGGAATTTACAGAATGGGTTGAAGCATCTGATGAACTGGGGATTTTCTCCCACGAAAGCTCACGTGATAAATACATTTGTGAGTCTTTAAGAGTGCCACCAGACTCCTTGTTTGTTTTGCTGAACTAGACTCACACGGCCACCCCTTTGGAACTTGTCAAATGACATTTCTTGTGTGTGTAACCGGCTGTGGGGAAGAGTGCCTGTGTGTCACCTCTCACTCACAGCTTCACCCACTGCAACTGTGCTGCCTCTTTGGTATTATGTGCAGCTAGGGCCAAAGTGTGCGTGTGTGTGTGGGGGGGGAATCAGAGCTGGCATCCCTGTGTGTGCATTGAGGGGAACCAGGACTGATCTGTGCTGGGAGTTGGGGGAATCAGGGCTGGCCCCCTTGTGTGTGTTTTGGGGGGAACCAGGACTGATCTCTGTGTGTTGGGGGGATCAAGGCTGGCCCCTGTGTTAGTTGGGGGGGGGACCAGCACTGATCTCTGTGTGTTGGGGGG
>ML682007.1:7621056-7867002 GCA_007922195.1 Podocnemis expansa
TGTGTGTTGGGGGGGAATCAAGGCTGGCCCCTGTGTTAGTTGGGGGGGGGACCAGCACTGATCTCTGTGTGTTGGGGGGAGGCTGGATTCAGGGCTGCCCCTGTGTGTCTGTGTTGGGGGGACCAGTCCGGGTCTCTGTGCTGGGGGAAGGGGGGTTTGCACCTGCCGGCTGCACCCCCAGGCTCCTGGGCAGGGCTGGGCTGGGGGCGGCGCTTTGCGCTTCTCCCCTCCCCGCCTCCCTCCGCTCGGCTGCCGGCGGCACGGCGGGCCGGGCAGGGCTGGGCTGGGACTCGGCGGCTGCGGGGGCCGGGGCCGGGGCCGGGGCCGGGCGGGTTGTCTCCGGCTGGCAGGCGGCGCCGAGCCCCGATGGGCGGCCGGCGGGGCAGGAGGCGCGGCCGGGCGCGGTGAGTGCGGGGCCGGGCGGCGGGGGCCGGGCGCGGGGCGGCGGCTCCGGGTTCAAGGCGATGCCCGGCGCGGAGAAGTTGCGCGGGGACGGGCTGCGGGCACATAGATGAGCGGCCTCGCCTCCTCCGCCGAGGATTTGGGGGAGCCGCCGGCCGCCTGGCTGCCTTAGCTGGCAGATTTCATGCAGGCTCAACCTTGACATTTAAAACCTCCGTCTGACAATCGTTTCCCTTACATTGCCGGAGCTGTTGCAGGGAAGTGTCATTTTGGGGACTGTTTTCTTGTCTGGGATGTAAAGATCTCTCTGTTTAATCTCCTGATAAATATTTTTAGCTACAGAATCTATAACAGGCTCCACTTGCCCCATTTTTTTAAAACCGATGCTCGAAAGGGACAAATGGTTGGATCCTGAAAATCACCTGCTGGACAGGTGCGTGTTTCTAAGGAGCCGCTTCCCATTGACAGCGAAATGGTTTCGGGCTCTGGATTTACCTTTATGCCCTGTATCACTGAGGAATGGTCATGCTCTGTCATGCCAGGATTAATTTACACTAGGAACATGTCTGCACTTCTAATTAACGCTCCACAGGAGCAGCTGCAGTGGACCTCCCAGTTTAATATTATGTGCTGAAGATGGCATGATACATCCCGTGCTGTTAGGACGCATGGTGTGAAAGATCCGCTCTGTGCAGCCCTGCTTCAAAGAGGCAGCAGTGTAGTGTGAAGTTCAAGGCACGAGAGAGGAAAGAGAGATGCAAAGGAACAATTTGTTCCTGAACCATATTTCCTCAACCCCTTTAAAGTCTCAGTGGTAATTTAATATGGGTTTTGGTGGCATAGCTATCTGTAATCAAGGAAGGATAATACCTATGCATGCATTTTCTCTGCAGTGTGCAGGTTTTTTTTTTTGTTTTGTTTGGTAACTGAATCCTAGAAGAGGAAAATCTACATCAGAGCAAAGAGAGTTTGCTCAGGAGTTCTGTATATTTAAAATTTTCTTCATTGCAATAGCTTTGTGGGATTTGTGTTTTCAGCCAAATGCTGTTGCACTGGTGGAGATCCACCGTGACTCCATAGTCATTGATTTAAGTGGAATTGCTCTGGTTTACACTGGTGTAACCGAGAGGAGAATTTGATCCGTGGTCATTTTTATGTTAAATTATGCAATCTTTCTCCTTTCTACCCCAGCACGACACACCCAGTCCTGTAATTGTTAGTCTAACTAAACTCTCACTGAGTAAGATTTACACTCCAGCTCCCAACAATGGGCAGTTGATGCACAGAGAAAACCCACTGCACCTGGCACTTCTCTTTCCTGCACAGGAGGAGGTGACTTGTCTCCGTGGTACTGTTCTCCCTGCTCCTCCTTTTCCCCACTTTCCAACAGCCCTTGGAAGGAGCTTATTTTGGTCAAGATCTGACTGTGGAAAGGGGTGAGGACTGGATTTGCCATATGTTGGATGGTGGCGGGGATGGGGTGGGGTTGAGTGTGGCGCAGAAATACAAATTTGCCTTCTGAATTCAGCAAGTCTCCGTGGAAGAGAGAATACAGCAAAAGGTGGTGGCTGGGAGCAGTTGGGGGGGGGGGTGCCAGATCATGCATTTCTATTAGAGCTGTATTGCTAGGGGGATGTGCTGCGTGGTGGGACAGTGCAGGCTTGGAGACACTACAGGTGACCTTGCTCTTTTCTTGAGTCCCTGGGATGTGCTGAGATGCCAGGGGATCATGCAGGTTGGGAAGTGGGTCTTAGTGATTTGTTCCTTGGAGCCAAACCCCTTTTCTCTGCGGCGCAGTTGGGAGGAACACCGTGACCGTGTCCTCTTGGAGACGGCTTCCTCAGGTGATTGCCCTTGGGGGCGGTGGTCCGGCTCAGAACATTGAGCCCTCTGAAAATCAAAAATTGCATTTTGGGGTGTATTAGTTTTATCCTGGAAAACTTCTCTGCCCTGGAACGGAGACATTTCTTGCAAAGGAAATGGGAAGATTTACCATTCTCCTTTGCGGCTGCATTAACCTGCCTTTAACATTTTGCAGTGCTTTAAATGATCTAATTCCAGCCCTCCTGTTTGTCAGCTGAGAGCAGTTGGAGAGCTTCACACTTGGAGCCTGCCATCCTCCTTAAGCGGGGAGTTTTGAATAGCCTTAAGTTATCAGCAACGAGGAGGGCCATATGATTGTCACCCACCCCCTAAGATTGTCTGTGGGCAGTATCCCTTTGAGCCGTATGGCACAGCTCCCCCAGTTTAGCAAAGGAGAACAACGTGTGGTGGTAAAATACAGTGCATTTTACGGAAGAGCTATTTGTTGCTGGGAAACAAAAAACATTTTTATTGCTCTCTAAAGCCAGCTTTCTCTAATGATGCTCAGTTGAAAGGATTTAGAGTGGTGTTTAATCAAATTTAGGGACAGTGATATTAAAAGTCCTTTGAAATAATTAACCGGCTTATTTAGAGTCTTGGGTAATTTAGCAGGGTAGGAATGTGATTCATGCTTTTCAGGTCACTGAGTGAGTGTAGTATTGCTGTGTGTAACCTGGGTAATGTTTACAGATCTCTTTCAGCAGCTAGGCTCTCTGTAGTGGTCCCTGGGTTGCCTAAGGCTTGGTTTTGCTTTTATATACTTGTTTAGTAGAAAGTTTTCAAATTTATACCTGGAGGCCAGCTATTTGTTTATACTTAAGGACACAGGACATTGATCAGCATGTTGGTTTGATGCAGCAGAAACATTGCTTCACACAACACACAGAGTGTATTGCTACCATACATGATCAAGGAGTTGAGAAGGATTCAGAAGGGACTAGACATTTTATATGACTCACAAACATATATCCAGTGTTAGAATAGGAAATGTGAAAGTAAAGAAGAGTTTTGAAAGGGATATTTAGCCCCTTGCTTCAGAGGTTAAGCCATTCTCCAATGACTGGGAGGTAGGAGGAAACTTTTCCATAGAGCAGGTTATTATTATTTAGTTGTATTATTATAGCACCCAGGAGCTCTAGGATGTCCGTACTCCACAGTGTTAGGTGCTGTACAAACTCAACATAGGGATGGTTCTTGGCCAAAAGCACTTACAGTCTAAGAGTATGGCAAGAGAAAACAGATGGGTGGAGGCACTTCAGTGGGGAAGAGTACTAGGAAACAAAAAGACTATGCTTGATGCCATGATAGGCTGTGATTTCAGAGCCAGGTTTTCATAGATTTCACTGAAAAGGAGAGTTTTCAGATGATGCTGATTTATCAGTTTTGTGGGTGTTTAGTGAAAGTTCCTTACAATGAGGACTGTTAACAGCACCTCCTCTGAAGCATCTGGACCGTCCCCTGTTAGTTTCAAAATCCTGGCGTAGGTGTCCTGTGTTTGTCTCATCCAGTGTGGCAATTCCCATATTCCGAGAAGGTCTTTTAAATCTATCCTAGCATCACCGTACCTGAGGCCTCCTTTGGTAAATTAAAGGTACATGACTAGGTCAGTGTTCCTTTTGCTCTTCTGTCCCTGCATAAGAACCCCATACTTGAGGAATTGTAATTTTATTTAAACATTATCATGCATGTTATGGTGGAAGTATTTGGTTTGAGTAACTTTGCTCCTGTGTATCCCTCATGCATATGGACAGCTTTACGAATGCAGAAATCAGCTAACTGCATGCTTTGTTGGGATGGTAGTATTAGTCCATGCCTTGCCGTTGCTTCCAGGGTCTTCCTTTGTGCTTCAGAACAGAGGAACACTCTCCTCTGTTTACAGGCCTTGATCCTGCAAAGTACTAGGCACCCTGGCCTTGATCCAGCAAAGCACTTAACCCTGTGATTAACTTCACGCATCTGAGCTGTCGCATTAAAGTGTTTTGCTGCATCAAGACCTCAGCACCTAGGCAGCACTGAGTCTGCTTTTCCTAAATGTAGGGAACTGGTCTCCCTATATGTTCAATGAGAAGAGTGATTACTGTAGTATGAATGTTTTAAATAATGTCTGTATGGGCCTTTCATCTCCGGAGTGTTGATGAACACTAATTAGCCTTCACATCCCCTCCAAGAAGTGTGTGTGTTGTCATCCCTGTTTTCCAGATGGAGAAGTTGAGACAGTTTAAATGACATGCCGGGGGGCCACAGGTAGTGTCAACCCAAACCAGAGGCAGAATTCAGGAGTGCTTGTTTCCCAAATCTGTGCTATGATCACTCTGCCATGACTGCCCAGAAGTCGAGCTTGACGCTCAGTTAAACAGCAAATTCCTTGCTATTACTCAAATGCTCTTAAAGGGTCTGACCCGTCAGTTTCTGGAATCAGTGAAAAGACTCTCATTGATTTAAGCTTCTGTTGGATCAGGACCAAAGCCAAAATGCTCTCTGCCTGCAGTGGCAGTCAATATGCATGTTAAAATGAGTACTACCAAAGATAAACTCCGATCTGTACTGCTGGTCCTAAGTCTTGCTAAGATGTAGGCAAGGCATGGTCTTATGTGTATTTCCATTCGGGCAGGGCACAAGCTCTGAACTGAGCTATGGGTTTTGTTATTAGTCAAGTATAAATTCAGTTGCAAGTCGTGACATGATTCTAAAATGTGTCAATAGTTTATATCCATTCAGATCAGGTTCCCCAGGAGTGTGATCATTTTGCTTGATTACTGTATTTTGGATGTATTGAAAAGTCTTTGACTGAAGTTCCAAAAATTCTAATTTATATTTTAATATCAATTATTAGCATGTTGTATGCAGGATAGTTGAGCTGTGTCAGTCCCAGGATATTAGAGACACAAGATAGGAGAAGTTTCAAAGGGGCAGCCGTGTTAGTCTAGTCCAGCAAAAAAAAAAAAAAGCGAGGAGTCCTGGGGCACTTAAAGACAAACAGATTTATTTATTGTATGAGCTTTTGTAGGAGAAATCCCACTTTGTCAGATGCTTTGAAGGTGGGGGAACTTCCAGAATGGGATGTAGGAGAAGTCACATTGTCTTGCTCGCCAACAGAAGTTCGTCCTTTACAAACTCTTACCTCACCCACCTTGTCTCTCTATTAACATGTTGTCATTCGGGCCTGGTTGACATTGCTGGCAAAATTTGGTAGCAGTTGACAGTGATAGTTGATGCGGAGTAGGTTGCGTAACTCCCGCTGACTTCGTAACTTCCTTTTAGCCTGCTGTCTTCATTGTGCTGCGCCGATGGGACGTGAATTCCCATCAACACAGCGCTACGCCACTTGAGGGAGTATTTTTATTAATTGAGTTCCAGATCAACTGGGCATGTCTTTACTTGACAGCTCAGTCGATCTGGAAAAACCGATCTAATGGTGGTGAATTTGCTGACATCGGTGTAACCATAACCTCAACCCCTTCATGGCTTATTTCCTGATTACAATAATTTAAAATGGGAACATATACTCTCTCCATTTTAATGCATATGCAGTCATATAAACACTGGAATAAGTTGCCTAGGCAGGTTGTGGTATCTCCATCACTGGAAGTGTTTAAGAGCAGGTTAGACAAACACCTGTCAGAGATGGTTTAAAAGGGTACTTGGTCCTGCCATGAGTGCAGGGGACTGGACTTGAAGACCTCTCGTGGTCCCTTCCAGTTGCTACGATTCTATGATTGTATAACACAACATGTGTGGTATGGACAGCGTGTTCCATGGTAAACATTCGTAGCAGTTTATCTTGTATGAATCAGATCAGGTTTAGGAGAAATCCAGGAAAATAGGAAGATAAGTTCTGCAGTGTTATAAACTAAAGGTCTGATGTTTCTATATGTTGAAATAATCTGAAAGGGGGTATTGGATTGATGAATGTGCACATAAGGAGATTCTCTCTAATTCTTCTCTCGGGTCGCAGCTCCACCAAAGGCAGAGTATTTGCTCAGTGGACTATTACCTGCTCCCTTCCCTGCTTTGTTTCCTGCTATTGCTGAACAGTATGTTTCCTAAAGGAGTCATGCTGCTGGGACTCCGCTCTCATAACTGTCCCTGCAACCTCTCTTAGGAAATTTTCATGCAAAGAAGGGGAAATAAGTATAAGTGAATGTGCTCCATGGGTTTGAGAGAAGTAGGGGAAGACTCTGCAGGCATCTCCTGGCCCCAGCTCTTCCGCTCCCAACCTATAGAGTTGGAACCTGGCAAAACCTGCTTATGCGTGTCTGTAGATGAGAGCTTGGGGGTTGAAATTATTATATGGATAATTTATAGCTGGAATATTAGATTAATATTGTATTAAATAACATTAAAGCTACACAGACAGCTGCAAATTCCAAATCCCATGGCCAAATCCACAGGTTAATAAAGATCAGACCTATGTGAAGACTGAAACGCATCTGTTGGAAAAACTATTCTGTGACCAGATGGCTGAGTGATTCTGCAGAGCACTTAAGCACCTGCTTGACTTTAAACATTTGTTGAGGACTACCGCTGTTCAGCAAAGATAAGCACGTGCATAAATCATGTTAACTTTAACATGCTAACTACATTCTTTGTGATATCAGATGCAATGTAGGCTCCTTAATTTTCATCTCTAGAATAGGTAGCTGGCAATTAGGTATAATTACATAATACCTGTATACACTTAGGAAGTCATTGTCTTCTGCTTTTAATCTTATTTATCAATGCTGCGTAACAAATGACTGACATGTAATCATCTACACTGTTAAGTGTTACTAAATACCGTACCTATATTTTTTAGCAGTAAAGCTCCATTTAATGATGCAAATTACCTGTCATCAATGAACTGATCGCATGAAATGGACACATCCATTATCCAAAGGGCAGCAAAAAAAGCAAGGAGTCCTGTGGCACTTAAAGACTAACAAACTGATTTATTGCATGAGCTTTCATGGGAGAAGATCCCGTTTTGTCTGATTTCTCCCACAGAAGCTCACACAAGAAATAAATTAGTTAGTCTTTAAGTGCCACAGGACTCCTTGCTTGTTTCACTGAACTAGGCTAACACGGCTGCCTGTTTGGAACTTGCTAATGAAAATAACTTGGATTCTCTCCACTTGGAAAATGCTGTGTGATGCCGCTGCTGTTGTTAGTTGTTGCTAGACAATTTAAAGGTTATTGATTGCAAATCGATATGCTGTGGAGAGTTTAGCCCACTGCCATATAAACCTACGTGAATGTTCAGGAGGATAGGCTGTATCGTAGAGTGAATGTGGGTGTTTGTGTGTGTGTGTTTCAAAGAGGTGGTTATGATAAAATGTCACTGATTGATTGTGTCAGTCAGATGCAACTCGCTTGGGATATAAATGTGGGAACTCTCTCGGGAGCTAACAGCTTTGTGTATTATAGCAAGGTGTGTTCTGTAAATAGAACCGCAAATGACAGCAGTAATAAGACAAAGTGTAGTCATAAAATTCAACTCTGAAGATAAAATACAAATCAAGCAGCCTTTAGGAGAGTGAGCACATCTAATAAACAATCTAGCCCAGTCTATTACTATAAAATAGAAATAAAGCCTAAATTATGTGGGGTGTACCACAGCTCTGACTTTCTGCTCTCATCAATTTTGCACTGTGGGAGATCCACTGAGTTCAGGAGAGTTACTCCTGATTTACATCTGCATGACTGAGATGAGGATCAAGGCCCATATACTATATTATATTTGAATTCTAAAACACAAGCATATTGGAAACTTTATGGAAGGGGGTGGAGTATTTATATTACGAAAAGTACAGTTGGTAAGGTAAGCAGTTTAGATTTTGTCATTTTCACAGCTAGGTTGGAAGATCTGCTCCTAACCATCTACAACTTCGCCCTACTCTCATTTTATAGAATGGGAGTCTTTCCATTGTGATTAATGGGCTCTGGCCATTAAAAGAGAACTTTAGCCAAGGTGCTGAGGCAAGCACTAAGTGCCTGATCGAAAGCCCTGTGGAGTCAGTAAATGCTAACACCAGAGGTCTAGCAGGGGCTGGAGTACAAGTTCAGACACAGTAGTGTGGCAGCGCCTGTTGCCGGGCGTGTTTCTCTTGCAAAGCCTCAGTTGAATTGGTGCAAATCCAGGGTCAGTCCAGCAATGTATTTATTCATTAGAGTTACTTCAAATTTATTTTGGTGTAATTGAGATTAGAATCTGTCCCTCTGTGCTGTGATAAATGAAAGTACACAAGTTTCCTCCACAAAATGTCAATAACCCTTTTAATGTTTGTGATTTAAAAGAGAAAGTTCTACTGGCTCCACAGATCTAGTGAGGTTTCTAAGATGCTTTCAAAACTCTGCCTGCTTTCCAGTAATTGCTGTTAATAAGATACCTGGACTGCATTTTCATAGGCTTACTTGTGCATACAGGGCACTCTACAGTTTTGTTCTTTGCACATCTCTCACCCAAGCCTCAGCTTGCAGATGCACCCATGGTTTTCAGTGGTATGTTGAAAGAAGAACAAACATCCTGTACAGCCACATCTGTAGACATTTAAGGAGCTAAACTGAGAAATCTGAGGTTCTATCACTAGAGAACTTTGATTTTGGTGTTTCAACAGGGTCAATTTAAAAAAAAGTCCCTGTGGCAAGTGACTTTTATGAGCACACGGCACAAGGAATGTGTACAGGGTTTTACATGGTTGGGATTGAGGAAATGCATGGCAACTGCACCCTGTAAAATGATACACATTCTAAGGAGCAGATGTTCTGCTTAAGATGACAAATGCATCGGGTAGGTAGAGCTGTGATATGCAAACTATTTTTGATAGTGAAAGTCCCATTGTCAGGGTTCTGAAATGTTAGTGGTAACAGCCAGTAAGAGATGAAGGAAAGTGAAAGGATATGTAGATGGCATAGTAAGGAAAATGGTGAGATGTGTTTAGCCTCTCAAGGGAAAGGTGGTTGGCTGGCAGTCCCATAGCATGGCTCACTCAGGGTGCTCTAAAGGAAGCCCCCAAGACTCCCTGCACCAGCTGAGGGGAATGTATGTGGACTATTCCCTTCCTTAGTCCTCCAAGTAGTGCAGGAGATTTGCAAATTAACACTACCGAGGGCTGTTTGCGTTGATGGGAGGGGGTACGCTTTGTCAGAGCACTGGGCCAAATTGAGGGCCAGCTGGGTTCCATGGTGGTTTGAACAGTTGGCTTCTCGCATCCTAAAACCACAGATTGTTTCTTCTCATTCCGCAGCGGTGAAGTGAATTGTACCAGGCCACGGGTCTGAGGCGTCCCAAGGTTTGTGTCTTAATGCCCGTATGACCCTGGGTATAGGGGCAAATGCTGTTTTCCAAACAACAAATTCATAAAATGGCAAACGGTGATTTTGTTATCCTACCAGAGAAGGGAACGTAAAGCCGTATAGAGAGACTGGGGCCTAGGTTTGTCACCTGTTTGTAACAATTCCTTAGTTGCTGCTTGCTTTTCCTTTTCTGCATGTCAGCAGGGTGGGCATTTGTCCCCTCATTCGCTTATCATGTGCTCTTGTAGAATGAGGTCTGGGAGCAATTATAGGGTCTCTACTGGGAACAAGGATGAAGGTTTGATACTGATGGCCCTGCAGGATTTGGATTGCTGATCTAGGCTAAGGAGGTCTTCCCATTCTCTGAGGAGCTGTCTTCATTTCAGCATTAACCTGGGCTTTTGCTCATGTATTGCCCCTTACCCAGCTACTGTCCATACGCATAAACCTCTGACCCATGCTTTAAACCTGGGCTAGCTGGCTTGGCTAGAGGTATAGGCTGGAACCTGGGCTCCCCTGTCACCGAGGCTGGTAATCTGACCACTTTGGATGTAGGTCTACTAACTCAGGTGCTAATAGGCTTGCAGTAGCTTCCCCAAATTCTGCTGGAGCCATATTTCCTTGCCCTCTGCTTACTACTTTCTGCCTTGTAAGTTGCCCACCAGTTATTGTAGACTAGTCCAGCATTTAAACATCCATGTCTGCCTGTTACATTTCTGCTGCTCTTCTGCTTAAACAGAGATGGGAAAATCATCCTCCCGGACTGCTGTGAGCTGTCCAGATGCTAATGCTGAGGTTCTGGTGGACCTCTGGTGTGAGGTCAGTAAGGTCCTGAATTAGAAGAGCAAATTTTGGAGCTATCTCCCTTATGAGAACATCTCCAATAAGCTGGCAGACATGACCTCGGTGCAGGGAGAAAATCAAAGCCCTCAAGAAAACGTACCAGATGACCCAAGGCCACAACTCCTTGCGTTGGACGATATACCACAAAACAATTCCTAGAATGGAACAGCTTAGTTCAGACCTAAGAGCCATGAGATGTGCCCCGGAAGTCTTAGCATCACACGTGGTTGAGTGCAGCGCCAGTGTGGGCACCAGTACTTGGTATGGCTCAGATGTGGATGTGGATTTGCAGTGTAGTGTAGTGGCTAGCACCTCTGCTTAACATGCAGAAGGTCCTGGGTTCAATTCACAGGGGGTTGGACTCGATGATCTCACGAGGTCCCTTCCAGCCCTATGATTTGATTTGATTTAAGTTTGCCCAGGTGCCCAGCCCCAGGTTAACTCTGCAGTGAAGACATCGAACTGTCTTGGTTTAGACTGCTCACGGAAATCAAGATTGGCACAGGACAGGGCAGAGCAAACAGGCTTTTACTGAAATACACACTTCTCTCAGGACGACAGTTTAGCACACATATCTTTGTAGAGAATTCGTGCAACAGTGTCATTCCCTGTGCCTCCTTTAAAGAGACCGTGCATTAGTTATCTAAGTGGGTGTGTGTACAATACAGACATGTTGGCATCCATTCAACCGATGTATTTTATTGAACCCCCTAGTAACTTTATCACAGAAATATCAGTGCAACACTTCTATGTGATATTTAGTTATTTCACCTGTTGTTGGCAAACAATACTCTTTGCTGCTGAGAGTGGGTTCATCGGGTGCTGTACAGAAGATTAGAAAAAGTATGTTAATAATCCAGTGGAAGAGCCTTACACTAAATATTAATAAGGAAGGCCAGAATGCTTTGGCACACTACTTACATCCTAAGCTGGAGAATGAACTGTTCCACAATAACTCAGTCTCGTGGATATTTTCTGTCTTTTCTCCTTTATTTGGCTATTTTATATTTGTCTGTGTGTATTTTGGGGAGAAACTGTTCGATTTTTTTCAGAGATATCAACCAGCACAGAATTCTTTAGAACCACATACACTGTCTTAACCAAAACTGTTATACAGAAAAGTAAAGCATGCAGCATAGTTGTCAGTAAAGACCCTGTCACCCAGATGTGCCACTCTCCCCTGGCTCATAATAAAAAAGAGGGTGTGTGACCTTAAATGGCAGTGGACAGCATCTACCCATCTGCTTCCCATTTCATATTTTCAGCCAGTCTCAGTGCTTCACTGTATTTTCTCCTTAAATCTGTGTCCAGCAATTTCACTGTAGCAAAATCAACCACATTAGCCTCAGCAGTCGGTGAAAGAAGAGTATGCGTGCAGGGTCCCTTCCACTAGAGACTTGCTCAAGAGGATTTTGAGTAAGTCTGATTATTGACAACATATCTTCACCAGTCTGGAACCAGCTCATCCAAATGCTGTTTTTTCCTTTAGCTCTTTTTTGAAGAGGGCGTTTCAGGGAGTCAGTCTGTTGAGGAATTGCAGTCTGCAATTTTAGGAGATGAAACCCTTTTTTTTTCTGGCAATGGTCTGCAAGCCCCAAATTTGGACATTCATTTCCTAAAAGCTGTTAGTTTCCAAGCTTTTTCAGGGCAAGCCCTAAAGTGTTCCAGGGCACCTCCAAACACAGTGATCACATGCAGACCCCACACTGCACGGCTGGTAGCAATGTGAGGGGGATGGCTTCCTGTTAATAGATATTGAGCTCCTCCTGTCTCCTGGCAAGTTAGATCCTGCTCTTCAAATGAGCAACTTTGTGACTGGTGGAGCTGCAGATGACAGCACAGCTTGCTAATGCATTAATTCGCATTCACGTGCCGTGTTCTCTGAACTGCTTTTTCCTTGTCATTCAACAGATGGCGTCACTCCGTGTGATTACTTCCCCCTCAAACATCTTCTGCTGAGTTCTGATTTAAAAATAAAATGAAAAAAAAATCTTAGCCTTTTATCACTGTTGGCAGCTTTGCTCTGACCGCACGCATTGTATTTCTTGCATGACAGCATCCTGCTATGTAACGAATTGATGTAATGAATTAATGCATGGAAGTCTTTGAATTCAGCCTTATTTATTGCATGGATTCCAGATGGTATGCGCTTCTTAGGTGGATCCTGACTGCCACATGAAACGGTAATTCTAATACAGACAAGATCAGCTTCTGATGTATTTATATTCTAATGTTTTAGCCAGGGTATAAAATAAGTATATCCTATCTCATTCAGGGTATACTTGGGAATGGGAACTTTGAATGTTACTTTCCTGTCAGGAAAAGTGTCTTAATTTCTGGACAGAGAGTAGAATCACTTGTTTCTCACACTGCATAAAACAAAGACAGCAAACCTTTCCAAACATCTCCAGGAGATGGAGGTGAGATGGCAGGAGATTTCCATTTAAAAAACTACAGAGATCAAAAAACGTTAGCTTTCACAAAAAGTATCTCGGTAGGGGGATAAGAAATATCCAAGACTGCTTTGGTTCTTGTCTTCTTTTCTCTACCTATTGTAGACGGTGATGGATTTATTTCCAAGCTAGTGTGGGAGTACAGAGAGCTTTCTACAATCTTCATCATCACAGCAGATCCCGAAGGGATATTTGCTGCTTGTAGATCATAGTGGTCCTTCAGGCTCAGAGGGAGGCCACTCTGTGTCACAGAGTCAGGTAACCAGCAGTTAATTGACAGCCTAGGCTTCAGTCTTCTCGGTGGGGCAGAGCAGGGAGCAGTCTATGGACTCTGTGCTCGGAGCAGAGCCAGTTAGCAGTTCGGGGGCCCTGGCCCTGTTGCTGAGCAGAGACAGTTGTGAGGCCTTCTGATCTGTTATGAGGTGGTTGCTGCTTGAGGGGTAAAGTCAGCAGCAGGAGAGAGGGAAGGAGACTCAGAATAACTCGCTGCACCTGGTCCCAGTCCAGGGTCCTAACAACAGCAGAGTGTCCTGCCACTGAGCTGAAAGGGATCCAGCCAAAACGTGCCAAGTTGTGTTCCCACAACCAGACTGGGTCACTGTCTGGTTCACGTGGACTCCTTTCTACCACAGTTGGGACAGGTGGTTCTGGACTCCCAGGGTACTCTGTCTCCTGGGGTACGCTGCGATCGGGAGCTCTGGGTCAGTCTCTCTCCAGGGTCAGCATCCTCCAGAGGCAGGGCTCAGCAGAATGTAGATTGGGCTGTGCAGAGATCTGCAGTGGGCTGGAGATATCTTCTTCCTTCCCTGGCTCTGTAAACTGGGCTGGCCAGCTTGTCTTGTCTACTTCCAGTCATACCCCTTAACTTCCAGCAGGGGACCAAGGCCAGCCTGGCTCCATCTACCAGGGGAGTGTCGTGGTCCCTCAGACTCAGGGTTTAATCTCTGTGCCTCACTACACAGAGCGAGTGTCACCTGGACTGATTTCTGACTAGGTCCTTACTGTGGTTTGGCTGAATATTCAGTTACGTCCATTACTGGCAGTCTCATCATGTCACCAGAGTTTTTGGGCACATGGGGATGCTGGCCATGTGGTGGTGTTCCTTGATACACACACTTTGGAATTCATGGATTATTCTAATAATGTATCTGTAGCAAGAAAACTGCTGAAACTGAGTGCTGATGGAGGTGGTTGCTAGATTTGGCTTTGAATATCCTCATTTCTGGTTTCATCCTGACACTTGATATGGTGAGAAATTAGAGCCAATGAGAAATGATCAGGGATTTAATTTTTTTGGATTTATCATGAGACCAATGCAGGCTGCATCTTGCCCCAGATTGGCTATCGGCTGCAGAATTCAGTGCTAATGGAGCCAACGAGACAGTGGTGGTGGCATAACTGAGATCTCGGAGCAGGATGCGGATCAGCTCAACAGTGCCAACAGCTGCCTTCTCACGCTTATCCATTCGCCTGTGAAAGTTGATAGTGAACCAGAATGGTGACAGAACACGGCCTTGACAAGCTCCGGTGTGGACGGCTTTCTACACAACGGGTTGCATATCAGCCTGTGTGAGATACCAAGAGGCTTGGTTCTGTACTTCATTACAACAGTTTGGCTGTTGTAAAATTGGGTGCCACATCAGGCCATAGAAAACATCCAGCCAACTTTTGCCTGTGACAGATTAATTTTCCAGTAGTAGTCTTTTAAACAAGATGCCCAGTTCTGTATCTCTGCACTGCAAAGCAGTTGTCTGAGGCCAAAATTAAGTTGATCTAAGTTAGGTGGACTTTTGTCCACCACAGACATTACTGCTTTCCTTCTGCTGATGGTGCATGTTCTCACCTGGAGTATTTGCACCAATTTAAGCAGGGAAGTGCAGGGGGCTGACTTCCCAACTGTGACCTCTGTGCAGGGCTGAGTCAACCGGTGAAGTAAGTGACATAGTGTCTACACAGACACTTCACCAATCTAACTATAAATGCCACCTTCTCAGGTGCCCAAGAATCTGCATGGTGCATAATAAACAATCATGGCGGGGCAGAGAGTGCAAGCAGAAAGGGCCTCAATGGAAGGGGATGTGTAGAGGAGAGGAGGATATGTCTCTGTCCTTCCCTCTGCCCAGGCCCCTTATCTCCTGTCAATGGGCCTGATTCTACATTCCCTGTCTCCACCAAGAATTCAAGCAATGACAGTCGGGAAACATTTATCCAGAAGTCAACAGTACTCCTGTAAACTGGTCCATGCATAGTGCAGTCTGCAGTCTTTCTGCCATGGATGCTAATGGAGCCAACTCAGCCTTGATTTATTCACAGGAGGATTTCTAACACCCTGTGAGGCAGTACTGAGTGCGGGTGTCAGAGCTGACTCTGTGTAACCTGCCATCCTATCTTCTGCATTTTTCTTTAGGGTAGTTCAAGCTTTTTCCTTTACTGTGTTAATTCCATTACTAGAAATTGATATATCCCAGGCTTTTGTACCTAGGCTGCTGGGAGACAGTACAGAGATTTACCCTACCTTATTAACTGGTGGATGCTTGTTTGGTGTCTTAACTACTTCCAGCAATGACACATCACGCTGGGGACTTAGAATTCCTCTTGGATGTAACTGCTGGCATTGTGTGCCCATCTGAAGAGCTCTTAACCTTTATGTTGACTTTCTGTTTCTTCCCAGTGTAAAATAATGACATGCAGTCCCAAGCATTGCAGTTTGAACCACGAAGGGTTATGTGCAGCAGATCTGTACATTCTGCTAGGAAGCCTCTGCTGCACTCCGGACTCTGCATTTCTGCAGTTCAGTGTAATAGCCTACCTACGTGATGAAAAACTCAAGTAGCTGGTTTTGCTGTGTTGCCCCCACGACTGCTGGAGAGATGGAAGATTAATCTTCCAGCTGCCAATCTGGAAAGCTGCTGCCCAAGCCAAAGAGACTCCTAGCAAAGGCTGCGCTGCATGAAATACATCAGACAAAACCAATCATCTGTCCTCAGTGAGCATTACCAATATAACTATGTGAATCTTTGTCCTGTGCAGCCCCATCGTCGCTCCTTGCCTTGTTTCAGTTTGTCATTTGCAGGTCACTTCCCTTCGTGTTGTCAGTGCGTTATGCCAACGTGAAGCAATGCTAAATTATAACTGGCAGCCTCAGGAATACCATCGCATCATGCATACCAAAGACAGCTCTAGGACTGCGTTACAGAGTGGCCCATTTGAAAGCAGAATCTGAGCATAGTGCTGAACAGGCAAAATGGAGAGCTACAAATCTTCCTAAAGTCAGTTGGCTAAACCTGTTATTTCCACTCAAGTCAAGGTGCAAGCCTTTGTACAGGCAGATACATCTCCTTTACCATCACTGCCCGCTTTTGTTATAACAAGCAAGGAGTCCTGTGGCTTTTGGTACATAGCCAGCAATATCTGTAATAGCCCACAAGGTCATGGGCACTGTCCAACTTACTCCTGGGAAGAGAGACCTAAAGAGAGACTGAAGGACTCAGCTACACTGATTCAAGTTGCCTTGCAGAAGCTTCCTGCCCATGGTGTTCACTGACAGATGTTACTGCGTGGAGCATAACAGCTTGGGCACTGTACATGCTGAGCTTTTTCTGATTTCTGTTCTCTGGAAATACCAGCGCAGAGAGCTGGAGATGATTGTCCTTCTCAGTAGGAAAGTCACTAGCTTAGATGTGTTTCAAGCATTTGTATGGCATTTTCTGTTAGCTCCCTAAGGGTCAAATCCTCTGTGCCATGCAGTCAGTGGAACATTGCACAAACCAGAACCTAGAGTGTCTGTTCGTTAGGATTGGTAGAGGGTAAACACATGTTGGCTTGCTTGGAAGTTTGGATTGTATTGCATCTGTAGAATAAATATTCACCTTGCCACAGAATCCCATTCCTCCCAGGGACCTCCAGATACTACTGATGTTTTCAGGGAGCCCTTGAACCAGGATCTTCCTTGTTTTGTGCAGGGTGCTGTGCCAGACTTGGGGAGGGTGATCTTATGCAAGTTTAGTTGGATACAAAATCAGATTTTGGATCTGTTCAGGATCTAGGTCAGTGGTTCACAATCCATGAACTTGCAGCCCGTGTGGCATCCTCAGAGCCATGCATGGTGTGTGTGTTTGCGCACGTGCTAAATATGTGGTGACAATGGTAAATGCATTAAAAAACAGTGGATTAGATGAACTTTGTGTGTGGCCCTGTCACAGTGAGCCAAGCCCTTCCTGAACCTAGATTTTGTAAACAGATGGATTCAAATCCTCTCCCCTATGGTCATCCTTTCTTCTGTCTAAGGTAAATACATTGAGAATAGCTTTCAATAACTTTCAGATTTGGGGCTCTGGTGTGGGTTCTCAAATCCTTCATTTGGGAGGCCAGATACCCATTCATAAGTCAGTATTTGCAGGCAGCTGCCACACCATGTATCTGGGCCCACCATTTTTACCTATGAGCATAAAAAAGGGGCTGTAACTGTGTGAGATCTATTGACAAATGTTTACTTCCTAGTAATGGTGACCGCTATAAATGTCTATGGTCGCTGTTCAGCCAGGTCCCTAAGAATGTGAGTAATCCCAACCCTTTTCAGCTTATTAATCACTTACAGACTTTAAATTTGGTGATAAAAGTAGCCCCACTGATTGTTGCATGCTAAAGCGAGAGCTTAAATGATCTGCTGAATTGGGGCTTAGGAGCAGCTAGATTCAATGAGGTGGGCAGCTAGTTTAGACTTTGGGTTTGAGATGTTTTCAAAGAGGTCTTGAGGGTTTAAACAAACATCCTCCTACAAAACAATTGACAATGAGGAAGCCAGTGGCTAGCTCATACCACCTCCAAGCATGGTGACTCATTGTTTCCAATTTGTCTGTATCTATCTGTGGTCTCTTGTCTTATACTTAGATTGTAAACTTTGAAGGGCAGGGATCCTATTTTGTTCTGTGTTTGTGTAGTGCTTCACACCATAGGGTCTATGACTAGGGTTCCAAGGTGCTGGAAGGAATAAAGAAATAAAGTAAGGAATAAAAATAGTAGCAGTGATGGAAGACATTTGTCTTAATTCCCCTTGATGTCATTGAATACATCAATTGAGCCTTGTAATGTGACGTCTTAAATATCTGCATATTTAGAAAAAGATTTCCTGGCACCATGGTCAGCTTTTTGCCTGGCCATCAGCACCACAGACAAGTCTGACAATTTTAACCCTTGCTTTATAATATTTGACGTTTTTATCTTGAAGTCCTATCCCAACACCTGGAGTTGTATCATGGTGTGTGAATCTCAGCTTTTGTTTTGTTTTGTTTTTTTAAGCACATTTCTAGCCCTCATAGTTATAGAGAAAAACTTGGACACACAAACCCTGAAGGCTCAAAAGCCCCAGAGGGCAAATACAGAGAGCCCCAAATATATCATTTTGGGTGTTTTAAAGCTTGTGATTTGGAAGCCAATCTTGTGATTGGCTGGGGAGTTGGACACTTTGGATTGGCAATATTGAGCACATGCCCTAGAACATGATCCTCTGCGCATGCTGAGACAATTGGATCAAGCCTGCTGCATTTTACCAGGACTGCAGTTAAACTGAATTCTTTGTTTTTTCCTTTCTGGAAAGTACTTACAATTCTTCTCCCAGCTTCTCACATCCCTTAATGCTGTAGCCTTCCTCTAACAGAGCCCCAGGGACCCTACAGATACATAGCACATAAAAATTACATTTACTATCTGTAGAATGGCACTGGTTTTGGAGGCAAAACCATGTTTTCCTTCAGCTCTGTCATTTGTGCTCCGGCATTAGCACTGGAGGCAGAGCATTTCATTAAAGATTTATGTAAAGCAGATGTGGCTGCTCTCTGAGGCAAGAAGAGAAAGTTGTGGCTTCAGAATGCTAATGCAAAGTGGAGCTAAAGGGTTTTGTTCAGCTTGCATAATGCAGCACAGGTTGGCACAGGCCAAGGTTTCATCCAGGAGAATGGAACTTACATCGCCCTTTTCCTCTCAGTTCATTCACATGTAATCTTAGAAGGCATGAGGAAAGGTTGACAACCAAGTACCCTCCTTACAGAGATGAAGACTCGATGGCCTAGCTGTACTAAGAGAGGAACTCTACTGTACAGTGTTGGCTTTGGGTCCTGGGACTGTAATCATCTGTCTAGAGCTGTGTGTGCTGATATCAGGAACTGGTGTTCTAACTGGGGGAAAACACAAAAGGGATGGGTTTCTTTCCCTAACTATCCTTTCAGCTCTTATTCCATTTTCAACTGGCATCAGTGCAACATGAATGTCAAATCCAACCACCCACTGTGCGTCCTTGCCTCTGGGCAATGACTGCCTAGGAAGGAGTACTGCAGAAAGGGATCTGGGTGTCATAGTAAGCTAAATGTGAATCCACAGTGTAACACTGTTGGAAAAAACAAACAAACACCATTCTGGGATGTATTAACAACATTACTGTAAGTAAGACACGAGAAGTAATTCTTCTGCTCTACTCTGCCCTGATTAGGCCTCAGCTGGAATATTAGGTCCAGTTTTGGGTGCCTCATTTCAGGAAAGATGTGGGCAAACTGGAGAAGATCCAGACAAGAGCAACAAGAATGATTAGAGGTCTTCAACACATCGCTGATGAGGGAAGATTGAAAGAGCTGTGTTTGTTTAGTCTGGAAAAAAGGAGAAAGAGAGGACATCATAACAGTTTTCAAGTACCTAAAAGGTTGTCATGAGGAGGAGAGAGAAAAATTATTCTTCTAAACCACCAATGACAGGACAAGAAGTAATGGACTTAAATTACAGCAAGGGAGGTTTCAGGTGGATATTAGGAAAAAAAAAATCTCAGTGATTAACCTCTGGAATAAGTTGCCTAGGCAGGGTGTAGAATCTCTGTCATTGGCAGTTTTTTAAGAGCAGGTTAGACAAACACTTGACAGATTTGCTTAAAAGGGTGCCTGGTCCTCCCATGAGTGCGGGGGACTGGACTCAATGACCTCTCATGGTCCCTTCCAGTTTCTATGAGACACCTCCATTCTTTAAACCACTACAATAAACAGTATTAGGGAACATTATCTTTTTCTGTCTGTGATTTCTGTCTGGTACCTTTTTGATTTGGAGAGCCATGTAACTACTTATCAGCTGTGAAAACGCACATAAACCCATGAACAACAGCTGAGTGCAAGGAAATTCGTGTAATTTCATGTATATCATTTGAGGCTTTGGTACAAAGAGGAGGTTGGTGGAAAGAACTGACCTGTAAACATGAACTCACATCCAATATACAAGTAGGTAAAAAATCATACTGTATCTCATTTCAAATAGGTTGTGCAATGCCTGAGGAACCTCCACTGACTGAGTGGTAAATGGAGATGTAATGCCATATGGAGCTTCCTCTGAGTTTATTAATTGTTCATCTTAATCTTAATTTACTTCTTCAGAAGAGTGTTTGCTGTTCATGATAGAGAATGCTGCTGAAAGATGTGGACAGAAAGAAGGACTGAAACACTCTGACAACACAACCAGTATTAAGGCAAGCTTCCATTCCACAAGGATGACATTGTGCCTCTCTTCTGACCTGAGAGAGCCACATCTGCTTTCTCTTATTTTTCAAGTGGTGTTTCTCATTGTCAGGGGTTAGCATTCCAAGCTTCTGCACACAGTTATTTTGCACTGCCATCATTCATATGTACTGTTAATTAGTTTAATTTAATTACTTGTTTGAATATGGAGAAATCACAGGTGACAGGGTGGGAACTGGTTTTGCATTAGTATAAATATATAAGTTGTATGTTTTAAATTAGCTAGTAAAACTAATTTAGTACAGTGCTGGAACCTGTAACAGGAGGAGATATAAAAGTTGATTAACTGTGATAATGGTGGGTGGGTGTTTACTTCCTCGTGTATACTACTGCTTCCTACTAGATGGAGTCAGCACTGTTGAACTTTGTGCCATAGTTCCTAATGGAGATTCTCCTTCAGACCCCATTGTAGGGGCCTGCGTTTCAGAGTAGAGGTTTTACATTCTGTCATGGCTGTTGTATAAAGTTCCTGCAACTATGGTATTAGGTAGTGGGACAACCATGGAGTCCTAGATGGCAGTGCATTTATTACAATAGTAATTTGTCTATTCAATGCCTGGTATTCTGGAGGGACTCCAGTTGGCTCCATTGGAACCATAAATGGGTAACCAAAATAACATGAAAACCTGCTTGGGATACCTGCCTCTGCCAGTTGCAACAGTCCACCCAGGCTTATAGGTTAAAATGCTGCTTTATGCATTTGTAAATAAAGAAACCTTGTTCTCAAAACCTTCTGTGTGCACACTGTGGATGTAAGAAGCCAATTGAATCACAGAGGAATAAGAACTATAGAGGTCAAGTGATAAAATGAGCAACAAGTCAAAGGTTATAACCTCAAGTAGTCCCTAGCAGAGTCTGAAATGTCATGTGTTATGGCAGTAAAGGAAAATAATTAACAATTTATCTATTTCATTTTTTAATCTGCCTAGAAAAATCCCTGATTGTATGGTGTGCACTCAAAGCCTATAATTTCATGACTGTATTTGTCTTGCTCTCTTCACCAATAACAGCAGAGCAGACTGTGACTCTCATAATCTAGGATTTGTAAATACTTCTTAAGAAATCCCACCTTGGCAAAGTCAAAACCTGTATCCCTTTAACATGAATCAGGGCACTGAAAATGCCAGGCAGTTTTTTAAAGGGCATCTAAACAGAGGAAAAGATGATTTAGAATAATAAACTATTAGGGTTGGGAGGTTTCTCAGGAGGTCTTCTAGTCCAACCCTCTGCTCAAGCATGACCCACTAAATCATCCCAGCCAAGCTGGGGCTTAAAAACCTCTAAGAATGGAGATTCCTTGGTGGATTTCTTGCTCTGTACTTTCCAGAGACACTGTCAAAGTCAAGATGATGACTGGTCAGGGGACAATTGTGAGCAGCTTCAGATGCAGGCTCAGGTACGAAGCAGGGGAAAGCCATTTTGATAGGATGATCCAATCTACAGAAAAGACACCCTGACAAGAGTAGAATCCGAAGGGGAAAATCTCTCTTTAGTCACACAGTGTTTTTTTTATAACCATTGACTAGGGTACCAAAAAATTTACATGTGTCTTTACATATGAATAAAGAAAAATCTTCTGCAAGCCAATTGTCTTTTGTAGAAAATGTGGTGTTGGAAGACTAAGAACTGCTAGGTCTGTTCTTTGAATGCAGGCAACAGTCAGCTTCCTGTTCATCGTGACTATATAGTAGGTAGTGAAAGCCACTGATAGATGCTACAGACAACTCAGAGTCCAAAGCTAACAGCTTGGCAGTGATAAGTTGATGCTTTCCAGTAGCTTCACAGAACAAAGGATACCAGAGATAAATCTCTAAGGTATTGGCTTGAGCTGGTAAGGCACACTTTATCAAGCTTATTTGTAGCGCTGCATGGAAGCAATGAGACAAAGAAATGCCGAATACTTTCAACACAAATCAGCACAATTTAATGCCCTACTTGGATTGTACTTCTTTTGGGGTTAATGGCAGGGGGATCATCATAAATAAATATTATGGATAACAGACATTTTCCCCTAGGCAATTAAAATTAGCAAGGGGGTAAAATAAAATTCTTCTATTTCAATCCAATAGGTTCCAGTACGTTTTACTTTTCCAGATATTTTTACATCTGGTGAATTTCCTCTACTGAATGTCTTTAAACCATGATTTGAGGGCTTTAATAACTCAGTCATCGTTTAGAAGCTTACTACAGGAGTGGATTGGTGAGGTTCTGTGGCCTGCATTGTGCAGAGGTCAGACTAGATGATCGTAATGGTCTCTTCTGACCTTATCAGGAAGTCTCTACAAGAGGCTAGAAGGGAGCCCAGGAGAAGAGTGGAAGTGTGTTGGTGTCATATAGACCCTTGGGAAGAAAGGGCTCTGCTTGGTGAGACTGAGGTGGGAGATTTATTTGTTTGTACTTCTGGAGTCTGGTACCTTGGGTGGGATTGGACTTCCTGTGACATAGCCATAGAGCCAAGGTACTTCAGTAGCATGATAGCATGGAAGATGTGAAGTATATCTACACTTGCACATTCGAATTAAGGAGGCTTAGTTCAAACTAACTTAGTACCTGTCTACACTAGGCTTTCACTAGTTCAAATTAAAGAATTCCTTGATTTGAACTAAAGAAAGCTTAGTTCGAATTAGTAAGACCTGCTGGTTGGTTCAAACTAAGCCTTAGTTCAATCCATAGTTTGAACTGAGGACATTGTAGACTAGGATTAACCCTTAATTTGAATTTAATAAATTTGCATGAAGGACAGTTAGTTCGAATTAACAAAGTGGACTTATTCAACTTAACCTGAAGATGAATTACTCCACTTCGTTAATTTGAACTAATAAGTTCAAGTTTAGTTCGAACTAAACTCGAACTTATTAGGTTGAATTAACAAATTCGAACTAACTTTTCCTAGCATAGACATAGACTTAGCGAGCAAAAGTGTGCGAGGGAGAATGGAGGCAGCGGCAGTCGTGGCTTCTATGGCGTGAGTAGATTATGGAACCTGGGGTTCTGAGTCAAGTTGTGTTTTTGCCTTAGTAGGGCTTCTTTCTGTTTGATTACTGAATTTTGTTGTCACTATCTTAACATCTTAGCTGGCTAGCTGCTCTGTCTGGTTGACCAGGGTTCCCCAGTATCATGCTAGAGATACAGGTCAACTTTTTTGATTTCTGCCAAACTCTTATTCAACTGCGCTTGCAGTTGCTGCTATGTGAGAGCTCAGCATCCAAGACCACTGTTGAACTACGGCCCAAATTACCCAGTTGTGGCTGTTCAGTTTCAACCAAAGGAGACTACAATCTGATCACAGACTTTTCACCTCTGTCTTGCTTGGATCCTTCTTCAGCCAACCATTCTTCATCCGAGTAGCAACCTTGGCAGTTGTATAGTTGAATGTGGGAAAGAATAGGTAGAGCTATGTGTCGTCTGCATGTTGCTGGCACTTGAGTCAGTTCTCTGACTTGTTCATCTAGTGGCTGCATGTGGATGTGAATAGGACTGGAAACTTACAAGGAAATTAATTCTTGTAGGATTCTGTGGGTCCGGAAATGAAAATGAGGCTTCTCTATTCTCTGTTCACTGAATGCCTGCCTCCAGGATTGATTCACATTATTGTAAAGCCTGCATTGAAGCAATGTGTATAATGGATTTTTTTGGTTCCCTGGCAGATAAGAAATTATTTTAAAAAATTATTTCAGGTCACACAAAATCTTTCAAATTGATTTTTGGTGCTTTCTAAATGGTTTCTTTAAAAAATGAAACTGAAGGAAAATAAAATGTTGCCACCTGGAAAAAAATGTTTAATTTTGAAAATGTTAAAATGAAACTTTTGGAAATTATTAGGATTTTTTCCAAATTCCTGAAATTAACACCAGTTAACTAAATGCTTTGGTTAACTTGAATCTGCATTTTTCATCACAATTGTTTCAGGTGAAAAATTTCATCCAACTCTGTCTTGGAGCTTTATCACCTCTCTCAGGCGAGACAGACGTATCTTATTGTTCCCACATGTCACAAGCTGCAGAGGGTTCCAGGAGGATGAGACGGATGGCTGACCTCTAACCATTGGCGGTGGGAGATCATTCATCCATGCCTCTGAAGTGGTTTCGGTTCCATGTCTTGGCCTGAATCCAGTATGTGCTGAGTCTGGGATGGTAGCTTCAATTATATAAGCTATACTGTTTTCTCCGGTGAGCCTAGACCTTATGTTATATTTTGTAGTGCTTAAGACAGTCCAGGTTTAAAAGACTGAGGTAATGGGGATTAATCATTATTTGACATAGTCCTGTGGTCTCCGTAGATTTATACTGACATTTTAATTTGACATTGTAACATAGTCTCTATAGATGTGCATTGACACTATTTTGACATTATAATATGGTCTCTACAGGCTTGCATTGATATTGTAATTCAATGTTACAAAGTGATCCCCATGGATTTGCATTCATTTTGTCATGGTGTGAATGGTCCAATGTAAATTCCATTTAAACAAATGAAGAATTGGCACCTTAAAAGGGGGTTGTGCAATGATCATTTTGCATTCTCAGGAGCACTCTTTCAAACATGCTTTTCAAGACACTTTCACCCTTATGTGGAGATAATTAACTCTTAAGGACTGGTTCGCAAAACAGTATTTTAAAAATTAAACTGTGTTTCACTGTGACTTGGCAGAACTTTCTCTGGGCATCTGTTTACAGATAAGTAACAAAATTAACATTCACACCTGCTGCATTGAAATTTGGGCTTAAGTCATTTGAAATAAATAAGGCTACATGATTACATGTCATGATATCTCTTAAAATGCACATTTAAAGGTATGTTTTCATGCTGTAGAATGAACCAGGTATAGATGCAAGAATCAGTGCTGTTCTTTTCATGGACTGATAGTCAAGTGACTGGTGGGCAGTTAAAAAAAAAAATCATAGCTGCCCCCCCACCCCACCCCCCAGCAGCAACCTCTCACAGAGGAAGAGTTGCAGTAACTTTGATGTCAATTTCCAGAGGGGTAGCTGTGTTGGTCTATTTCAGCAAAACAAATCAGGAGTCCTACAGCACTTACAAAGACTAACAAATTATTAAGACAAGTTTTCGTGGATTACAATGCACTTCCTCAGATGTATGAAACAAAAACTTTGGCATGCTAGGGCTATATACACCTGAAGGGTGCGGTGAAAAGGTCAATTCAATTCAAACAGTGCAGATGTGAGCTATTAATAGTTGATAAGATGAGAATGTTTAAAGAGAGAAAATTACCTTTTGTAGTGGGCTCACCACTTTCAGTCTCTATTGAGACCCAGTTTGATGATGTGAAATTTTCATCTGAATTCCAGCTCTGCACTTTCATGTTGAAGCCTGTTTTTGAAGCTTTTTTTTTGCTGACTTAATGGTAATTTTCATGTCTGTTACTGAGTGTCCAGGGAGATTTAATTACTCTCCACTGGCTTTTGATTGTTAAAGTTCTTGATATCTGATTTGTTTCCATTTATTCTTTTGTGAAGAGACAGTTCAGTTTGGCCAGCGTATATGGCAGAGAGGCATTGTTGGCACATATCACATTAGAATTGTGGGTGAATGAGTCCCTGATGGAGTGGTCGATTTGATTAGGTCCTATGATGGTGTCACTAGAGTAGATGTGTGGGCAGAGTTGGCAATGGTGTTTTTGCAGGGATGGGCATCTGGGTTAGTATTTCTATTGCATGGTGTGTAGTTGCTGATGACTATTTGCTTATAGTTGGGGGGCTGTCTGTAAGCAAGGGCTGGCCTACCTCCCAAGGCTTGAGAGGCTGAGAGATTGTCTTCCAGGGTAGGTTGCAGGTCCTTAATGAGGTGCTGGAGAGGTTTTACTTGGGGGTTGTAAGTGGTGACCAGTGGCGTTCTGTTTTTCTCCTTGTTGGGCCTGTCCTGTAGTAGGTGACTTCTGGGTACCTGTCTGGCTTTGTCAGTCTGTTTCTTCACTTCCTTAGGTGGGTATTGTAGTTTTAAGAGAGCCTCTCCACCGCTTTGATTTCCCTTATTTGGTTTTCTTATTCTGGACTGATGGCTGTTGCTGGAGCAATTAAGTTGCCTGCTCTAGTTGGTGGAACAACCTTTTCCTGAAGAGCCAAGACCACAAGGGGCTCTATACTATTTTTTGGGCCTCTGAAAGATTTAAGATTGCTTTTTAGTGTGTTACTGTTCTCTTAAGAGTGGGAGGTTCTTTGTCATCTGTGACAAGTGCTAGAAATCAACAAGTCATGTAATAAATTTGTGGCTTATAACTGAAAACTGCATTTCCCATTGGGATAAGACTAGAAGAGCAAACCACATGACTCTCTGTGTGTCTCGTGCCATTAAATGTTATTTTGATGTATAAGGTCAAATTCATTGTCTCATTTGCTCTGAGTTGTCTCATTCATTTTGGAAAGTAAAGAAGGTAAACTGCCGAGCATAAGGGATAACCATGTGTAATGAATAACCATGTTAAAACCCAGTTAGTGAAGAGAGATTAGAACCAGCCAGGTGCTGGTAAAATGGGCTCCTTATAGCTGCATCTATCTTTTCCTTTAGGTGCTCAGATTACTGTAGGGAGGAAACTATATCCCACCCTTGCTGCAATGCAGAGCCAATATGGCTGTGTAAGATCAAGATGTATTTTAGTCAGTGTCATGAATCATTTGAAATAAAAAATGGTCAACTTGGGATTGGTGGCTCAATCCTCACTGATGCTGTTGCATTTGAGGTGTGGAGTAGAAAGCCGAATACCAAGCTATGCTCTGTGAGTCTGGGCTTGTGGGGATGACTGTTAGGAAAATAGTTTTGACTCCTACAGCAAACAACTGAAATACGGAGGTTACTGGAGCAGAATAAATATGCCATACCATGATGTTCTTTTCATAGCATCACTTCAGTTAATACCCACAGCTGCGCAAGAGGGAGAGTGTTGAATACAATGATTTCTTTAGAATTCTTAAAAGTTTACTGTTTGGAAGGAAGCCAGAACTCAGGTGTTAGTGAAATGTGAATAGGAAAACTACTCAGCTGATAAGACTCGTGCCTTCATTTGCTTGCAAATGAAAAGTGAGTTGAACTGTCTACAGACAGTGAAAATTATCCAAGACTCTCGGGCATGAGAGAGAGACAAGGTCCAGGTTTCAGAGAATATGGAAATATGCCAATACATCACAACCATCTCATTATAGTATTGGCTCCAAGGGCTTCTCAGTGCTTTTGTAGAAGGTGAGCACTGAATAATGCTTGACCAAGTTCCAGAAGAGCATTTTGGCCATTTATTGCTGGTAGGTCTCCACACTGTTGGTAGGCTTGACCATGCGGTGTAGGGACAGATTTTTTTTCCCCCAGCTAATTAATGTTGCAGTGTATTTGTGAGCATTCAGTATATTGAAATAAAAAAATTAAATGTGCGGAAATGAGTGTTATGATATTTTTATGATTAACAGGAACACAAACTCCAACATTTCTCAATGCAGGGGAAGAATTGGTCGTCAGGATTGTCGAAAGTGCCATGGTTAGGTAACTTATAATAGCTGAATGCCTTTTTTCCTGCCCATTTCTGGTTATCATGAAGATGAAAATGTCAATGGACTTTGTCAAAAACAGTACAAGATAATTTGAAGTTTTGGTCAGTTGTTTTCAATAAAACAGATTATGATAGTAATTTCTTTTATTTAAGTGTCAAACTTAAAGCTCTTTGGAAACAAGAAGAACTACTGAATGGAAGTAACCCCTTGAGCTGGGAAATGGAAGTGGGTTAGTTGTCTATGGCAACTTTGTAGAACTGCTTAGGATGAGAAGAAAAGAAGAAATCTGTCTCAATGAATCAACAGGGAAGCCAGTACTGGAATTGGCCAAGGTACACTTCTATTTTTGCAAAAATTTCTGTGGGCTCTTTAATGACCACAAATTGGGTGAAAACCCAGGGCTGTTGAAATCAATGAGTATTTTACAATTGGCTTCAGTGGGACCAGGATTTTCCCTTTGGTTTCGATCTCAGTCAGATGGACAGAACCCCCAGCAGCCCAGGGCTCGTTGCTTCCAGGAAGGAAATGAGATAAGAACTGACTCGGAAGGAAGAGTGTTACCGTGAAACACTAGCATCGCTTGCTGGATTTTTATGAGAAGTTTCCCACCCAAGTACTGATTGGGACTGGCTAATGCTGTGCAGCTTGTGAGATCTGAGGAAATCACCATTTAAGTCAGGGTTCTCAAACACAGGGCCCACGGGCTGCACATGGCCCTTAAAGCTATTTCCTGTGGCCCACAACAACACCATTGTTGCCAATATTTGCAATATCATTGTATGAAAAGGTTTCGGTGGTGCAGTCTTTGAGCTAACATACTAGTTCTCGTGTGGTCCTTGTGGTGATTTGAGTTTGAGACCCCTCATTTAAGGTGGTATAGCTGAACCTGCAGGCCTGTGCAAGGGTCTTTTAAAGAGTATTTCAAAAGAGAGCAGAGTTAATGCAGATTCTGTGGGGAAAATCTTTGCTGTGTACACACACAACTTGATCCTCTGCAAGTTCCAAAGGGCTAACCGTGTTGGTCTAGTTCAGCAAAACAAGAGTCCTGTGGCACTTCTAAAGACTAACACATTTATTTATTGCATAAGCTTTCGTGGGAGAAAAATCCCACTTTGTCAGGCACTTTGAAGATTCTTGTTCGATCCTCAGCGTTAGCTGGATGCTGCCTTCACGGAAATTGGCTTTGCAAACCATATCTTGACTACTGAAGAGTTCTGAGGTCAGCAACTGCCGTCCAAGATTTCATTATCTGGTGCATGTCTTGGATCAAATTCATCTTTGATTTTAGCGCCACTGAAATCAGTAAATCTTTGGCTGTGAGGGATTTGTCTCCTTATTTTTAAACCCAGCTCCTCCCGTGGACTTTCCTTTCACTAGACTCACTGGATTACATCTAGAAGGGTTGGTGCTGGTCAAATTACAAAGATTTGGATTTTATATGGCTATCAGAAGTATCCAGAATGACCATTCACATGTGATGATGATAAAATATTTGGAAGAGATCTTGAACTCCTCTCAGAGTATCAGAGACATTGGGCTTATTTTCATTGAAAGGCTGCAGAGTAACTGCCATCAGATTGACCTTCCCTGTTGACTAACCAGGTCTCTGAAGACCCCGCTCAGTTGCTCAGGAAGTTGATCCCTAAAGACCACCCCAGTGAGTAGAGTAGTGCTGAACTGAAGGGAGAGCCCTCTCTTCAACTCACTGTGGTAGATGTTCTTGGTATAGGGAAGTCTGAGGGAGATAGACAAGTTATTTTAGGTAACTTGCTTATCTCCCTTTGACTGCGGCTGAAAACAGTGGGCAGTATAGACCTACTTTCAGTTGGGAGGATGATTATCCCACATCTGCCTACTGTGGTGTTCTTACACCTTCAAAACATCTGATACTAGCCACTGTCAGAAATGTGAAACTGGCCAGGATAAACCATAGTTCAGATCCAGTCTGGCAATATCTATGTTCCTAAGAGACCCAAGCTGCCAATACCAAACCCATAATTTCATGTAGATTATCTGCTGATGTTAGCAAAAAATTAATGTTGACAGTTCCTTTTGATGACAGATCAAGAGTGATGATCACAGAAAAGTGGATCATCTAGTTTTGTTTCCACTGAAGAATGACTAGTGAACCTGTACTGTTCACTTTTTAAAAGTGAACAAACTCCATTGGAACTGTAAGTATCTACCACAAGTTCATGGTCTAACCTGCGTTGGCATTCACAAAAACTCTGGGAACCACAGTAGACCTCCTGATTGCTCCTCCATCTTGTTGCACCCAGTGGGGAAAATCTGCCTTGGATGCAGATTGGAACATCCCCAAAGCTGAAACCACTGAAGCTTATGTTGCTTTGACTTTGGTGTCATTTCCAGCAGATGTACGTCCTTAACTGTGGAGATGTAGCAGAGAAAAGAGTCATTGCTTGGGGCTGCAGATGAGACTTCTGGAAATGAGAGGTGGTTAGTATTCAACTCTAAACTTGCTGTGATATTTTTAAATGCCAGCCAAGTCTCTTTTGTATAGATTTAATCCAGCCTGTGAAAATCGGTCAATAGGAGACTGCTTGGCTGGCCAAAAGAAGAGTGAGCTTGTGTGTGCTGAGCATATTACAGAGTTAATACTTTTCAACTCCAGGCTGAATATAGTCTACATTGCTGCTTTGTCACCTTTTACTAGCTCTTCCTTAGAATAGTGCCAGGTTAGCTTGCCCATTAAGAGTCCCCGATCCTACCCTGCTCTGTGGAAGTGTGCTATAATGACAGGTGGCTGTGCTGGGAGCAGATGGTGTGCTAGGCCGTGGAAGACCAGAAGCTTGGGAGCTCGTTCTTGTTACAGATGGTGCACGTCATCCATACAACAGAGGAGCTGTCTCCCTGAGTTGGAATGCTCCAAAATGACAAGAGAAAATAAATTCTTATCCTTGTTAACAGAAATCTGTATTTAGAGCCAGATTCTGCTGTTGGATACAGGGGCACAGCCCTTTTGCACTGTTACTCTTGTGTTGGTGTAGATCAGAATTTGGCTCTTTGGCTGCAATGAAAGACTCAGGGCAGCTGATCCAGGCTCAATGGACTCAGGCAGCAGATCAATAAAATTGCAATCTAGACATTTGGACTGGAGCTAAAGCCATAGCCTGGGTGTGGTCCCTCCCCCACCATGGGGTCTCAGAGCCCAAGGATCCAGCCCGAGCCCAAAAGTCTACCGTTTTATGGCTCCACAGCGTGAGTCCCACAGGCCAGATTTACCCATCCTGGGCCAGCTGTGGGTGTTTTATTTCAGTGCACACATACCTGCTGTGTTCTTGGAGCTAGGGCTTGGGGTCTGGAGTCACCAAATTTCAGCTCTGTTCCCAGAGATGCCACCAAATCCCTCAAGTCAGCTAGAGCAGATGTCTTAGCCTCTCAGTTTTTCCATCTCTAAAATACTTTGTAAAGCTCTTGGAGAACCACAGATGGAAGTCCATACCTCAAGTGCTCAATGCAATTGTTAAACTTGATGGTATTCCATACACTTTCGAGAATCTGCATTTGCATGGGGCAGCTTCTTTTCCATGGGCCATAAATCTAAAGGATGTGTTGAGCCCAGGGATTCTTCAAAAAGTAAAAAAAAAAAAATAATAAAATAAATACAGGATTTCTGTGCTAATCAGTTAACTGCTCAGATTATTAATTGCAATATGTTCTAATTAACAGTATTAAAAAATTGAGATATTGTGCTGGGCAGTGCTCATGCTGCTTTTAGTGATTATTGATGTATGTGGGTTGTAGGGTTTAGCTTGTTCCTGTGGGCAATTAGTTATAAATAATCTTTACAGTTGGTTATTTATGCATATGGTTCTGTGTGTGCATGCATATGTGTGGATGTGTGTATATCTGTAATATGATTTATTGTTTTTTAAACCTCTCTGACAGACTCCAGGAGAACAATTTACAAATGCATATTAAGATTTCCTGCTAGGAGAAGGGTAACAGTAGGTGCTAATAAATGGGAGAGCTGTGATTGAAATGTTGTGACATGCCGCTTTCCAAGGAACCTGCCGAGCTATGACAGAATCATCAAACCTAGTTGAAAGTAATCAGCAGGGACTGATAAAGCTGTGCTTGTAATGATTTGTTTGATATGCAGCTTTCTTCTTTCCCCGTTGCATAAATATTGGAATCACTTTGCTTAGTGTGGGCGGCTTTTATACTTGTCGGGGCTTGTTTGTCTCAGCTGACACAAGACTGGACCCAGCTCTGTATTTTTGTTCAGTTTAAGGGTTTTCGGTTATAATTCTTTAAACATCAGGTTGGGGCAGCCTTTGTTCTGATGGAAAGAGCCATCGGTATGAATGCAAAGTTGACAGCGTTGTAGCGTGAAGGGGCTTTATTGTGGTTTCAGCCACAACACTGTTTGATGTCAATGTAACTTTCCATTGATTTCAGGAAAGCTGCTTTTGATTTACATTGGTGTAATGAGATGAGGGGCTTGAAGGTGAGGCAAAAACTGTGCACAGCTAGCCTACCTTGATTCCAACTAGTACCATTCGGCATGGGCTTATGCACAGGCTAGGATGCTAAATATATAAACAGGGTCCATGCTGGACATGGACCACCTCTGCAAAAACTTGCGCTGTGCTGTCTGAACTGATGATGTTACCAGCACTCACAGGCTTAAGCCAGCTTTGTTAGGCTAGCCCAGGTGTAGTTGTTGTGTAGACATATCCTGACTCTACATGGCTTGCTGTTTGTTTTCATATTATGCAGATTACTGATTTGTTGGCTGTTTTGGTTTGCTGGCATTTTGTATCCCAGGCAAGATGGAAGGCAACACAGCCTAGTGTCAAAAGCAGACACCAAGGTGTAAAAAACCACCTAAACAGAAATAGAACAAATTTGTTATCAGAGGCCAAGACCGGGGTTTGAAAGGAAGGAAGAAATGGGGGGTTTGGAGGAGCAGCTCCAAGTATCAATGTAATATCCATTTCCAAGAGAAGATGGGTTGTTAAATGATCACGTTTTAGCTGTGGTCGGTGACATCTATCCTTAGACATGATCTGAAACATTTCTGTGGTTGTAAAAGGCTAGATTGTTGGGAGCATCTAGCCTGCTTGAGTAGTACAGGGGACTAAAATTTCTAGACATCAGGGCCTAGACTGTGATCGTGCATCAATGATCTCAAGTAAATTCACTGCAATCAATGGAAATACTCAAGATTTACATCAGTTTAATGAGAACAGAATTTCTTTCCAGATTAAGAAAGAAGCTTTGCACCTATGGATTCATACCACGTTCAGTGGTGCACTTCATGGCTCTAGTTTAGTCTGGTTCCAAGTAATGATGGTATTTTAAAGTAAATAATGTTTTTGCCGCTCTGCTTGTTATTGAAGGGCTTTTATTGCTGCTGATGTATTATGAAAAGGAAAGTTATTTTAAAAATGTGATGTTAACTAATGGAAGCCCTTGGGGAACTGTTGCCCGGATGGGATTTTGATTGGAGTTCATTTTAATTGGTCATAAATCTTCCCATTTCTGATTTACATTCTACTTCAGACTAGCTACCATATTCATGCTAATCAGCATTTCGTTTCTCCCTATCAAACAAAATTTACAGACGTGAGCGTACACAGGAACGTTCCCCCAGCAAGGTGACCTTGCTCTTGCAAGCAATGTACTGGTAATTGATTTAGTGCCTCACCTGCATCTCTAACTTGGGCCTTTTTCAGTAACACGCTTTTCAGTAGATTTTTGGTGGGAGTTGTTGGTTTTTCAATATAATATTTTGATTGCAAAATATTTCTCATAATCCTTTAATACTGTAACAGCTATGGTCATTGCTGTTTTACTGCAGTACTGCTGAATGATGTGTAAACATGCATCTCTCATTGGCTGATTTCAAAGGCAGTTAGATGCAGATGTCAGGGAGACATTTTTAACCTCTCCGTATTACACATTAGCACTATCCAGAGGGCTTGATCCAACCTAATGAAGTCACTAGAAAGACTCCCACAGGCTTCAGTGGACCTTGATTCAAACCCTAACTGCCTCATATTGAAGCTGGGCTGGGAAGACAGATTTGCAGCTGCTGTCCTTTGTGGTTTATAGGGGTCATGGTGATGGAGAAAGTGACAGGAATGCCAGTTTTGTCTCTGTGGTTTGCCCCACGCTCATCCCTTGCGATTCCTGTGTGTTTGCAAACCGTATAGTTTGTCTGTTGCTCACTTAATCGTCCCCAGCATTATTGGGATTGACAAGTTGAGTTTTGTGCCTTTTTCCTTCTTCATCATCTGTAAATTGAGTATTTTATAGCTTGCTGAAAATGTGAAAAGGAAGCAACATCTGCCACCAGTTTCCTAATTATTACATCAGCGTCAAATACATAATAATGTTTTCAACTCCACCCACCATTGCTGAGAAGCCATTTATAACCACAGTCCGGACAAGCAGGGAGTCTGACAGTCAGTACAACATCACTGTTTTTCTTCATTTTGCTGAAACCCTGCTGATCTTTCTTCTCTTCTCTTCAGTTCCTCTCCTGACAAAAAAAGAAGATGGGGCATGATTATCTTTCCAACCTGTCGTCTTCTGCTAAAATGAATAGATTAAAAGTGCATGAAACTAATGTGGAAAATGTAGGTACAAGAAACCAGTCTTGAGTCTTACGCATTCCCTGGGATCTGCTGTTTTATTTATTAGTGGTGACCTCAGCTAAGATCAGGCCCATTGTGCCAACCAGTGTCGAAATCCTGATCGAGAAGCAGTCCCTGTCCTGAAGCATTTACAACAGCCAGACAACGTAGGAGAAAGGGACTGTTGTTTTCCTCACTTTATAGCTGGAGAGCTGAAGCATGGAGAGTTTAGTGACTGGATTGTGTTTGCAAAGGAAGTCTGTGGAGATCTGAGATGGAGCCCACATCTTTTGAATCACAGCCCAGTGTGTCAGTCACGTTCTTCCATTCCTCCTTCTCAATCTGTCCCTTTATTTCACATTCAGTGGGTTGCCAGATGATGAATTTCTTTAGAATACACTTTCACTGTATGGATCTGGATTGCCTCGGAGACCTGATCCTGCCAGAAACTGTCGTGTTAATCTCTTGAGCCCAACTCTGATACAAGGGGCTTGTTTAAACAGACACAGGCAAATTTGCCCCGGCAGATCGAACTTCCAAGTTTGATTGACCAGGCCTCTGAAGACCCGCTCAGTCAATTGGGGAGTCAGTGTATTAACTCCAGCCTCTGAACTGGAGTAGTGTGAGTCGAAGGGTTGGCATTTCCCTTTGACTCAACACAGTGGACTTGCCAAACGTTAGGAAGATGAAGTGAGGTACGCCAGTTATTTTAAATAACTGGTATATCTTCCTTTGACTGCCACCGAAAATGGTGGGCAGTATCGACTAGCGTTAAGTGTGTTTCTACACTGCAGTGGTACATCTATAGGTGACGCTGCTGTGCCATAGCATAAATTCTTCCTACAGCAGTGGAATGGGTTTTCTGTCTAGGCCGGTAAGCCACCATTGACCTAGCTGCATCCACAGTGGGTGTTTGGTTTAGCTAATTGTGTTGCACAGGGCGTGGAATTTTTTACCGCCCTGAGTGATGTAGTGATGTCAATCAATTTTGGAGTATGGACCAGGCCTCAGTCTTGTTTGGCAGGCATGCTATATTGCAATGAGGACAGGGCATTGCAAGTGACACGATGATGTGCTGAGAAGCAAATATGATCACAGTGTACACCAGTGCCAAACTCTGGTCTCTGGAAAAACTGACTTCAATGGCATATTGAGGGTGGCAGGGGCAGGAGGGAGCCACGCCCCTGGGTGCCAGCCAGGCCCTCGTTGGAGGAGTCACTCCCACTGCTATCCCTGTAGTTTGCTGAATTTTGTCATTGATTTTCAGGCCTGAAGCAGCATTCTTCTAGTTTTTCTCCTACCTTTTAGTAAACCAGTTACTTGTATGGATATTTACTACATGCAACTATATGGTACTATAATCTAGGTCAGATCCTGGTTTCTTAACATTTACTCCATCCTTATGCAGACAAACCGCTCTCCCTTACAGAATTTACCTGAGGAAAGACTATGTTAGAAAATCTAAATTTATCATCCTCTTCCAAAAACATTGCTTTTGGTAAAAATAAAAATCTTGGGCTCCCAGAGCACATGTTCTGCAGTATTTTAGCTTTGCTGAGACAATGTACAAGTATACCCTGTCTCAATGAGAGGCAAATAATTGTACGTTAGTGAAAAAAGGGATCAGTTAGCATGTGGTTTTCACACCATGCCATTCGTATTCCAAAAGTAGTTTATAAATTGGTGGTGACGTGCTGACAGGGTGGTGACCACACAAATAAACAGCAGCTGTTTTGCACTCCACAGTAACTCGCATAGAGCTTTCAAGTAGACACTAGAGCATGTTTTGTTGAGAGTAGCAATGGTAGCTAGAAATGTACTGTTGGAGAAGAGTAAGCTGTATTTTTAGGGAAGAAAGGCAGCAAAGAAAGAAGTGGCAAGAAGGAAATACAAGTGCCCAGGAAGGCACAGAAGTGTGAACGCTGTCAAGATGAGATGAGTTTTTAACTGCTTTTGGCAAGGTTATCAGTAGGAAAAGCAAAAGCAGCTTTATTATTAATCCCGAGCAGGCAAACACCAGCATCACTGACTCTACCACTACTTCTCCATGCAATGGAGAAAAATAGATGAGGCCACGTGTGCTGTCTAAGTGACATGCTGCATTCTGCATTCAAATCGTTTCCACTTTCTTCCAACATTGAATGCTGAACCAAAACTCATGTAGCCAAAAGCAAAGATGAAGAGGGTCTTCTCAAGCCATTCACGTACTGATCTCGGATGTGGCCTGGACTAGTCAGAAGACTTGGAGTCCCTTTCTGTCTGTGGCACTGACTTCAGGCCAGTTGATTCATGTTTCTTTCTGATTTATGATGGTTTGCAGTACTGGAGAATTTTGCCTAGTATGTCCAATGTTGTACAATGTCACCTAATGCCTCTATAGTGCTTTTTGTCAAAGTGCTCCATAATCCTGAATGGAGTCAGCCTCCCAATGCCTGCGTGAGGCAAGGCAGTGCTGTGCTCCACAGTCTACAGACGGTACCAAGAGGCTAAGTGACTCCCCCAAAATCCCCCAGGTAGTCTGTGACAGAGTAGGGCCTTGAACCTGTGTTTCCCAAGTCCTAGCTGATGCTCTAACCACTGGACCATCCATCTTCTCTAGGTTTATTTTTCTGGACCTAAGTCATCTGACCATATTTTTTACAGAGAATTTCTGTGTGATCCATAAGAAGATGGAGAGATCCCCAGTATCATTTCCCCTCCCTCTCCAGTGTTACCTTTTGAATAGGTCAGAAATGTGCACATAGATTAATATATCTTTCCTCAACTTTTTCTTATACCTCACATAAGTTGTTGAATGCTGGTATTTGTGTTGCAAGCCTGTATCAAATTAATTCTCTTTCTTTGGCGTGTGGACGTCTCTTGCTAGGGACCACCTATCCGGGATACTGTCTCCAGGGGCCAGCAGCCAAAGTGATCACTCAAGTGATGTGAGAGTTGTTTTACACAAAGCACTCTCACACCAGTGACTATATCTGTTGTTAGTGTGACACCTTCAGCCCAAGAAATTTTAGAGCTGCTTTCAGATCCAATGTATGGCAACACAATTTCTACCAGCAAGGCACCAGTCTTCCTGTCTAGTCTCCTTGTAGCACTTTCTAGGTCTGAAGACCCCCTGCAAATTCAAAGGCAAGGCCAGGCACTGGTTGCCATAATTGAGCCACAGTTCACTAAAGCACTTCAGCAGGGGCTTAAGTCCTGTTGATTTAAAGTTAAGACCGTGCTTAAATGTCTTGTGGACACTTTTCCTAAGACAGGGCACTGGTGCTGTCATTTCCACAGGCGTCCAAACTCAGTAGAAGGTGTGTGGACTAATGTCCAGCTTTGCACAAAGACATTGTTGGTTGGGTCGTTGTTTTACTAGAAGTTGCTTCAGGTAAAAAGTAAGTATTTATCTTATTGCACTGATATCCACTCCCCACACTTTTACATTGCAGGAACGGGAGAGTACTGCAACACCTTGAGACAAGATGTGTGTCCCTTCATGCAAATCTTTGAAGGCAGAATGAGATAAATGTCTTGGGTTTTGCTGCAGTCAGCATTTCCTCTTTGTTTTATTCATTAGAAAGATTGTCAGGAGAGGTCACGCAAAGCATCTCCCCTAAACTAGAGAGAAAGCACAAATGCATGCCTGAGATTTCTTTTAAAGAATGGTCCCCTTTTTCCATGTCAGAAAAGGAAGAAAAGAGCAGTATAATTGTGTAAAACATGGAAGTCAGTGCCATGAACTTCTGCTTGCTTAACACAGTTGACTTGATGTTGAAGTTCTCAAGCACTGATGACGAACTTTTATGTGAGAACTTTGCATGTCACTAGGATTGTTAGGCCTTTGTACAGTCATCCTTCACCACCTGCATTACTGCTTTTGTAGCAACATCGCCCATGAGTGAACAGCAGGATTTAAACTGAGGTGCCTCAGGACTGCAAGATAAATTTCTGCCACTTGAGCTAAAAACAGGTGCATTAGGTGGCCACAGTAGCTCCTAAAGGGGGATGCCAGCTCCCCAGTTAATGGGTGCATCATCAAACAGGACAGGAAATGGAGCTTAATGGCATACTGTGTATTTTGCCAAGATTTTTCTTGTAATGAAATGAGAAGGTTCAGGCAATATCCTGTTCAAATACTTCTGTTAGATAATAAGAATGGTGCTGACAGTGAGGAATTGCTTTGCATTAATTATAACCCTGAATTCTATATTTTGCATTGATGCCAGAATGTCATGTAAATTTATAGCTTTTTAACTTTTTTTTTTTATATTCCTGGTCCAGACGGCCCATATCCATGAGATTTATTTCTTGATCTATATGCACGTGTTATCTTTCTTGGGACTATTGCCATAGAAACAAGACGTAACATGGAGAGTGTTAGAAATAACAGATGGGATTTGGCAGTCTTTTTCCCCGTTTAATACACAGTGTCTGAAGAGTGTATGAAAAGCAGCAATTATTTGCTCTAGGAGTCCTGTTGCTAGTGCTGACTTATTAACAAGGACATCTGCACTCTCTTTAAAATTAGATGTTAGAACTTCTCATTCTGGCTAGAGAAACATATATTCAATTACACCCACAGAGATTTGGTTCTTAAAAATAAAATAGAACAGCATAACCACACCCCCAGAAGAACCCGTAATGCTCCATCTAGTCTGATTTTTGGTCACAGCAGGGTGTTTGGGGGTTTTTTGGTTTTTTTTTTTTTTAATTGCTGCTAATTCAAGGGGCACCCAAGACTAAAAAGCTCAGCAGCACTCTTTGGAAGGAAATGTTAGAGTGAGATCCTGCCCAAGTTGTGTACATTCAAAGCAATCTCCTTTGAAGGATGAAGTAACGAGAACTTTGATGATGAAGCCAGAGTTCCTGTGGTGTTTCGGTTTAACTCATAGCTTCTTTAATATCTGCATAGTGCCTGTGTACAGGCCACCAGTCAAAGAAGGGCAAGAGTCTTGAAGTGACTCTCTGAACTGGCAGATCTTAGATGCGGCTTACATTTGGGGGAAGGTTGGGGCTGTGACCGGGCAAGTGGCTCACGCTAAATGCCTGCAGCTGCAATTACAAAAGTGTCCCATCTCCCAGGCAGCTGGAGTAGGGCTTACTATCTCACTGTACTGAAGGTTGCTGCTTTGAGAGGAAGGAATGGAGACTCTGGATGACTTGCCATCTTTACCAGGCTGGTTTGTAGTTGGCGCAGGCACAGGGGACGACTGTGAAAGGAAGAAGGGAAGGCCAATGTGAGGGGAGAGGTACAGGAAGCCAGTTTAAAATAAATCAATCTGAAAAAACATGTTTTTCTCCACTGTCAGTAGGAGGAAACGAAGCTTCAGGCCTGCCCCAGAAATGATGCATTTAGTAGTACTGTATGCTTCCGTGAAGGAGGCTAGAGTGGAGGTAGCAGTTTTTTGGCATGAGTCTCATTCCTCAGTCAGCAGAGAACATGCTCTCAGAGAGAGGTGGAGTCCTGTGGAAGGTTTCTGAGCCCCTTGAAGAAAGAGGCTGTGCCTTTCCTACCCAGCAGCTGCACTTCCCCACCTTCCCTTATCTTTTGGCCAGCAAGCCAAAACAATCTCAAAATAAAATGTGTGGGTTGTAGAACAATAAAGCATCCGAAGGACATAGGCCTTAGATAAAGCATTAGCTGATCCAGGGATCAGAAGGCAGCTCTCTCTGTATGCACAGTATTAGTCCCAAATTTAACTCCGAGACTAAAGAGAGCGGGCCAGCATCTCTTCTCATTTACCTGCGTACATCCCCAGTGCAGAGGAGAGAAGCCTTGGTTGGTGTCATCAGGGCCATTTGGAGGGGTGTCAGAGATCTAAGTGGAAATATCTACCATGTCACTTGTACCGAGTCAAATACCAAACAATTGGATCCACAGTATGAACAATCAAGTCAGCTCATAAATCTCAGTGGGAGAGAGGCCCCTGGAACATCAGAGAATAGGAGTGGAACAAGTGGGTAGAGCCTGAGGTTATGTTCTTAGATCCACATTTAGGCCCTAAATAAGTTGCCCAGTTTTGAAGTGTGCAGAGCACCCAACAGCTGCTGTTAAACCCAGTGGGTGCCAAGCTCCTTTTGAACTTATTTCACACACACATTTCAGTGGCTAAATGTGGAGCTAGGAGCGTAATTTCAGGCTGCCAGTTTTGAAAATATTGGCCAAAATAATGCTGATGTCTTCTTTGGCCCTTTTTCATTTTCCTATTATTCTTTCTATTACCCCTGTTTTCTCCTTTATACTCCTGCCTCCTTTTCTTATACGGCTCCCATGCTCTGTTCCTCTGCCTTGCCTCCCAACACCCTCTCCATCTCCCTTCTTGCCTCTTCCATGGCGTATCCCTACTATGCAGCTGACATGCTGCTCCTGCATCTGTCTCTACAGTTTGCTTTCAACTTTCACTCATCTCCTGTGAGACACCAAATCATCAGCCTTTCCAAGCCACAGGTGAAATACCTCCTGTCTCCTGCTCTGTATATTTGCTGTAGCTCCATAGGGCATGAAGGACTAGCGCCCACTTCAAGGGGCATGGAAATTCCAGCCCACAGTCTCCAACTGTCTCCTTTTGGAAGGGCTGGATTTCACACCCAGTGTCCCTTCACCAGTGTCTTCAGCATTGGTAACAGGAGCAGGGACAGTATCTTAAAGTACCTTGGGTGTACCAGGTTTCTTGCCAACTTCTTCCACTACTGTCTGCTAGGGTGAGCTTCAGGTGATGTGAGGGCTCCCTTCAGTCATGGGCCCTAGGCAGATGCTGTCATCTGTTCTTAAAACTGGATCTGAATGTTAGGTGCTCAAGCAATAAATTTCCCTAAAGCAGGAGCCAATGCACCAGGAGATCATGTTTTGTAAGCAGAAACCCCCTTAAGTCTCAGTAACTGCTAGTGGTGTTTTAGTCTGGAAGAGAAGATACTGGAGTTTACAGCAGCTGATCTGGTAAGTTTTATCTCCTGTTTCAAATCTCATTCTTTTTCAGGGAGGCATGCCCCAAATGTTGAACTCTACCAGTATGTTTACCCCCTGCGGCTTCAGTCCTCATCTACACTCAGCAAAAGAAGATGATCAAGGGGGGCTGATCTTCCAGGATGGAAACCTTGCCTCAGCATCTCTGGATGCTTTAATCCAACATCTTATCCCTACCACTGATTACTATCCTGAGGTAAGCAATTCATCATATAGCAAACAGATTATTTTTGATGACTTGGGGCAGTGCTTTATGCAAAAATGTAAATATGTGGGTTTTGAACTGGGAGCTTACTTAAAGCTGCCTACAATTAAAGCTTGGTAAATTGATGTGTTGCTTTAAATGCTGTTGTACTGTTCTGTGATTAAGTTCCAAGGAAAGAGCTTTAGGGGAATCTGTTGCATTTAAATAAAACGTCAGGAAGTAAAGCTCTGGTGCTGATGAATTCATGAGCCAGCAAGTTGGGGCACTTCAAAAATAGCAGAGCGTCCCAGAGAGGTTTAGTGCTAGGCTGAAGCAAAACAGCTCTAAGCTTGAACAGGCAGTAAATTAGCGTAACTCTAGCACCTGCTAAAATTTCCCAGGCTTCTGTACATGCAAGGCATTCTCCTATTGAAAACAGACAGGTTCATGACATGTCATAATCATCACCTAGGATATATTATGCACAACAGTATTACAATTTCTGGGTCCAAGAGCCCATATGACTGTTCTGATTTTGGTTCCAACATTGTAAATCCAGAGTAACTCCACTGATCCAGTGACAATCCAGTGCAAGAAGCTAAACTCTCCTCTTGTGCACACATGCAACCAATTGACTTCAGTAGGTGTGCACAGCCCCAGAGGAGCAGAGGGTAGACTTTGACTGGAACACTTTTCTGTGCTAATGTGTCCCAGTGCGATGACTTGTATTATGAAGGATCATAGCATGTGACTGACTGCTGCACAGTTATAAAGTTATCAGTGTGATAGAGGCAGCATCTTAGAGTAGCCATTGCTCCATTTCTGATCAGCTGAATGTAAACAGATTAATTGAAAAATGAGAAAAGCAATTAAAATAGGTAATTGACACATTCAGCGGCTGGTTGAGTTTTTGGTGGTCCTAATATGATGCGAAACATTTCATGAGCTGCTCGGAAGTGTTCTTGCTTCTGCAGAACGCTAATCCAGGCAGCATGGAGGTTATGGACCCAAAGCATCTTTGCACAATATTTTCCAGATTCTGTCTTGAGATTCATATATATATATACTTTAAATTTAGTGTAAAAATGTACTTGTAAATAATTGAACCATGTATTTCACAGACCTGCCCCTCCACAGCTGCAGAGAGTTGTTGGGCTGCTGATGACAATCCTACAGTTGGTCCTCTGAAACCAATTCTGGAAAATTGCCAGTTTAAATTTTCCAAATGCTAGCGAGGAGGCACAGTGCAGATAATTGCTAGGAGTCTAGGTACCTAGGCTGGCAGGTGCTGTGAATGTGAGGGGGGTAGAACATGCTGCTGTTGGTAGAAGGGTTTAAATCACAGGGGGTAAAGACTGGAGCAAGAAAGGAAGTGAAAGTGTCCAGTGACTGGGGCATTAATGTGATCTGTGGGAGAGTGCGTTTTCATTCTCTGCTCTGCTTACAGCCTCCCTGTCTGATTCTGGGTGAATCATTTTGATTCTCTGTGCCTCAGTTTCCCATCTGTAAAATGGGGATAATAGCCCTGCTCTGCCCTGCCTCACACATGTGATGTGAGGATAAAGGCACTCATGATTGCGAGGTGCTTATGATCAGGGCCAGATTTAGGGGCAGGCAACCCAGGTGACTACCGTGGGTGTTGGGTTTGGAGGGCTCTGGGATCTGGAAGCTGTTTTTGTTGTTAGTGACAAGAAAGCAAAAAGAATGCTTGAATTAAAATGTTTCAGGCATTTGTATGTGGATTCATTTTTCACTAACCTCCTAGAATGTTCTGGACCTTTCTAGAATCTCATGGAACCTTCCAGACTTTCTGAGAACTTCATTTTCCTAGAACCTCCTAGAAAGTTTCTGTAAGCTTGAGGAAATTGTTTTTTATTTGCTTCTACATAGCATGAAGAAATACAAATTTACCAGTCCTAGCATGCAGATTTATCGTCTTGTATGGCAGGGATAAATCACACATGCAAAGCATACATCACAAAGTAGTGAAATGAACTACAAATGCAATAAAACATAGACATTCAAAAGTTTAACAACTGGAGGGGTGTCCCCAAAAGCACTCCTTACTTGGGGTGCCATTTGGCGTAGAGCTGGCTCTCACTATGATAATGGGGGCTGTGATATGATAAGAGGTTCTGCTGTCAAGGTTGGATGTCCTTGTATCTTTAGATATGTGCTGTTTTCATCTGCCCCAATGTAAACCCTCTGGTGCCAGTGTGACAGAAGAGAATTTTGCCCTCATGGGTACAACTGTTTAGAAAGAAATATATATGTTTAATAAGTACAGTTTAAACTTGTGCCCTTTAACCAATGGGGACAGCATATATGGGCACAGGGGCAATTGTAGATAGATCCCATGTGTGCGCACGTGTGTGTTTATGGATGCAAATATATGTGAACTAAAAGCAGAGTTGACTCTTGTGACTGCATACTTGCAGTCTGGGAAATCAGCAACATCTCTGTCCTGTGTCAAGGAAAAAAACTAAATATGGATTTCAAGATATTTTCTGGTAAAGGTTACACACTGTACAACTGTCTTAAAATAGGACTGACTCTTTCATTTCCCCAGAAGGCCTATATCTTCACATTCCTGCTGAGTTCAAGACTCTTCATTGAACCCCATGAACTTTTGTCCCAAGTTTGTCACAAGTGCATTGAGCAGCAACGATTGGACGACCCGGTGCTGGATAAGGTTAGTTCAGTTCTACCGCAGGGAGGTTTTTGGCATTTGCAAAAAGCTCTAGGGCTGATAGAGAAGGCTGCCAGTTTCTGTCCTTAATGCATCGCTTCTGGCTCCTCTCTGGTTGAATATTACCATTCCCATATGGATTCTTGTCATTATGTCAGGTTCTCAGGAACATTGTGCTAATACCATCAATACCCAAGAGCAGAGCACCAGGTGCTAGTCTTCCTGAATCCTCTTCTAACCTCCCTTTCCCCCATCTCAGATTTACCAGATGATTTCCCTTCTCACTCCTTTAAGGCTCTGATCAAGCCTCAGGAGGTAGGATTTGAACTGCACGCTGCTTATTGCACATGTCAGCACACCACTGTCTCTCCCACTTTTACTTAATATGTCTGCCCTTTTGCTTTCTTGCTTCTGGTACAGTATGTAACAATTCCTTTTGGGCTTACCTGTCACTGTGAACTCCACAGAATAGCGTGCAAGTATTCATTAACCTTGCAGTGTCTGTTCTGAGAAATCATTCATAGAGTGGGGCTGGAGAGCACGGCTATATTAAGGACACAAGGAGCCATGTTTAAGTAACAGTGGGGTTGTGACAAGCTAGCAGAGTGATGAGCAAATACAAGCTCTTCTTGAGTCTTAGCTCTCTCTGCCCCTGTCGAGGCTGCAGCAGTTGAGAAAGTTGGAAATAAGTAGATTAACTCATTCAGTGCCAGATTTCACCACAACTTTCATGAGCGTGCCAAAGTCTGAAACAATGACTCCACTGTGTGAAGTGCTGCACTCATTTACTTGGATGTTAACCCAGGTGCCAATTATGGTCATTTAAATTTTGGGCATTATTAAGTATTCCACAGCTCACTGGAGCTTGTACACATCATATTATGTAGATTTACCAAATATACCCTAAGAAGGGGCTGATTTTGTGTAGGCCTTGTGCAGGGAAAGAGCCACCACAATTGATTTAATTTCCCTAAGGTGAGGCAAAGCTTATGAATTTTTGGAAGTCCCACTATGAGCATCCTTCCTACCCACCCTCAATAGCAAACACTCTCTGGAGTCACATTTTGTGACCAGCACAAACTTCTTGCCTTCAGTCCATAAACTTATTAAGCATCAGTTTACCCAAGTGAACAAAAAATACGTTCAAATCCTTACAGTTTCCAACAGAGCCTTCCCCATAGTAGCCACTTGCTGGTCTTGATCATGTATCATCTAATTCTAGATGGCAGTGACTATTTTTAGAGCTGTGGTACATTGAAACCTGTTGTTGGTGGGCAGCTAAAATATGCATTTTAACCAACGTCTTTGGAAAACAGAAGACTATGGAGTGTAACAGTATAATTTTTCCTGATTACAGGGTGCACATTTGCTTCCCCACTTCATCTTCCATACTCAAGCTGTTCGTTCTGGTCTGTGTTTTCTGTAAATAAAAATGCAGTTGTTTGGAGCAGTGTGCTCAACCATTCCAGGCTTCTGTACCCCTTTCAGGAGTCTGATATGTTGTGCATACCTCATGTTTCATCTCACGTAAACACTACTTGCTTACAAAATCAGACATAGGCAGCAGCTTCCCCAGGACTTGAAATGAGGGGGCTATGGGGAAGGTGTAGGGGGGTGTTAGGGTGCTCACTGAATTGGTATAACACTGCTACTAGTGGGCATCTGGGGGGGGGGTGTTGGGAAATTCAGAGGGGGTGTAGGGCAGATGTTAGGGAAATCCCTGGGTAGGAATACAAAAGTGTCATAGCACATGATTACTAAAACACTGCTTACTTTCTTGTTTTCACCATACAATTATAAAATAAATGGATTAGAATATAAATATTGTACTTGCATTTCAATGTATAGTGTAGAGGTGTATAAACAAGTCTGCATCAAATTTTAGTTTGTTCTGACTTACACTTTTTACGTAGCCTGTTATAAAAGTAGGCAAATTGAACTGATGACCCCTTGGTTGAGGATCACTAGGTTAGAGCAATCTGTTCTGTCTGTTGCCTTGGATTATGGAAGAATAAAACTTTGGAAGCAACATGCATTAAAATGTGTTGAAGTAATGCTGTTGTACTGATGTTACCCCCTACCTACAATTCCCAAACTTGTCTGACAGTCACGTAACTGTGTGCGTCTAGATGCATTCAAAATTGGCTGCAAGTCCATATTATATGAGTGTGTGTTCTTTTTGTCTTCCTAATGACTTATTCCATGAGGAGTGGATAATGTTATCAATAGTCAGAGATGCAGTAAAGCTACTAAATTGGCTTTGTTGTATATCTCTTATTCCTCTGTGTTACATCTACCAGAGTCCCCTAAGTGATATATCTCACCTGCTAGAAAGCAGAGAATCAAAAGAATTCCATTTGTTGTCTCACGAAACACTTAGCAACCATTTTTTTTCAGCAAAATGATTTTGGTGTGAGGGAGAAGGAAGAGGAAGAAAGTATGTTTCCAATTTAAAAAAAATGGGGGGAAAAAAGCCAGGCCTTTTAAAATAAAGCATCACATTCCACCAACAAAATATGTCCATCCAACCATAAACAGGCAATTGCATGTGCAAAATACATAAATCTGCATGTAGAACAGACAGCTGTGCAGGTGGAGAGGCACTTGTATGTTTTGCACACGCAACTGTGTTATTTTGTGCACGAGATTACTCATTTGCATATATGAGCAGATTTTGCTGGTGTAGCCGTAAGTACCTTCCTTGAAAAATCTGACCCCAAACTTGACTTTGCAGACATTTGTTGGAACTTTGTTGAATGTGTTTTCAATCCGTATCTATCACTTTTGTCTGTGTTCCAGGCACGGATCAGAAAATTTGGACCTAAACTCCTCCAGTTGTTGACAGAGTGGACAGAAACGTTCCCCTATGATTTTCAGGAAGAGCGGATGATTGGCCATTTGAAAGACGTGATTGACAGGATAGCCCCGTGTGATGAGGTGAGGATGAGATCTCTCAGGAAATAGAATCAACAGGCACTAAACTAAATTCACTCATCTGCCCAGTTTCCCCTTCCTTTTTTTGCCCCTTTTTTACACATTCTAATGTGTTCCTATTGCTAAAGACTTTTATGAGGGAACCAAGATTCTGCTCTGTTTCGCTGGTAAAAATTGATAGTAGCTCTATTGAAATCAGTGTCTGTTTGTCTGTGTACTCATAAGGCCATGTCATGTGGCACCTCACAGTCATGAAGGGCTTTTATCTGGCCACACCTCTTTGAAGTAGGAAGCAATATGCCCATTTTACAGACTGGGAACTGAGGCACAGGGTAGACTATGCAGTTTGCCCATGCTCATGCAGGAAGCCTATGACTGAACTAGGAATGGAGCCCAGGCCTCTTGAGTCTGCCACTAGTGGAGAAGTCTGTTGTTATAACCACTAAACCATCATTCCTACTTGAGCAGTGACAAATGTGTTTAATACAACATAGGTGGGCTGGATCTTTTCGAGTGAATTTACATATCTAAATAAAATCCTTAATTGATTGAAGACATTGCAGTAAAGTTCATTATCTCTGAAAAGGTGAGCCTTCATAGCCACCTGGGGCATTTACAATCATAGTATGCCTCCTGATTCTCCCTCCCCTCTTCCCTTTGTTTCTTGTCTCTCTCCATTTTTATTTCACTGTACACTCTCCTCCTTTTCCACCTATCTTATATCTCCCCCAGTGTCTGCCCCCAGAGATTGTGAACCTTGCCTTTGTGTCACCTTCTTGTCCTAGCAAACCCCAAAGGAGTTTTGGTTCGCCCTTCCTATGCTACACAAGGCACTGTGCAGATTTCATCACTGAGCAGAAAAAGAACAGATACAGAACATGAAGTGCAGAACGGGGAGGTGGGATGGTGGTGGTGGAACAATTTACATACTGCCAGCGCTGAGAACCATTGAACCAAACCATAAATCTGTATATGATGGAAACTGCTACAAGCCAGAGGGTGCTGCACCCTGAGTTCCAGCATCTATGTTTAGATAATGGCCTGTCTAGTGTTACTGGGATTCACATTGAAAATCACAAGGTCAGTGGTCCAGAATGTTGGTTCCTTTCAGTTCTTGTTGTCTTTAGGCCCTAAAAATTAAGGCTCAGTATAAAGCCATCATGGATTGGACAGTATTTTAGGATCCCTCTTATTGGCTAGATACAATGGGTTTGGAGAAATTTTAAACACTGAAAATGAGCTGAAAAGGGTTCTTCTGACAGTGAAAGAACCCAAGTGATACCTAGCACTTACCAGGCCAGATTCATACTGGATTTATGCTGGCAGAATCTGGGCCAGAGAGCCTGTAGTGAGCGGGTAAGGGACCAGTGGCTGAAATTGGAGCCCTGCTGATCACGGAGGGGGTATGGTCTGGTGACAAATTTATGACAGCAATTGTGTGATGGGGTTGTTTCTGATGGTAGGGGGCAGGTCTCAACAACCCCATGGCTCATAAGAAACCAGAAATGTTCCTACAGCTCATAGTTCAAGATTTTAGTTGGCTGTGGGCAAGGATCCAGAAACATTCTTTTCCCCCCAGTGTATTCTGTGGGATTTGGAGGGGTTTTTTTTTTAGTTTTTTCTGAAGGATCAGGATGACCATGGCTGGAGATGGGACAATGGGCAGGGTGGGCCAGGGCCATGAGGTGGCACGAAGCATTCTCTCTCTCAGGTGCTGGCCTGTTATGGACTTCCGTGCTCAGTGTCTAACTGATTACCAAGTAAGAGGTCAGGACAGAATTTATCCTCAGGTCAGATTGGCAGTGATCTTGGGGATTGGGGAATGGAGTCACGGTCCTTTGGGCTGAGGAAGTGAGGATCACTTGCCAGGATTATTGGGGTGTATCTGACTGAACCATTTCCCTGCCTTGGGGGGCGAGTGGTGGAACCTGGGGCCCTGGTGCACCTTGGTCACTCCTGTTCAATGCCTGTGGCACATAATAGTCTGGTTTTCCGTGGGCTGTAATATTTCAGTCTAGTTTTGGTTGTTGGGTTTCGTGTGTGTGTGCTGGGTGGTGTGATTTAAAGGAGGTCAGCCTATATAGGGGTCCTTTCTTGCCTTAAACCAGGGATCTCAAACACGCGGCCGATGGGCCACATGCGGCCCCTAAAGCTAGTTCCTGTGGCCTGCAACAACACCATTGTTACTGACATTTGCAATATCGTTGTATGAAAAGGTTTCAGGGGTGCAGCCCTCAGGCTAACGTACTAGTTCTCATGCAGCCCTCGTGGTGATTTGAGTTTGAGACTCCTGCCTTAAACTCCATGACTTTATTTGCCAGTAAGTGAAAGAGACAAGCTCCTTTGCAGACCAACTCAGAGAGGGACCCTATAAACACAAACTCACCAATGGGTTACATGGGGGCCTTTGGTGGAGATGGAAGCAGCCCCAAGGGAAAGTAGCAGTGGAGCAGATGCCCAGAGAAAGGACCTTGCTTGCATCTTGGCTAGCAAATCAGCACCTCTACCCTAGCCTGAATTAAGCTAGCTCAGACATCTCTCTGCATCTTCATGCCATTGTGCAGGGATTGACTGGGGAATCCTTCCAGCATCTGTGGCAGGGGAGTCACGTTACAGCCACAGTGAGGTGAAGGGACAATGTGGCTGTGTCCTAATGGAAGCCAGAAGGGGCTGTCCACCCTGTGTTCAGTCCACTAACCAGGACTGTTTCTCTGAATCAGAAAACAATTTTTTTGTTTAAAAATCCCCTCAGAGAGCAATCTAGACTCACGATTATCTCTGGCTCTGATTCAGAACAGGCCGTGGGGGCTCCTCTCTAAAGATCCCCTTGCATAGGAGACTGAAAACTCAAATACGGTTTGAAAAATTAAAGTTGCACCTTCACACTTTCAACACAACATATCTGTGCCAGTATGGAAAATACTCCGACAACACTAAATAGCTTTTGACACTCGGGGACTGATGAATAACACTGGGATTACAGCAATTAAAATGCCATGTACACTTCAAATATAATTCCTTAGGAAAGAAGAAGCCACTTGAGATAATCAGCACAGACATTTCTCCCCGTGGCCACATCTTCAAAAAATGTCTGGATAAGTGCATTTCTTTTCATTGGAACCTGGTTCTGTAAACTCTACTCCCATTAAATTCTGCACTCATCTCCATGGGTATTTTGCATGAGAAATGCAGAATCAGTTTCTTAGTTTGCCTCCAAAAGCATATTCTTTATTCTGATTAATACCAGTACTTTAATATAACTTCTAATAGAATGTGTTTGCCTCTCCTGCGTTTTACCATAGTCAGTGCAATTATACCACCTCGCACCATGTGCATTGGCTTGACAAGATCCTAATTGCCAGGCCAGAAATATTCAGCCATTGTTCTTCATGGAAGTCCAGCTCCTAAATCTACCCGTGCTTTCCTGTAAAGGGGGATCACATGGCTAGCTCTGTATGGCACTCACTATTAATCTGAGATGTGAAACATGGAGGTTTCCGTTGAGTAAGATGCTGACTACAAACAGAGGTAGCAGTAACCCCTGGATTTTATTTGCTACCAGGAATTAATTGCAATAAAGAGGGAACCTGGTGCTTCTAAAAGTCATTTGCAATGGCATGAGGTTCTGAGGCAAAAATTAAAGTGAGCAGTTTTTTCGTATGTTGTATTACATAGCCTAGAATAAAACAGCTTGTCTGAAGTGTCTCCCAGAGGCTTAACAACTGTTTAGTGAAATGTGGCCCTTCTGAGGTGAACACAGCAACTTGTGGTCAGTTTTGCTGGGGAACATAGCTAAATGAGAGTTTTTCAAACTTTTTTCCTCTGGACTGAGTTGAAAAAAATCATTTATGCCCACAACCCAACAGTTATATCTTTGACCAATGCATTCTGGTCTTTCTGCAGCAACAGCAGGGGGTGCTGCAACCCGGTACCTGAGGGTCTGTGACCCGGTACTGGGTCATGACCCATGGTTTGAAAACCACTGGATTAGGTGATAACAGTGTCTCCTTCTTGCCTTAAAACCCATTAACTATATCCTGAGCAGAGCAAGACACAGCAGTGGAGGGGTGAGATGTCTATGAGACTTGTATTCAGATTCTGGGGCCTGGCACTGAAAGAAATTCCAAAGCTGAGTGATTCTGAAAATAGCACAAAGCCCAGGCAAATGATAAAAGAAAGGGGTAATAATGCATTGCAAGTCTTTAATTACATCTAGGTTAACCATGGGATGTGGAGAAGTTCAATTCCCATTGGCTATGGCCAGGCTCACTCTGGGCTTTAGGCTACAGATGAGGACAAGCCAGTAAAAAAAATATATTTTTGCATGATTGAAGCAGTAAGGAAATGAAATTGGCCCCTCCCATCCACATGAAACAGGGGAGAAATGGAAGCAGCTGCTGTTGGGTTGGGATGGCACAGAAAGTGGCAACACACTCACTGGTTGTCTGTTGGCATTGCTGTCCTGACCAGGCTGGCCAGGAGGCCGCCATACATAAAATGCAAAGAGAATGGGGGATTGCCTGGTGGGCATGTGGAGCTGTGCCACAAAGGAACAGTGGGGAAATATCAAGGACCCATTGGTCCCAGAAAGGCCTCCCTGATGCATGGCCATGATCCACCTTGCCCTGTGGAAGAGACTTGCCAGGCTGCACTGGGAACCGGGGTGGTCCTGTGGCTGTGTGATCTGGAACCTCAGCCAGCCCAATGGCACCATTTGGGAGGGGAGTCTCATCAAGGTTTCTTCCTCCTTTGTCTCTTGTTCCCACAAATAAAACTTGAGGCTGATTGCATTTATTTTGTAACTGTTACTTATAAATTATAATGCTCCTGTTAACAGCCCAACGCTGACTGTGTGGCTCATGAATTATACAGCTGTATTGAAATGCAACCATTTCTGGGGTGGAGCGCATACTGCAGCCTGCGTACAGTGTGCTGCATACAATATGCTGGGAAATTTTGGCCAAGGACACTGGGGGAAAACCCCTGACTGTCACAAACGTTGCATTGGGATCTTTGACAAGTTCCATTAAACTGCATGATGATCGGTATACGTTCATCAGAAGGTGTGAGACTGTCATATAACGGTGGAGGGTCAGGAGCAGTGTGGGAGGGTATTGGTGTTAATCTCATTGTTGAGAGCAGGCTGCAGACAAGGTAGAACCCCTCCCTCCCTTAAAGCCAGTAGAAATTCTCCCTTAGCTAATAGAGACAATCGGGGGGGTATAGAGACAAAAATGCGCTCTCTGCCCCAGATCCTTAGCTAGTGCAAACAGGCACATTGATTTGAGTGAAGCTGTTCCCACATACATTCACTGGGGGTCTGCTTCATTTGTTGTTCCAGACTTTTGTACTTCAGTATGTGGGTTCAGCACTTGCATGCCAGTGTGCCTGAGAGGAAGGAGATGGATGAGCATTGTGAGGACTGTGTTGGGGAAGAGCGTGGAGTTTCTAACATTCTTTTCGCAAAGGCGAACGTACCCTTTGTTTTTAGCCATAACTGGCTAGAATCTGCTCCCACTGTGGTCACTAGACGTTTTCCCACTAACCACTCTGAGATTAAGGCTGGCCCCAACAGATATAGGAATCCTCTTTCCTCTCAGCCCTGTGCAGGGAAAACATTTTAGGAATGTACCATTGCAAGAAAATAATTAAATATAAAGCTCAGGCAGCAGCAAATCGGGACCATACATTAAGATCTTCACTGACAGTGCTGAGTGCTAAACTTATTCTCACCTGAGCAGTGGCATGTCCTTCTGAGGCATGGAGTCTGCTGTTGTGTACATCACAGAATTATCCCAGTGCAAGTCACCTGTGCAAGGAGAATCAGACCCACTACCAAAAACACAACAGCTGACTACAGGGGACAGACAGATTCTGAGCTGCCAACAAATAGCCACATTCTGGAGGAGCTGGAACAGCTTAAATTAGAGTCAGATGTTCGTGAGCATTCAGGCTGGAATAATTAATGCTTCTATAAGGTTTATAGCAGTTGAAGGAAGATCTCTAAGGCAGCTGGCCTCCATTCAGCCACCTGCTGTTACCCACAACACTGCGTACGCTATTACAAAAAGCCTGCCTCTTCCACAGAAATTCAGTGTGTGGTGTTTGGCAATAGTCCCTATTACTAAGTTTTTCTAGTGGTTACAGGTAAAAATCCAAGGGTGATGTTACCCTATGTGCTTTAGGCTCTTTTTAAAGCGACACATTTGCCTTGCCTGGCTGCAATAAAATAACAAAAGCCTTCCATGCTCTGAATGGATTTACAGGTTTTATCACTACTTGGTCACTGCAGGCCACATAGGGTATGTGATGTCTGTGCTGCAGTTGGAAGCCCAGGTAGACCTTTGATTTGGAAGAGCAGTTAATGGTAGACTCCCAAATTGGTACGTAACAACCAGTTTGGAGTTCAGCATGCAGCCTGTTTCCTCTCTGGTCCTGACACATACCCGTTGGTTTCATTGTGCCTCTGTCTCTTGTTCTCCAGGCACCTACAGTCAAAGATATGTGTTAAAGAAAGTAAGTAGAAGTTGAGAATTTCAGTGAAGCATGGGGAGGCGCCACTGCTACAATGTGTTGCCTATTATTATTTGTGGAAGTGAAATCCTATTGAAGAGAACAGAAGGAAGCATAAACTCTGGCCAGTCAAGTGTAAAACCATAGTTAGGCAAACCAAAAAAAGAGAGCAACAGACAAAGGACACACAAACACAGCAAAAAAAAAAATTATAAGTACATCAGAAACAGAAAGCCTGCCAAACAATCAATGGGGCCGCTCAGTGAGCAAGGTGCCGAAGGAGCACTCAAGGAAGACAAGGCTGTTACGGAGATGCTAAATTAATTCTTTGCTTTGATTTTCACTGCAGAAGATTCCCATATCTGAGCCATTGTTTTTAGGTTAAAAAAAAATATCTGAGGAATTGTTCTAGATTGTGGTGTCAACAGAGGAGACTTCAGAGCAAATTTATAAATTTGACAATAATAAGCCATCAGGACCCAGCTGGATTCATCAGAAAATTCCAAAGGAATTCTGAAATGAAATTGCAGAAATGCTAATTGGGATATGCAACCTATCACTTAAAACAGGCTCTGTATCAGATGATTTCAGGACAGCTAATGTAATTCCAATCTTTTAAAAAGACTCCAGAGCTGATCTTGGCAATTACAAGTTGGTAAATCTGACCTCAGTATCAAGCAAGGCAAGGCATCCAATTAAAAATTGATATGTTATTTTAAAGACAAACATGGAGTCTTGTGGCACTTTTGAAGACTAACAAATTTATTCATTGCGTGAGATTTCGTGGGGAAAAAATGAAGTGGGATTTTTCTCCCATGAAAGCTCATGCGATAAATTGGTTAGTCTTCAAAAGAGCCACAGGACTCCTTGTTTGTTTTGCTGAACTTAACTAACACAGCCACCCCTCTCGAATTGACTTTAAAGAGCAGCACTGAAGAAGAACTATAAACAATAGGGAGATTAACCACCTGCTTGTCGACTGGTTTTGTTTCTTTGTCACATGCAAAACAATAGGTGCTGTATCCTATAAGTTCTAAGGCCCTTCAACTTCCATTGACTTTAAGTTGAGAGGTACCCTGGGAGGAGCTCAATGCATCTCTGAATCAGGCCCAAATTATTGTTTTTTCAGATATTAAGATGAGCTGGAATTAAAAGAGACTATGCCTCAACAAACTCAGTAATTAATTTAAGGAAGAACTCCTATCTTCCTGATGCAAATTTTCTGTTGGAGAAACAGCATGCATTTTACCATGTTAGTTGTGCTTATTTGAAACAAAGCTGCCAGCACTGTATAGAAGTCAGAGATGGGAGAGAACCATTTGGTCACCTAATCTATTCCTTTATGCTACTGAAGTTTTCCTCCAGTATATTCTCCTGTTCTTTGCACAGTGTGGTTTCTAAAGGCTCTGTGCCGTGCTTGTAAAAGTACACGTGCTGAGAATCATTTCTTGCCAAGTGTTGTGATTTGCATTTAGAGACAGAAGTTTTAATTAAAATTTGAGCTCCTGAGCCACCTGCGGGGATCTGCCATCTTCTGAAGTATTTTCTTGGTAAAGAGTTAAACATTTGGTTTAAATATTAAACAGATGTGCTTTTAATTGTTAAGCTAGCAGCAGAGCAGACTAGGGCGGCATGCTCACTAGAACTTAGCTCTCATATCAAGTGTCACTTTGCAGGAAGATGTTTACCAGCAGGAGTGTTCCAAAATAGTGTGTTGAATCTAATTTAAAATGGTATTTTCATTTGCTGAGTGTAACTTAAACGAAGCTGGAATCCTTCTGTGATGGCAAAAGTCAATATGGCATTTACAAATATAGTGAAATGCTTCTTAGAGAAACTGTATTTATTAGGCTGGGTGTAATGCTCTTTTTTCAATGAACTTCTTGGAGCAAATTTATTTAGAAATATTCCTGCTAATGTATATTCAGTGTCCCTCTTCTTTCTCTCTGTATTATCTGGGACGTTTGTCTGAATCTTTGTTTTCCGTGGCCTATTTCTAGATCTATGCAAAATATTCACCACAAAGGCAAAGAAAAATAGCAGTGTCGACCAGAATTTGTGAAAAAGGTTTGCGGATGTTCCTACATCTTTTAAGCACTGCAGGGTTGATTTATTGCTTTGCATAAAACCAGCCAGGAATCTTTTATTCTACAGATAGGGTAGGTTTAAAAAAAAAAAAAGTCAAAATGTTTTTTGCTATGGAAAATTGGGTTTTCAGCTGAGTGAAACATTTTTAAAAAAATTGTCTACTTTATACAAAAAAAATTTTTTTTTTGCTGAAAAATGCCTGAAAGCAAAATACTTTAGACAAAAATGGAAATATTTTGGATTCCAGCTAAAATGGCTTTGGTATTTGACTTTCTACTGAAAAAATAACTGTTTCTGTAGGCTGAGAAAAACCCATTTTCCAACCAGCTCTAGTCATTGGAATTCAGACCAAGCAGTGAAGTGTGCAAGCCCACATGGGCCACAGAATGTGTTCAGACACACTTCACTGATTCAGTGCCAGCCCAAGGTGTGGTAACCAAAAGCCGTGCCTTCTGGGCACTTGGGGTATGTCTACACTGGAGCCTTAGGTCGACTTAAGCTTACTTAAGTTCACCTAAGGAAAGCTCTGTCTGCGTTGGGAATTTATTAAGTCAACTTAAGCGCTTCCTTAAGTCAACTTAATAACACCACCTCAGAAGGATGACTTAACACTTAAGTTGACTTAATAAGGTTGACTTAAGAGTTAAGTCGACCCCGCAGCTGCCAGCGTGGATGTGGGCAGTCTACAGGAGTTTGGAATGTGGATGCTCTACATCTACTTAAAAAAGTCGACTTTAAGTCAACTTAAAGTCAACCTTGTTAAGTGGACTGAACAGAGCCTCCAGTGTAGACATGCCCTTGGTGGCCTGTGAGAAAGAAGCTTGGTGGGCTCTCCTGCATCAGAGCCAGTAAGCATCAGGTAGAATCTTCATCAATATCTGAAGAAGTGAGATTTCCACTTTCCATAGAAACAGCTTTAGTGACAAAGAAAGAATGAAGAGGAAGGCAGAAAATTAATAATACCTAAGCAGGATTGTATCTAAATAGAATGCATATCCAGAGATTTCCAAGAGGTACCTACCCACCTGTAAAGGTATTCACACTATACTGGGTTCATCAGCTACTGATTATGTAATAATTAAGCCAAATTTTGTTTCCCTGACTTGCTGCTGTTTGTTAAAGTGATTTGGGCTGGTCACATGAGCAGAACGAGCGAATGCAGTATCTCATTTCTTCTTTTAGAAAAGCTGTTAATTGCAGAAGGAATAAGGCATGTTGTAAGAGAGGTGCTGACGCACTCTGGATAGACTAAAACAAACAAGGAGTTCTGGGGTACTGTTAAAGATGAACATATTTGTTTATCATATGAGTTTTTTTGGGCAGAATCCCACTTGGTTCCTGTGTCTGAAGTGGGATTCTGCCCGTGAAAGCTCATGTGATAAATAAGTTAATTTTCAAAAGTGCCACAGGACTCCTTTGGTTTGCTGAACTGGACTAACGGGACTACCCCTTTGGAACTTGTCACCGTGCTAGATAGACTAAAGTTTTGCAGCCTCTTGCCCTGACTGTCATGAAAACAGAGGGTATGTGAGCACTTTATTTTATTCATTGAGGTAGCGAGAGACGTCTGGTTGCAGTACACGAATGCACGACCTGCATAGCCAAGGGGAGAACTGAGCTCAGCCTGTGAGGTAGTGCCCATTTAAAAGATGAGCCCTGCCAGCATACAGAGCATTGACACTGTCTCTTCTAAGGGAAACTGCTACACCAAGCCCTATGGAATGAATATCGCCTTGCAGAGATCCCATACTTCCATTTCTCAGGTGTTCCCATTTTACAGTATTTGTGTTTGCCAGTCACGATGGATTCCAAGAGGATCCCAGCCCCTCTTTTGTCACTCGCAGCTCCTCTAGGTATCTGGCTTACATGCTGCTGCACGTCTGCACTCTGCAATCAGCGATGGCTGCCCAGGAATGACCGTACTTCATGAGTGTGTTGCTGGAATAAGAACACAGTAATCCAAGCTTTACTTAACAGATATGACCCATTTATGTGTTGGCTGTTCACAGCAATGCAGTGCTCTGTTCTCTCGGGCATGGCCTTCTATTGCAAGCAGTGAGTCTGGCCGTGCTGGGATGATGTGCAAAGCAGAGGGATGGAGAGAGCTAAGAATAGCATTAGCCATGTTCATTATGACAAGCGTCACTAAGAAATATAGTTTGTGGTAACTACTAAATCAAAATTAAGGACTTTTGCTTTCTGTTGCAATTGGATGAAATTGGAGCAGCTCAGCCTCTCATTGGAGAGGCTCTGCCTCTCTTTCCTGATCCTTTCATTGTTGTTGCTGGCCACATTATCCAGCAGCATTGGTCAGTGAGGTTAGGCTGGCACTAAGGAGCACAGCTTGCTTATACACCTGACTGGTGGCTGATCCCATGGTGCAGAGCTGGCAGGCAAACCCATAATTAAGTTGACCAGTCAGTCTGAAATAGTCTTGTTGAAAACAGGATGGAAACCCAGTGCTAGTTTATGGATATTTTGGGGTAGGAACATTGAATTTAAAATACACCATTGTCAAGGCCTGTGGCTTTCAGATGTTTATCTCCTCCTTTGTGTTTCATGTTTGGTTTTGTCCTCCTCTCCAGGCCTACTGGAAAAGCATGAATCAGCTCTTGCAAACCCTAAATCAGAAGCTTGCAACCCTCAGCCATGGGCAGGAAGGAATAGTCAAGATCAATGCTGCTGTCTCTGACAAACTGGTTGCCTTTAAGAGTAAACCCCCATCAATTCAGCGAGAAATCCTGACGGTCTGTAGTGACCCTTATACGCTGGCTCAGCAGTTAACACACGTGGAATTGGTAAGTGCGGCACACGTGGAACTCTAAAACCCAGCAAAAGCTATGTAGCTGAAACCCAACTGAACTGCACACACATAGTTAGGTCTGTATCAACACTGCAGGAGGATGCATGGTTTAGTTTAGTGGATTAAAGCAGAGGACTGAGCAGCAGGGTATCTGCCACTGCTTTGTTTGCACAGGTCACTTAGTGTCTTTCTCTGCCTCAGTTTGCTCATCTGTGAAATGAGCATAACATGCCCCTGCTTGCTTTGCTGCAAATTTAGTTCAGTTACATTTGCAAAGTGCTTGGAGCCCCCTGAGTAGAAGTCACGGTGGGGTGGCTGGTGACTAGCATCACAATTCTGTTCAATATTGAAGCTTTTACATTTCTCCAACCCAATGTGCTGAGACTCATGCGTCTTAGTTTATTGGTGTTTTTTCTTTCTCACTTTCGTAGACCTGAACTTTTGAGACTTCAGGTACCTGTGCGTGCACAGTCCCTCCTCTTCATGTAATCTGCTCCTTGGCAGGGTTTTGATGATAGATCCTCCTCCTTCAAGGTTGGGGTGACACAAAGCCTTCTCTCCCATCCCGTGTCAGGTTCACCACATGGATGTCCTGCCTCCCCATGGCAAAGGGGTTATATGGTGCTGTATCATAACTTCACTGGTGCGCCACATCACTGCATCTGGCCTCAGACCTCTTGACACTCTCAGGTTCCCCACTGCTTGTGCCTAGGTGGACACCATTCATTTCTGAAGCCCGAGGCCGAGTTTCCTCTGTTCATTTGAATGGAAAATAATGGCCACAGTAGACTGAACAGTCTTTCTGTGGCAGGGTTACCTCCCCTGTCACTCTCTGCTCAGAACAATTTGACTCTAAGATGAGATGAGAACCCATGTAATTGGATTGCAGTTCACATATTATGAGGCATTGAAATAATCTGTGACTTTTGTCCCTCTTCACTATAAACAGAATTCCACTCTCTCTTCCTGCTTCCTAGCATCAGGTGTAATAATTACTCTGCAGTTAATTAGGATGACCATTATTCTTCAGCAGTCTGAGCTACACTATTATTTTGATTCCTTATGAGGAGCAAAGAAAAATATCATGGAACCTGCTTATAGGACCAGCCTTGAAGTCTTTACTTGGGCAAAGTGCCCATTGACTTTGCAGTTGCCTGAGTGAAGATCTCAGGATGGAGTCTAGTGGGTTCCAAAAGACATCTACCACTTTATGAGGTACTGTCGGTGATTTCTTACCCACTAAAGCAGTGTCAGATGGGATTTTAAAAAATGCCTGAGTGAGTCAAGAACAGAACTCACATTGACGGTCAGTGGTTTTTTGGCATCTAATTAATGTCCCCTACATATTTGAACTTTATATTCATAATATGGAATAATCTGATAAAATAATAATAATTAGCTTTTTATGACAGGGTGTAGTAGACTTTCTCTGTCCTCGGTTGGACATGTCAGTACGGTGATACATCACCCTTAAGGAAAACTTGTTCAGGCCATAATACCAACCAGATTTAGTCTTCTGGAGACCTTAAAGGGATCAGGAGAGACATCAGACTATCAGCAGCGAGCTGGCCAGTTATGAAGGCTTGCTTGCTGATTTTTTTGAAGTGCAGTGCTGGCCAAGGCTGGGACAGGAGCAAGGTGCCTCTATGCTAATCTAGCACGTTGGGGCCAGATCAGGGGCTTTGCAGGATGCACCATGACTTAAGCAGTTACTTGTTATATTTATTCAATAATTAGAAGCACCTACAGTGAGATTTTTACTTTGTGGTTTAATCATTTAAAGGCAGATGTAGAGCAAGGAAGTGACTTGCCCATGGTCACCCAACAGGCCAACAGAGGAGCTGGGAACAGAACTCTGGTCTCTTGAGAAGCTATCTGATATTCTGTGTACTAGGTCATATTGGCATGATATCTCTCCTCTACTAATAACAAGGGTAGCTGTTAAAGTATACATCAGATGTAACTAATGTTCTATTCTGCTTCATATGTTGGATGAAGTGCAACCTTGTGCCCATGCACAAGTCAAAGGAAGTTAGCCAAATGAAACTGAGATCAGAATTTGGTCGTTTGGGCTCAGGTTGGTTAAGAAATAGGCTCAGTAGCAGTCAGCCTTAGTATCATCAGCCATGATGCCAATGTCAAACCCTGTAAAATACACCATGTCACTTCATATTTTCTAAATCCATTTGAAATGCACTGACAGACATCAAATCCCACAGACAAGCCTAAAGGGCAGTAGAAAGTAGCTCTCTCCAGCATAGAAGCAGCTTTGTTAGCTGTGGGGAAAGAAAGCTCATCAACTGCCAGCTCATTCCTCTCTGAAACCCTGTAAAATGTCGCATTTTGACCAAACGTGTAGAGTTAATCATAGACTTATAGAATATGAGGGTTGGAAGGGACCTCAGGAGGTATCTAGTCTAACGCCTTGCTCAAACCCTGACCAGCCTCCAGCTAATCAAATCAAATCAAATCATAGGGCTGGAAGGGACCTCGTGAGATCATCGAGTCCAACCCCCTGGGAATTGAACCCAGGACCTTCTGCATGTTAAGCAGAGGTGTTAGCCACTACACTATTCCTCATGTGGTCCTCGCTAAATCACTTCAGTTAAGACTTTGTCAAGCCAAACCTTAAAAGCCTGCAAGGATGGAGAAGGAACCACCTCTCTACGTAACCCATTCTAGTGCTTCACCACATTCCTAGTGAGGGAAGGGTTTTTTCCATTATCCAACCTCGATCTGTCCCATTGCAATTTGAGGCCATTGCTCCTCATTCAGTCATCTGCCACCACTGAGAACAGACTAGCTCCAGCCTCCCCCTTCTGGTAGTTGAAGTTTGCTATCAAATCTAATGCCAGCCAAACCTTTTAGGAAATGTCACTTCATGCTTCCTTTGAGTTTGTGTTATGGAGCCTGATTTTTGGGGGAACTAAACTAATATCCTGTATTGGCAAAATCACAGACACTAGCTTCTTTTTAACCTGCAACTTCTCTTGCAAATCTAGTGGCACTTGCTCACGATGGCAGAAAAAGACTGCAGCTGTCCCTCTAGGGCAATGAGAATTGAGATTTATGAGGATGTTCCAGAGCACAGGTTTATGGCTCTTGGACCTCACTGACCGGTAAAATACTAGGGAACTAGATAGATCATTTACTTTTATTTTTGAAATTGGAATGATGCCTTCCTGGTGCCTAGGTACATGTATCTTCATTGCCATGTTTCATTCATATGCATACTTTTGAGCATCGGGCTATCTTTGGTCCCTTTCAGCAAAAGCAGTGGTAGGCAACGGTAAAGCAACATGTACTGTAACAGTACTTTGGTTTTAATTATCATTGAAGATCCCAGAGCATCATTATCCCCCTTTAATGGGCAGGGAAATGGAGATACTGAGAACGGCAGTCACTCATCCAGTTACACAACAGGTCCATGGCAGAGCCAGGAGCAGAACCCAGGTCTACTAACTTCCAGCCCTGTGTCTTCTCCACTAGATTGTGAGCCCTCCAATTTATAAATAATACAGACAGGTTTTCAGTATGGTTTATTACCACCACATGCTATTTATGTTCATTGGCTGGAGGTACTGAATTGATTTTATTGTCCCCTGTTCATCACTCCCCCGTTTCTGTTGCAGAAACATTGATTGTTTCTATGAAAGTTAATGTGGGAAAATTGCTCACTGCATAGCACTTAATTAAAGCCCCATTTCAACCAGATGCCAAAACTTGCCAAAGTCTTGCAAAGCCGTTAATGAGAGATTCTGAGGGTTACTCTCTCTGACCTATCTCTGTTTTTCTGTCTCCCAAAAGGAACGGCTGAGCCACATCGGGCCTGAAGAATTTGTGCAGGCATTTGTACACAAAGACTCTTTAGATGGCAGTAAGGTAGGATGTGTCACCATGGAAAGTGTCTCCTGCAATTGCTTTCTTTATTCTAGATGAACTGGTTTGAGTGAGAGATGTAAAAATAACTGTGATTAGGGCACGTGTGGATTATGCATACACATACACGCACACAGTAGCCACATACACAGTCTGCTGATGTGGCTTGTGGGAGCTCGTGGTAGAAATTCTCATTGGTAGGTCATCACCTTTGAAAGTCCCTAGGTCAACATAGCTACATCAGTCAGGGGCATGAAAAAACAACTCTGACATTGCTGTGCCAATCAAATCCCCAGTGTAGATGCAGGTTTGTCAACAGATGAATGTTACCATCGATCTAGCTACCTTTATGTGGAGAGATGATGTTCCTGCACCAATGAAAAGACCTTGGCCTTCACCTGCATAATGGGTGTCATCTGCATAATGAGGTTATGTTGGCAAAACCTATGGAGATGTAATGATGTCAGTACAGTCTCCATGGTGTAGACATACCCTAACTCCATTTGCAGTGTGAATTCAATACCCTCTCCTCCCCCCGCCACCAGCCACCCACACACAAACACTCTGTGACTGACATTTCTGTGGCATTCAGTATTGTGGGATAGCCAAAAAATAAAGAAGCTAATCATGGTGAGATTTCAACTTTCTGATAAGAACTTGACCTAGATGGCATGACTAAAAATGAATAGATGCTGTGGAAGTAATAATTTAGGTTGTTAAGTAAAATTCAAAGGAGAAAGGGATGAAATGAGGACACTGAATTTCAGCAGAGTGAATTTTAGAAAAGTTGGGTGGAAAAAAGTGGCAATGAGTGAAATTGAATTGGATAAAGTAATAGAGGGAAAGAACACCGAGGGAAAGAAGAAACGTTCAGCGATAAATTAATGTGTGCCCAAAGGCTTTGCATGTCATGTAGCATTAAATATAGCTGGAGTTTAAAATACGAAGCCGATGTGGAGGGACAGTGAAATGCAGAAAGTAATTAAGGATAAGAAGCAAATGCAAAGAAGTATCAGGTGCAGAGGACAGAAAAGATTACAGAATTAAGGCTAGAGAATGTGAAAAAAAGCAGATGAAGGCCAGGTGGAGAATTCAAATGAATTGTTTCAATAGGCCAAGATCATTTCGAAGATTTTTTTTCAACATAAATGGTAAGGGAATAAACAGCTATTGGTTATACACATTCTTTAAACTTTGGCTACGCACGGAGGGGTTGTTATGTAACAGCCCCAGTCTTTGCTACAGTGCTTACTAACAGAAAGAAAAAAGATCTAAGACAGCCCTGAGTTGCACTGAAGTATTGACTGAGCTGAAGGAAATGTCTTCAATCACTGTGTAAGGGCCTAGTGAATAAGGTGACAGCTGCCTGAATATTATCATACATAACATGAAACTACCAAATTATGGACCTAGTCCTCAGCCATACTGAGTTTATAAGGCATATACTGAGTGTAAGGAGAGGAGATGGTACGAAAAGGTGGCTCTGTGCCGCTTGGGACTCTCCTGTTCCTTGGTTGAGCTGAAGTCCCTCCCAGGTGAAATTTAGAAGAATGTAAAGGCTCCTCTAAGTTGTGTAGTCAGTTGCTGCTGTATAAGATCTGGCAATGCCACATGCACTGTGTTCAGTTCTATCTAGGCCACTCCTTTTTGTCTCCTACATGGAGCGAGAGCTAAGCAGGTTATAGAGCCCTGATTGGAGTTCCTCCGTCTACATTAGGGAGCTTTGGTTAGAACCTCAAACTTTTCTCTGATTCCATTTCCTTATCTTCTAACTGGGGAAAATATTTAATATAACTCTTTCTTTCACAGGGGCTTTGTGAGGCTTAAGTTCTCTGGCATTTACAAATAGAGGATGTTCTAGAAGTGCTAAATAGTGTTGTTATTTATAAATCTTAGATAAAGAAAAGCTTCTACTAAAATCTTGTGCCTGGTAAATTTCTAATCAGGTGCACCCACTGGTTCTTATTCACTGCCACAGGACTGTCTTGTGTTGCAAACTCTGAAGAGGAGTGCCTTCATCCAAACCAAAAATTGTTTAGGTTTACTTCTTTTTTAATTAATGAAAACATTTTTTCAGTGTTACAATTTTGCAAAAAGTGGGTTTTAAACAAAAAAACTTCAGTTTTCATTCCTAAACTACCTGATATCGTATTTGTATCCCAAAAGGGAAATGTTTATAGGATTCCTCAGCAAAAGGTGCAGTTTTCCAGAGAGATGAAAGACATTTGTTAATATATGAAATTAAAACTGCCAGAAGCAACTATCATCAATAATTTTGTAAAAGCAGGTGCTTTTTACTGCTGTTTACTCTTGGGGCACCTTTAAAAAATTGTTTCATTTCTTGTGTTCATTGGTATTTATATTTTACCATTAAAACAAATAGAAATTTCATCCCTGCAAAAAATTTCCATGGCATACAGTAAAGTGCTTTCTATTTCTAAAATATTTTGCATCCAGAATTATAGATCAAGATTTTCTAGTCTTTAATCACTGAGGGCATTATATTAGGCCCTCTTCCTGCGAAGATTCATTGCTCAGCTTAGACACTCGCTTAACTTTGCATGCAGTGAGTACTCCTATTGCCTTCAAGGGATCCTTCTGCACGCAGCATGATTTGCTTTCTCTAAATAAGCACTGGCTGTTGATTTACTGATATTCACTTAAGATTGTAATGGGATGGAAAATGATCCTCTTTAATAAAGTGAAAAATCAACATCCACTGATACCCTCTAGTGGCAGTCAATATATGTACAGATAAGTCAGGGATGCAGAGAGCTGCGAGTCTTGGATGGGAAATTCCCAAATTTTATTAAGGATAGGTTTTCTAAGACCACTTGAACTTTCAGAATCCAAGGGACAGATCCTCACCTGCTGTAAACTGTCCTGCACTGAAGACAGTGGAGCCAGAGAATTTATGCTAGCTAAGAATCTGCGCCTAAGCCTAAGGAGATTGCACTCTGAAATATACAGACGATACCTTGCTGATTAAGTTTCCCTTAGATCATGTGACCTGTTTCAAAGCAACCTGTAAAACAGAACCAGGTCAGCTGAGAAGTCGTTCTAAACATGCAAGAGAAAAAGAGAGAGAAAGAAACAGGCAGCAGGTTTTTTTCCAAAACAAGATGAACAAGTAACTGTCTTTTCTTTTGTTCACCCTTCTTCCACTTAGCTAAATTAGAGAGTCTTCTTGTACGGGAAAATACAGTGGGCAATTGCACTTGCTGAGCTGTGGGAAGTCATGGAGTCAGAGAGACAAACTGAATGGTCTTGTGGAGTATTGTGTTTATCTTATTTATATTGATGTTGGTCTTTAAATGCTACAATATCATGGCTGCTTATATTGCTGTGGACAGGGATCAACTTAAATTGCATTGGGGAGTAACTGTCGTAGGCCAAATGGAACTGTTCTTCATACGTTGATTTGATTTGTATAAAGCACCATTCTCTGCTAACCCTCACACATCTGGCACTACCCATCTATATAATGACTTTGTGAACTCCATCCTTAAGGCATAAACAAATGTGCTCACTGCAACCAGTCCATGCCTAGGATACCCACCTGAAAATGCCAAGGTCAGGGGAGGCTGCAAAATGAGACCAAATTCCTCCAGAACTGGTGGATAGCACGGAAGTTAGATTCCCCAACTAGTCACAAACAGTACTCGTGATTTCTCACACTGGTAATCAAGTACCTACACCGAGAAATACACAGCCCCCTTTATTGCATTTCAAACCCTGGCTCCCAATTAGCAACTGGATCCACTAGAGATACTCCCTTTACCAGAATGTTTTCCCAGCCACATTACAAGATCCATATAAGCTTGGTTCTTACCCAAAATACCATGCTGCCAACCAATCTTTTAATAACTAAAACTAAAGGTTTATTATAAAAGGAAAGAAGCAAATAAGAAGAGGGATGTTAAATGGTCAAAGCTGTCCAATACATGCAAATGACTTTACAGTCCATATGTATCAGACTACTAGTGGAATTGTGGAATTCAGAGTTGTATGGTCCTTCGGGTGTACATCCAGTACTTAGATGGACTCAGTCCTTTGTTTCACAGCCTCAGTTCTAAAGGAGTTGCTCCAGAGGTATGAAGCAGGAATAAAGACAAGATGGAGATGGTGCAGTTGCCTTTTATGTCTGTCTGCCATGTAGCTTTCCCAAAACATGGCCACATAGCATGGAGAAACCTCATTGCCCCTGTCCCTAGGTATATTCTTACATGTCCTGGTGACTCATAAGGTCTAGCCCATGTATTCATTGTACATTTGAGTTTCCTTGATGGGCCATTAAGCAAGTGCAGATCAGAGGCCATCCTGTCTGGAGATGTCACCCCACTACAAGTTGGAAATACAAATATATCATACATATTTAGAACTTACAACACTGATCCATACTTATCAATTTTAGTGAATCGTAATTTTCTACCAGTACCTTGCATGGCATATCCTGTACCGGGGTCAGCAACCCCCCGGCGCACATGCCAAAGCTGGCACACGCGCCTGTTCACAGCAGCACACAGGTTCCTGGCCCTGCGACACAGCTGCTTCCCCATCCTGGCCCAACCTCCAGCAAGCCCTGTGTCTGCAAGAGCCACTCATGTGCTGTAGCTCCTGTCCCCTGCTGGGCCTGCCCCAGCACCTGCTGAGGGTTGGGTGGGGCGGGGCTTGCATGGGGGCTGGCAAAGGTTGCTGAACCCTGACCTATATGATATTTATTGTTATTCTATAATAGTGGTATCAGTAAATTTATAAAAGATCATGTATATTCCAGACAGTGACATGTGTATGTGTGTGACAGAGAGATTTGTGGCAAAAACGATTCTCTTTGTGTAGCATATATCTTAACTAACAAGAAATCTAAGTCAAATATTGTTCATTGCCATTCATTGCTTTTCTTTTTCCTCCCAGTCTTGTTTCAGTGAGCAGAAAAAGACGAGTAACCTTGAGGCCTATGTGAAATGGTTTAATAGACTCTGCTATCTTGTGGCAACAGAAATTTGCATGGTAAGTGAAAAGTGTGGGGTAGTGTCTTACCACATGTCTGATGTGTCAGTTTAAGCTGGCACGTTAAGAAGCAAACCTGGGGATTTATTTTTTGTGACCTAGCTAATTTGTTCATATAGGTTTTACTGACATTGTGCTCATAGAAGCACCCAGGTAAATTATAACAAAACAGAGTTGGGGGGCAGGGAGAAGGAGGCAAGAAAAGGTAGTCTGTTAATGCAGTGAGTTTTAAAAAACAAACAAACAAAAGAACCAATTCTACTGGAGCAGTGAGTGAGTACCGAATGTTGAGTTGCAGAGTAATAAACTCTTCTGGGACATGGACTCTCATGAAATCATTCAGGTTGTTTATTTTTTTTTTACTCCTCTGAAAAGATGTCAGTGGAGAATGAAAGGTAGAAAAATCCTGGTCGTCTGTCTTCCTAATGCTTTTAATCTGTATGTGTCTAAATCCCAAATGAGCCTGCTCCAATCTTCCATTCACTGTAAAGTAAAGAATATTAAAGTGGTTGAATTGAGACAAGACAAGAACTGTCATGACCTTCTGTCTCCATTCCCTGCTTCTCCTCTTGTGTTCTCCCCCATGACTTCATTTCCTCCATCTCTCTGTCATGCACCTGATCTCCCCCTGACCTCTCTTACCTCCACTTTCACCCTTTCACTTTAACCCCTTTATCTCGTTTTATTCCATGCACAATCCAAGCATGTCCCAGTATCATCACTCCTGGCTCAAAAAAAAGCACCTTTGAGCCCTCTTATCACTCAAATTACTGCCCCATCTCCCTTCACCTTTCCATCTCGAAACTCATTGAACGTGCTGTCTACACCTGTTGCCGTGAGTCCTCTCCTCTGGCTGCATCCTGGATCTCTGCCAGTCTGTCTTCTGCCCTCTCCATTCTGTTGAATCTGCTCTCACCATGGGCTCCAATATCTTGTTTCTGGCCTGACTTCTTAAGTCTTTCACGCCTTCTGCATCTTCTCTGACCTCCTTTCTGCCTTTGAATTCATAAATTGGACTCCCTTTCCTGCAGTCTTGTCCTGCCTCAGTGTTCATGATCCTGTCTTGGTTCCCCTGATACCTCTCTGGTGGTTCCTGTTGGGCGACTCACCACACTCACTCTCCACGATGATCTCACAGGAATCTCTCCTAAGATCTTTCCTTTTTCTTCTCTGTGCCCTTCTCTGGAAAGTTTCATCTCAGTGCAAAACTGAAAAGATCAGTTACCATGACAATCATCACCGTGGCTCATAGTTACCATTGTGTCATTGTTTGTGCCTTTCGCCAGCTGTAACTGCACACGCAATCTATATTTAACACACATCTCAAATGGTATTATTATTATTATTATTATTATTATTTTATTATATAATTTGGAGTCTGTATAAGACACAAATGTTTTACCTGTTTTAAAAATGCAGAGAAAGTGCTGTGGAGGGAAGGAGAAGGGAACAGGAAACCTTTCGCCCCACAGGTGCCAGAATGAGTCCTGCTGCCCAGATTGCTGGTGACTCAAAATTGTTACCATCTGCTGATGGTTGGGTGATTCAGCTGAAAAGAGCATGGTGGTCTCAGTCTAGTTACCACCAAACATGTGGCTCTAAAACCATAAGTGGAAAGAGAAATTAGTAGACAGATTGTGGGGAACCTTGCCGTACTCTCATCAGTGTTATACTTCATCCACGGATTAATAACTTTATGCCCTGGTTCTGTTACTTCAGAAACCTTCATCAGCAGTAAATTTCCCTTCCAGAAAGAGAGAGGTTTTAAACACAATATGAGAAAAAGCCTCCATAGTATGAAGATGTGGTTTATAAGGACTGATAGCCTGGCATCACCAAATCAATGGCAAAACTCCGATAGACTTCAGTGCGGCCAGGAGTTCCCCCAAAGTGTCTAGTAATTTTTTTACTTGGTAACTTTAGAGCTATTGGACAGCCTATCCCCATAGTCAGCAGTCTCTAGAGGCTGGCTTTCTATGTCAGTGCCAGGTCAATGGTTGAGTGACTTTTTAAAGGTTTTTGGCACCATCTGTGGTGAAAGCTTTGATTCAGGAGGTTGCCAGCCACAAATGTCATTAGTCAATCAAACTGCTTTTACAAAATTGGGCAGTAGTTGGGCTTTTTTAAAAAAACAAAAAAAACAAAAAGGTACCTGCTTGGGCTGTAAAATTAGGATTCTCCTGTGTAGGGCACCAAAACCTAGCATTCCTTATGATTTAGCATATGCTTGTTGCGACTACTTATTTATTTAATTTGCAGCCAGCAAAAAAGAAGCAACGAGCACAAGTCATAGAGTTCTTCATTGACGTTGCCCGAGAGTGCTTTAACATAGGGAATTTTAATTCGCTGATGGCAATCATATGTAAGTATGAGAGAGGCTTCAGAACAGAATTTTACTGTCTCACGTTATGGCTATAAAAAGAACACCTGATTCCTGTTTTCCTTTTCTCTTATTTCCTCACAGCTGGAATGAACATGAGCCCTGTCTCCAGGTTAAAGAAGACCTGGTCGAAAGTGAAAACAGCCAAATTTTTTATTCTTGAGGTAAAAAAAAAAGTTGATTATTTGTATTACTCAAATGTATTCAGGTGCCTGATACTAAGTCGAGGATTTTTGTAGATTAGGGTTCAGATTCTCCCGGAGAGAGAGACATGAGCAGAAATATACCAGCAGAGGGATCATGCAGTGGGCAGCAGGAACTGAATTCTGGCTCCACTCACAAGGAGGCAGAGTATGGCAGCTTGGATGGAATGTGCCAAAAAGTGGGTGTGAGCAGCATGAAATCCACTATAAAGGATCATGCGGGAGCCAGCCAGATCCTGCTCTCAGAGAATTCAACGGTAGAACTCAGACTGCAGTATTGTGCCATCATGCCCTATGCACTGTACCCAGTGAATCATTTCACCTCAGAGGTGGCATAAGCAAGGCACATAGGGACCCACACCTCTTATGGGGGGCTGTTACATATCGATGTGGAGACGTGGTTACGGGTTACTGCTTGTGATTAGCCCTGAAGCCAGCTAGATTTCAGCCTGATGTAAACCGTGCTTACACTGCATAAGTTTGGGCTAACTAGTCACGTGTTCATCATCATTTTCCTTGGGGGGAGCAAGGATTTAGCTGGGTATCCTTGTTTAATTTCTTCAAATGAGAGAGTATTAATTTTAATACAAAAATCAAAGACATCAACAGCCAGAATCTATACATCTAGATTTCTGGCTGTTTCCATGAATAGCACTTATAGGAAATTAGGTGTAATTATGTATATCCTAGGGGTATAGGCATGACCCCTACCCAAGACTTTAGGACAACCAAAGGAGAGACTGTCCTCAGAAAATCCATCTCAGTTTTTATGCTGAGCCCATACCTGTCAAATGGATTGACAGGATTTGGGGAGTTCATTCAATGTAAGATCAGCTCTCCCACCTGGCCACTTTCTGATACCCTCTCTTAATCTAAAATCATATCCAGATGCCTTGATAAATAAGCATTAAGCCAGATAATTATGGAAAGAAAACAATGATGAGTTGTCCATCCCTAGACTGTACATATTCAGATCTCCGTTACTGCAACTTGGCTTTAAACTGTGACAAGAAAAAAGAATCCAAGGCCTTTGTGATCAAATACACGGAAATTATCTCGTTTTGCACCTAGCATCAGATGGACCCTACTGGTAATTTTTACAACTACAGAACTGCATTGCGAGGGGCTGCCCACCGATCCCTCACAGCACACAGCAACAGGGAGAAGGTAGGTCTGTCCCTGTCTTATATTCTTGTCTATTTCTGAATGGTGGGGGATAATTAAAGCTGGTAGCTAATTACTGAAATTCTCAACATGCGTTTAGAGTGAACTCCACTTCCAGCATGAGCCTTAGGCACCGCTTAAATCCCACTTAAAACCTCAAAAATAGTGCTTAAATTAATCTGCAGCAGTTCATAGAGCTTTTGTTGCCCTCCTGCCCAGAGGTCTGTTTCATTCAGAGGGGCTTAATCACTACATGCATCTTGGCATCACTTAGGCCTTGTCTGCAAAGCGAATTTGACCAGCTTTGAAGCAGAGTAACTATTCCAGAATAAAATCAATCATTTTTATTCCAGAATGAAGGGTCCACATGGGGGAGATATGCCAGTGCAGCAACAGTACCAGGCTATGTTCACACACACATCGTTATTTCGAAATAAGTTATTTCAAAATGAGTTATTTTGAAATAAAGGCCTTATTTTGAAATAAGTTAATTCGAATTAAGGGAAAGCCTGCTATCGACATGGCTGTTATTTCGAAATGGTTATTTTGAAATAAGGCCGTTTGGACATGTTGTTTCGAAACAGTTGTTTCGAAACAATGGTGTTGTTTTGAAATAACATGTCCAAATGGCCTTATTTTGAAATAACCATTTCGAAATAACAGCCGTTTTGAAATGAATGGGGTTTAAGCTGTTTCAAAATGACGGTTCTTATTTTGAAATGACAGAGCCCGTCATTTCGAAATAAGAAAACGTCGTGTGGACCTAATCTTTTTTATTTCAAAATAACCAGTGTTATTTTGAAATAAAAAAGATGGGTGGACATACCCCTAGAGTTATTCTAGCTACGCCAGTCAGTTTTCCTGTGTAGACATGCCCATCTTGTGTAGAGTGCCATTCACTACCTGTGATGAATAGCTTCTTTTGCTCACTGTCTTGCAGGTAGTGAATGGCACTTTGTTAACAGTAGGTGGTGATCAAAACTCAAAGCATTGTAGATGAGTTAGAACTGAATTTCTTGCAGCAAACATAGGGCCTAATTCTACCCTCAGATACCCACGCGCAGCTCTGATTCAATCCAGTGGGTCCCACTGCACTGAGTTGCATTCTTGTATTTAAGAGTAGATCTCCTGTGCCGTCACTGATCTCATGACAAAAAGGATGAAAGGTTTCCCTAATTTTAAATCAAATTGAATCAAAGAGAATCCTGCTGAGATTTTAATGTGCTATGTTCACTTGCTAGAGGAATATACATTTGAATAACACATTCCTTGTTTGTGTATGAATGAAGCTAGAATATAATGAAATATCTTGAGAGTATTGTGATTTCTAAATTATTTTCTTTTACCCGCTCTTTTCAGATATGATTACAGAGTCCTATTGTGTGATGCACATTACTGTATTTCTTGGGGTTTTCTTCATTTTCCCCCCATTCACTCTAATTTTTATTTTGTTAAAACAGTTTTTAAAAATGTCATGATGGCACATTGTTATAAATAGAGAGAAACTGTGCAGCGAAGCAAATACTGCATTGACAAGCATAATATGAAATTGCATATTCATAGCTGGAGGAACTGGGCTACACACATCTGCGCAAATCTGATGTAACTGCACTAAAGCCAGTGGAGTTAAATGTGATTTACACTGAAGCAAGGTCAGAATCTGGCCCACAGGCTGCAGTTGTTGTGAGGAAAATACATGGAGCTGTTCTGAAAAGCAATACCCTGCTGTGGGATGAGATGATCAACTGGATATTAATGAAGAGCAGAGAAATTCCTTGAACAAACACACACATGCTTCATCTAGAGGCTGACATTTTGAGATGTTTATGCAATCTATTCCACTTGTGATACTCGTATATCTTCAAGCCTGCTGCTTTATTACTTTATCTCATTTCCTTTGGAAGTTTTCTGCCACATGCTTATCTATAGCTATTTAAGACCCACAGCAAGAAGGTTAGAAGATTGATAGGAATCTATTTTGTGTGAGAAAAAACCCACCTTCTATTTTCTTTGTTCACATAACATATTAGATTAAGAAAGTGTTCATGTATAGGGTTCAGTGGCTTATCACTGCTGAGTACATTAAAATTCTCAACATGGCATAGCACATTATTCAGGCCCCAAATCTTCATTATTTCAGTGCTTGTCATAAGCCAGCTAGCTGGGCAGTTGTTTTGTTTTATTGCCATAAAATGCCATTGAACGTGATCGTTGCCTGTGGAAAGTATGTTAGTATTTTCTGGTTGTCTTTTAGCAAAGTTCACCTCTTGGAACCACAGAAACATGTTTGTTTTCAAATTTGCCCATCCCATATTTATAATGGTTTTTTTCTCAACCACTTCCTGTGACTAAGGAGGAAGGAGGTTTCATTTACTGTGTGTACTACAGTAGCCTGTGTCTAGAACAGGGGTCAGCAACCTAGGGCACCCACATCCATTCAGAGCAGTCTTGACCCTGTGGCTGCTCTCGATTGCTGGCCCTGCCCCCCAGCTCTTGCTGCCCCAGGCCGCGCCCCTGGCACCTGCTGAGGGGGTGGGACTGGCAAAAATTCCTGACCTCTGGTTTCGAACGTCTCTCTGGGAATGGGGGTAAATAAAACTATACAGTCTCTAGGGCTCTAGAGATTAAACAACTTCAGTAACTGAACTCTTTCTAGATAAATAGGTCCAGGCATCAAGGTGGAGGGAGGTTTTGTGGAGGGTTTAAAACAGAAAGGTTTATTTATTTCGGCGGGCATTTTGTCCAATGAGTAGCAGATGGTGTGGAAGGAAGAAGTAGACAAGAGAATGGCATCAATAGGAGATTGAAGTAGCAGACTTGACAGCTTCATACTTTGTACGTTTGATAGCCAATGTGGGGCTAATTGGGGAAGGGTATTAAAGGTGAAGCAAGAGTGTTTGATGCATTGGTGGAGAAGCCAATGGAGGGATGCAAAGAGGAGGGCAGCGTTTGCTGGGACCGATCAAGTGGGCTTGGACAGGATGTGCAGAATCTATACAAGCCATTCATCAATAATCGTTTCCCCTTTATTTTCACTGACTTCAACTTTATCCATGCATTCTGTTTGCCTTTTTGGTACAAAAGGTCTCATTGCCTTGACCAGAATGTTGCCCTACCTACACACCTCTGTGCTGGGTTAGTTGTTGAAAAATTATTCATTATGGGAATGATTTAACAAAAAAATAAACCCCCTAAAATCTGGACTTTGATTTACATGATCTGTTGAGTTTTGGATTTAGTCTGCAGCCTTATTCTTTGCTGAATGTCAAGTGTCGAATGAAAACTTGACACTAAGTCAGAGGGTAGATTTTCAGAGCGGAGCATTTGAGGTGAATAACTTAAAACCTTAATTGAATGCCTGATTTGACTTGGAAATATTCAGCATGCTTGAGAAGGCACACAGGCTGCTTGGTGTGCATTCCAAGACAGTGCTGGCAAAAAGCAGAAATGGAGCACAATGAATGTGACTCGGGGCGGCAGCTGCTATTGATGGCCACTTGTTTTTTTCTGTTTTGGCTTTGAAAATGTGCAGCAGAATCCTGTCCTTGCTAACATGTGGTAACAGTAGGGCACAGCAACAGCTGCAGAGCTGGAGGTCAAGGAGACATTCAGACTGTAGCTCTTTGGGGCAGTGGACCACTGGTGAGCATAGTAGCCGGTCCTCCCACTAGTTTGCAAAGGGACAGTAGTGGAGAACACTGCCCACTTATGGTCCAAGAACAGCTGCCTGTGCCTTGAAACACACAGGCAAAAGAAGCTGGCAAGACAAGGCAGGGTCTGGGCTGTGCTTACTGTTTTTCCAGGTCATTGTGCTCTCCAGGTAGGTGTGTGCCAAAGGTAAAGATAACTGCCTGCTGGGAAAGGCTATGCTGGATTCCTCCTTGTTTGGTGTGCTCTCTGTTTTCTGGCATTTCTCCTGTTTCTTCTCTCCGAGATCTCCCTGTGACATTGCTTAGCTGTATGGAATATCTTTGGCTGTTCTGACTCTTTTGGATACTTGTCTGGCCCCCATTGACATAGAATCATGGAATCATAGGACTGGAAGGGACCTAGTGAGGACATCTAGTCCAGTCCTTGCTCTGCGGCAGGGCCAAACTTTATCAACCAGCCCTGACAGGTGTTCATCTAACCTGCTCTACAAAATCTCCAATGATGAAGATTCTTCAACCTTCCTCGGAAACATATTCCTGTGCTTAACCATCAGGGGACAATTAGGAAGATTTTCCTAATGTCCATTCTAAACTGCTCATGCTGCAATTTAAACCTGTTGCTTCTTGTCCTATGCTCAAAAGTTAATGGAATAATTTTTCTGCCTTCCCCTAACAACCTTTTATGTACTTGAAAACTGTTATCATGCCCCCTTTCAGTCTTCTCTTCTGCAGACTACACAAACCAAGCTTTTTCATTCTCCCCCCATAAGTCACATTCTGTAGTCTTAAAATCATTTTTATTGTCCTTTCTTGAGTTTGTTCACATCTTTCTTGAAATGTGGCACCCAGAATGGGACACAGTATACTCTAGCTGTGACTTGACCAGTGCAGAGTGGAGCAGAAGAATTACTCTTGTGTCTTGCTTACAGTACTTCTGCTAATACATCCCAGAATGATGTTTCCTTTTTCTTGCAACTGTTGGCTCATATTTAGCTTTTGACTCACTATGACCCTCAGACCCAGTTCTGCAGTATTCTTTCCTAAAGAGTCATTTTCCATTTTGTAGCTGTGTAGGTGATTGTTCTTCACTTAGGGGTGCACTGTGCATTCATCCTCATGGAGTTTCATCCTGTTTACTTCAGACCATTTCTGCAGTTTGTTCAGAGCACTTTGAATTTTAATCCTATCCTCCAAAGTACTTGCAAACCCTCCCAGCTTAGTATCATCCACATACATTATAAATTGTACTCTCTATGCCATTGTCTCTAAAGCATCGATGAAGGTATGGAACAGAAGCTGATCTAGACGTGATCCCTGTGGGACCCAACTTAATATGTCCTTCCAACCTGACTGTGAACCTTTGATATCTACACTCTGGGGATGGTTTTTTCAACCTGTTAGGCACCCACCTTTTGTTTTTCTATCTTGATTATGAAAATGTCAGGTGAGAGAGTATTAGAAGTCTTACTACATTCAGGATATACTACATCTATCACTTCCTTCCATCCACAAGGCTTGTTAACCTGTCAAAGAAGCTATCAGATTGGTTTAAAACAATTAGTTCTTGACAAATCCATGCTGATTGTTACTTATCACCATATTATCTTTTAGATGTTTGCTTATTTTCTCCATTATCTTCTCAGGTACTGAAGTGAAGGTGACTGGTCTGCAATTTACCATGTTAGCTTTATTTCCCTTTTTATGGATTAGCGCTATATTTGCCCTTTTCCAATCCTCTGGAGTCTCTCTGGTCTTTCACAGCTTTTCAAAGATGACTCAGATATCTCCTCAGTCAGCTCCTTGAGTATTTTAGGATGTATTTCATCAGTCCCTGGTGACATGATGACATCTAACTTGTCTAAAGTAATTTTTAACTTGTTCCTTCCCTATTTTAACCTCATCTCCTACCTCATTTTCACAGGCATGGTATTTGAACATCTCACAGCCTTTAATGTATTTCTCCTGATAACACCCTGCTGAGGCAGGGAAATGCTGTTATCCTCATTTTATAGGTGAGGAACGGAGACATAGAAAGACTAAGCAACTTGCTCAAAGGTCACAATGGAAACCAGGTAGAGGGGTGAACTTGAAGCCTCCAAAACTCAGTTCATGCTGTACTTTTTCTTTTTAAGCGTGTGTTTTCTTTTGTCTCTTCTACATGTGTCAGTCAGTCAGACCTTCTTAGTTTGCTGAGCTTTCTGGTTCTTGCCACCTCATAGTTTATGTGGCCTCATGCCCATGGTCGTCATTTGCCGATACGCAGCATGAAGAACCTGTGTGTGTCACATTGCTCACATCTAAGGGCATTAGTTTCTCCATGGCACCTGGTAAAGCAACACAGTGAGCATTGAATTACGACTTGGAGAAGGGTTTTAAAGGACATGCTGGTTTCTGCTCTAAGGAGATGACATTTAACCATCAGCCTCATCAGAAGTCCCCTCTCCTTGTTTCCTTTCCATTGATATCTTGCCTGTCTGGACTTTGTGTTGCCTCTTCTTCTGATATGATGATGAAACAGAAGTGAATCTAGACAGCCAAATGGCCTCCATGGAATGTGATGGGATTCAGCTTGGCCGTGGTTGGGGGAAATGCTAGATGCTCCCACACTTCCAGTCCAGCTCATCATAGCCCCTTGGTACTGGCACACTAGCATCCCCTCATATCTTGATGTCTGGTGGGTAGTGTCAGCATTCTGCCTGGATGTCTGGAGAGAGAGGAAGGCGCTTCTTGAAATCTATTGCCTCCATCTTCTCAGCACATGTCTAGAGGCTCCACCTGAAGTTCATAGACCATAAGGTCAGAAGGAACCATTACAATCAGTGATCCCAGAGTCCTGTTACATTGACCCGGTGATCTTCTTTGTGAACCCATGATTTATTTAGAAAATATTTTATTTGTTTAGGAAAGAGTAAGCTGTAAATGAAGGTATGCTAATGTGACCCTTAAAACCATGACACGATACAGTGGCTAATTTCAGAATTAATAGAAATAAGTCCACCACAGTGCAGTGACAGGTCACATGAAAATAAAGGATTTGTCTTTCATGCAGAGTTCAAAGGGGCACGTTGGTCAGAAGTGAGGTCTGCTTTCATATATGCAATCAGCTGACCTATATCATCCCCAGAATTAAGTCATTCCCCAGGGAAACATGATTTTGTGTTAATGATGTTTGTCTCATTTGCTTTGAAATGTAGGACTCCATACAGTATAATTCAGAGTATGTTGTTGCTATCTGATACCACAGGGGAATATTTGTCTGATTTTGTTAACTTTGTTCCTTCTGGAGGAAGAGATTGTCTTTCTCTCTCTTTCTTTTCACTGAGGGCATGTGGGTGGATTGGATGGTTTGGGGGAATGAAATGTGAATTTCTAGCTTTAGCCCAAGTTCTGTGCTAGTTAAGTGGCTGGACAATAGCCTGCCTGAGAAATATCACTCTCTAGTTTACTTGCTTTTGTTACAAAGAGTCTGAAACTAAAACACACCAAGTGGTATTCTCTTACTGGGGACATTAGTGGTGGCTCAAAGAGAAAACAAAAAAATGGGACAAATCCTATGTGAAGAGAACAAATGATCTCTGTCACTTCCAGATGGTGATCTAAGTGACTCACTCCCATTTCTCGTGGACATGCAGTCATATCCTCTAATAAGTCCATCACAGACGGCATTATGTGGTAGCCTCGGCAAATGTGCCACAGCTTGAATAACACACTTTCCCTCAGGGCTGCTCCCTGTAGGGAAGACTTCAGGTGCATTGACCAGACATGGGACCAATCCTAAAAGAATTTTCAACTCTCAAGTGATTGATAATTACTCCTGTTGACTTCGGCACTTTGTAGGGTCAAGCCCAATGTGTAGAAGTTTGCATGGCACCCTTTCCCATAGTGTATCCATTCTATGAATCAGTATATAGTACCGGAGTCTCCAGGGATGTCATTCTGGCATCCGTTTGTGAGCACTGTATTTACATTTAGGAAATCCTCAATAACCTCTACAGAAAGAATTCATGTTCACGGGATGGAATGTATCCCCTTTGCAGCTTATTAGGTGCAAGTACCTCAGCTGGACCAGAAAGTGGCATCTGTTTCTGTAACAAGAGCAACCTTCTGATCTGATGAGTCTCTGTTTAGCATCTCTTCACTGTCTCCTTTCTCCACATGGCCTTGATAAAATGGGTGCAACGCAGGTCTTTGGAATTTTAGCTCATAGCTTTTCATACTAGTGTGTTCAGGTGAAGTAGAGTTGCACCCATGACATGCTGACAGATTATGAACTAAAGAGTACTTTTCTCCAGTCCGGAGAAGTGAAGTGGAAGCCATAATTTTTTGCTGGTTGTTGGAAGTCAGGGAGTGATGCTCTTCTATCCCATCTGGAGTGGAGACCTGGTCCTGGGTCACTTTTTACCAAAGGTTCAGTGTAAATCATTCTATTTCATCTAAGTCATTAGAACTTCTGCTTTTCAGATTAGAGACTTTGGCGCCATTTGCCTACACAAGAACAGGACACTCACTCTGAAATGAGTGTGTCCACACATGGAGTCCATGTAGAGGCACACCCTAGGATTGGTCCCAGCAGGCATTTGGCACACCGTTACTCACAAACTTATTCCATGTTTGTTTATTTTGGTGTGATTGTTAGTGTTCTCTTAACTGCATTTGTAGTAAGGGTTCTCTATCCTTATTGTATTCTTTGGCTCCTGCTTATCTTTAAATTGTTTTCAGTGAATACTCTTGCTTAAAAAACAATTCTGTTGACAAATGAGTCTTATCTTTGCGCAGGTAAGTGATGCCACTGAAATATTAAACAATAATAAGCAGGGATTGGAGAGGAGTTTAAATCATTGCACCATTCTTGGCCCGTTATGTCCACAGCCTGTTCATTTAAGAACATTTAAGAACAGCCATCCAGTTTGTTGAAAATATCCTTGTATCCTCCTTGTTGTCTATCATTGTATTGCTTTTTAAGAGAACAGTACACTGGGGTGTTAATCTTTTCTTTTTTTTTTCCGCTGAGCTTTTCTTTTATGCAGCAAAAATACCAATCCACAAAGATAATCATTGTATCATTCCCTTCACAGATTGTGATCCCTTTCTTCAGCCTATTGATCAAAGACATTTACTTTTTGAATGAGGGATGTGCTAATCGGCTTCCAAATGGGCATGTCAACTTTGAAGTAAGATCTGCAAACGTCTTTATCTATGCCATCCTGATAGCACTATCTGAGACCATTTGCTGTATTTCAGTGCAGTCCAACAAAAGGGGTGACCTTGTGTGACTCTCCTTGAAGGTCAAACCAATCCCAGGATTCCCGTGAAAAGAAATCACATATAGAGAGAAAAACATTCCATTCAGAGATCAAAATCCAAGAAAAAATCTAATGCTGAATCAGTGAGACTGAGGCAGGGGCTTGCAACACAACCTCAGGACAGGTCATGAGGGGCTGCTTGTGAGGCATCATACTTTGCTACCATGCTATAAACCAATTGCAAACTTCATGGAAATATAAGAAGACAGTTTGAACTCTATAAGGCATCATGTATACAATTACCATGTTCATCAGGTAAATTTCAGACATTTGGCCTGGGGATTAAAACGTCTCGCGATCTTCTGCTTTGTAGCCTTTACTGACTGATTACACTAGAGGAGACTTGGCGTAACCATCATTATGCACCACAGAAAGAAGTGTCCATTCTTTAGGCCAGCCACTAGTTGGAAAGTCACCAATACTGTGTAATTCTGAGTCCAGACAGCAGAGAGTAGTGTTGCACTAAGGTGACAGGATGTGGATTGAAATGTGCAGGAATTCCACTTTTTAACAGTGTGTGATGCCTCCCCCCTGCAGTACTCTTGTACTTCCATGAAAATGCAGAGTTGAAGCAGCATCAGTAGACTTGCCCTTGTGTAAATGGGAACATTTGCTCCCTCGCTCTCAAGTGCTTTCTGAATCACATCTGAAAACATCTTTTCTCTTTTGCTTGTTACTCTGTGTCTCCTTGTCTAGAGGCATGATGACAGACGGCGTTCACCACACTGTGACATGTATTATTGCTTGTGGTGTTGACTAATGCCTAAGCAGGTGTTGTAAGTTGGATGTTGACTTACACTCGGGCTCTATCTTCTCTACAAGCTACTGGCATGATCACATGTTTTCATACAAACATACTCTCAGTAGCTTATGAGAGCATAACAGTGGAGCCATGGTAGCCTGGATGGCAGCAGTAGTGGGCTGGCTCAGTTGTACTTAATACATATTCACTGTTTTTGGAATTGATTGTACTCAGCACAGCCGTGCCTTACCGCGGCCCGCACCCTTGCGGGCATACCATTCTTCACACTTGCGTTAGCTCTCATCAGACTTCTGCAAGGACATGACTATGAGCAGAGGGATCTCACACCCAAACTTGCAGTGTAGGCATAAGTTAACTCAGAACACCCTGGACATCCTTGAGCATTGGTGGAATGGGTGTAAGCTGGTCTAAGGATTGGAAAAGGGGACTGTGTGAGTCTGAAGGGGTTGAATTTACACAACCTCACATTCCACTTTTGGTACAATGCCTTTATCAGTTCTCTCATATATTCCCTGCTGCTTTATATGATGTGTTCCTGTAAAACATTTGGTTTAAAACTGTATTCTAAACTCTGTTTGGAAACTGTAAATTGGTTGCGGATACATTTCTCCTTGACAATAAAGTACAACTTCATGTGAAGACAAAATGTAAAAGATGCCAGCCCTGCTTTTTCCCCCTCAGCATAGCATGGAAACCAAGGGAAAGACTTTTTGAAAAATTGCTCTTTTCTGAAGCACCTGAAGTTTCTTTGCAAGTGCATATCCTTGCCATTGGGGTTAGGGTCTCTGCAGTCTCTTCCCAAACCATTTCACTGACATGATGTTCTTGTACTAAATGGGGTTTATAATATTTGCAGAAATTCCTGGAACTGGCTAAACAAGTAGGAGAGTTTATAACATGGAAACAAGTGGAATGCCCATTCGAGCAAGACCATAATATCATCCACTACTTGCATACAGCTCCCATCTTTACTGAGGATGGTAAGAAATCCCTGTATATTTTTTAATTATTAAAAATAACGTATATGTGACTGTGACTCCAGCACCATTAATAAAACCCATATCCAAGATCTGGTGATCTCTCACTTTGACCGCTACAAGGTGCTCCTTTCCAGCCTTCCTGCCTCTTAACTTGCTCATCATCACTCTATCCAGTGTACTACTGTGCAAATTACATTCTGACCCACTATGTCATTGTCAGACCATTTTCCCACAACACCTCCACCAGGCATCCTGTTGTAAGTCACCGTAATGGTACTGTTTCTCTAACCAAGCAATGAGGCTGTGCAGCCACATCAGGTACTATCACAAATACCAGTCATCCTGTAGCCAAAACAGTTTTGGGAATGATGTCAGGACTACCTTTCCCTATAAGTCAACAATTTCATCTCTCCAGTCAAAAGTTCACCAGAGCCCTCAGCTCACATCCCCAGCTCACACCTTTCACTTCAGTGAGGAAGCTCTTTCTTTAAAAGACCAAAACCAAAGTATTTTTAAGAAATGTCTTCTATAGTATTTACTTTAAAATGTGATAGTCAAATTCCTGTTGTGAAATTAGTCCCTGTCCTATTTCTCTTCCCCATCTCCTCTCTTACTTGCCCCAGTTTGGGACCTAGCATGTCACACTGCTTAATTTCATAGAGGATTATTTCAGTTGCATCCTGTGACATTGTCAGTCATATCAAGTGAAGGCAGCTGCATTCCCATAAGTGAGGGTAGGTTGGGGTTTCTTTTTCCTTTTGATTCTATGTGCAGTTTTTTTTACAACCATCCAAGTTAATCAGACCAGACAGTGGTTACTTCATAGGCCACATCAGAAGTCAAAATACAGCAAGGAAAATTAAGCTCAAATCCCATGAGGAATGACTGCCAAAAAGGAATAATTAAAGTGATTAAAGCAGGATGTACAGAAAGGAGAGGGGAATGGGGGCCTTCACGTGGTGCTTAAGGTAGTAAGCGTAGGGGAGTGGGGGTTGTAGATCTCTCAGAAGGGCTGTTTTCAGGCTGCAAGGTGACCTCAGCTCTCCTAATTGCTTGCAGACCCTCTCCCTCACATAAAGGGTCATATTCATACTGGCTTCTTGAGATGCGCTCAGTAGAAACTAGGAGTGCAGCTGGCCTCCCTCCTGCCAAAGGTAAAGTTCAGTGCGGAAAGACCCTCCAAGAGTAAAAGAGAGACAGTGCTGACCGGTCAAATAAAACAAATTGGCTCTGCTTACCGCAATGCAGAGTAATTGAATTATATCAGAGAAATAAAACAAAGGTGATGGTGGCATTGCAGAATAAAGGATAACTAAACAATGCAATGTGAAAATATTCATGAATACAAATTGTGACCTATTTACAAAAGTCCATAAAGCAAGCTAGATGGTGATGCACTAACAGGTAACACAGATGGACTCTTTAATGCATACCCTTATTTTTGCACTATTAAAACGCATCCTGTAGTTCAGAGTTCTTCTCAAAAGTCTATTAACTTAGACCTGATTAAATGGCTATATTTGTCAAGAGGGTGTCGTTTCTGCATTGCATTTTCTCACTGCTGTAAATGCATTCTTTCCTCGTGTGATATTTGTTTAACATCCCTGGTCTCTTAATGAATTTGAAGAGGTTGAAGAGGAAAATGGGGGCAATTAAAGTCAATGTTAAATGATGTGAACTTGATTTATTGTAGAAGACTGGGGACTTCTCTTCAGCTGTCAATCCGTGTGTGTGTGCGTGGTTTTTGTTTTGTTTTGTTTTGTTTTTTGTTTTGTTTTTCTTTCTTCTGCTTCCTTTGGAGAAAGAATTGGGGGTGGATTTTCAAAGGCACAAATGAGATTCTGGCACCTGGGGCTTTCAGTGTGACTTAGGTACTCAGCCGCCCTTGAACTTTTAAAACATTTTGCATATTGTGTGGTACAGTAGTAACAATAGATGAGGATAGAGAATAACTGTAGTTTGAGATGGCAAAGGATTTTTGGTTCCTAACAATATTTGAATAACTATTTTTTTTATTAGGTTTGTATCTGGCTTCTTATGAAAGTGAAAGCCCAGAGAACCAAACTGAAAAAGAGAGATGGAAATCCTTGAGGTAGGAGTTCATGTTATAAAACCATAATTACAATACCTTCCCTACACATTGATAATCAAGAATTAAACCTAGCTGAGACTGAAGTTTGAAAATTTTGTAATAAACCATCCAAAAGGTGTCTTATTGATTATGCTGAAGGTGTTCTCAGCTTAAGATTCTAGTCTGCAGAGCTGTATCTGGATTGATAAAATCATAATCCTATACATTGTAACTAATGAAGGCCCCAGTTCTCATTTACACTGCTCTGACTGTGTAAAAGTGCCTTGGATTGGATGTAAAATACTGCCGAAGTGTTATTTATATCCACTTTAAGGTTCCTGTATACTGTTGGATGAGTATAAACAGGCTTTAGTGTAAATGAAAATAAAGCATCAGAAATAATTCTGAATGAGCCAAAATCAAAAAGCACATGTTTTGTACACTACTTTTTTTCATCGTCATCATTCTAATGTTTCACATTTGCAGGTCTACTATTTTAGGAAAGACTTGAAGACTTAGATTATTGCCGTATGACAAGAAAAAAAAATCAGCAAAAATATTTTGCACTACTGATTCCAAAGATGCCTATTTGGGATTTAGTTTCTTTCTTTCTTTCTTTCTTTCTTTCTTTTTTTTTTTTTTTTTGGCCTTTTTATTTTTTATTTTTTGGACTGCCCAATGTGATGAACTGGATTCATCCATTGCAATTAACAGAGACTGACTTACCATAGGCACAATTATGCTTTTCTAATTACTCAAGAGAGGAAGAACAACCGATTGTGGCCGTACCGAAACTTTGTCAGTATCACTGTAACCTTGTTGCAGAAAGAAACACAATGAGAACAAGGAGAATCATGGTGCTGCAAAAGAGCATGGGCTTTGAAGACACAGCGTGCACGTTTCAGAAGCAGATGCTTCAAACTGCAGCTTGCTAAATCCTGTCTGAATATTTCAAAATCAAACTATTCAAATGCAACAGCAGTCTGGTTATTGCTAAGGAAGGAACAAAGAATTTTATTTTATATCCTCAGTATTGTTGAACAATGCACTGACTTCAACAGCAATAAGCTGCTGGTGGATAAAAACTCATGTTACCTACATTGGCATGAAAAAATCATGCAAACCCCAAGAATTTTTACCTAGAATGATTTGAACTGCAATCAGTGATATTTCTGCTTTCTCCGATGATTCTTGCCTTTTTTACTGTGAATCTTGACAGACTTTTCTGAGGCATGAAATGACGATTAAACAAAACACAGATGTCCGACTTACACTGAAGGAGCTCTGAGAAGCAAATGGCTCTGGGTTCACCTTCCCTCTGTTTGAAGAAATGATCCCTAATTCTGTTGAGGCTGAGAGAGGTGTTTTTAAGGCGCCTGACTTTACTGACAAGTGATAGGTGAATGTGCGAGGGAACTCATCGAGTTAAAATTGATTTTGTTTTGTCCACTCACTTCAGTTTTGGTTCCAGGACAACACGAAATCAGGGCACAGGAAGTGGGGAGAAGTGCACTACATTTGTGGATTCCACAATGCGTTTGAGAAATGAAGAGTTTTCACTTTATAAACCAATGCACTAGAGTAAAGACCTAGCAACATCCCATTAATAAATTGATGTCCATTTTTATTCTTACTTTTTATATGCTGAACCATGCTCAACACTTTCCTTCTTGAGAAATCATATCCTGTTCAGAGTGGGGACCACATCTAGCTGTGTGTTTGCAGAAATCAGGGTGCTACTGCAATTTAAATAATAAATGACTGAAAATGTGTTGGGTTTATACCAGGTGCAAAACAAAGCAGTAGAACTCGACAAAGAAAACTAAAGGACCCTACCTATTTTACTCATGTGAGTAGACCCGTACTGCTGTTTATGGGCTGTTCCTGTTTGTAAAGACATGCAGAGTTATGCATGAAGATAGAGACCTACAAAAGCATAATAGAAATTTTAAAATGCTACATGATACTGAACTCATTTAATTACAGGTGTTTCAGCTGTCCCAGTCTTTCTTCTGATCAACATAAAGGACTCAGTTCTACATTGAAGTCAATGGTAACTTCCTTCCAGTAAAGAGTGAAGAATCATGTGCATAGCATATCAGAACTGGGTTTAAAAAAATAAGCTCCTGGATTAACAAAAACTGAGGTTCATTAGAAACTTGGCTGTGTCTATGGCTGTAGGCAGAAAGCCATAGCCATTGCTCCTCTCTGTAGCCTTCAACATAGTTTTCTGTGCCTGAGAGTGAGATTGAAAAGTGCTCCCTCATTGGACTATCCTAGAGCAGTGGTTCTTAACCACTGTGTTGCAACACATTACTGTGTCACCACACAGCAGTAAGTGTGTCAGGGACAGCTGGGGAGATGACTTGATTTGGCCTGGGCAGGGGTGTGATCTTGGTCCTGTAGGGTTGTGAAATGATGCCAAGTGTGTCACGACCCACAAAAGGTTGAGAACCATGGTCCTAGAGGACCACTCAGAAACCTCATATGGTGCAACTGCTGGTTTGGATTGTAATCTCTAGGGCAGGGGTCAAACCCAAATCACCACAAGGGCCACATGAAGACTTAGTACATTAGCGTAAGGGCTGCACCACTGAAACCTTTTCATACAATGATATTGCAAATATCGGTAAAAATAGTGTTGTTGCGGGCCACGGGAAATAGCAGTAGGGGCCGCATGTGGCCCGCAAGCCGCCTGTTTGAGACCCCTGCTTAGTGTATATCCTGCACTTATTCCCATAATGCTACACTGGCTTCTAGGATGGAAGTCAGGGTATTGATTTTGATCTATTAAAGGCGTGTAGGGTATTGATTGTTTGCCATCTGAGAGATCACCTGCTCTGTCATGACATCTGATGTCAGCTGTGCTGCTTTTTCTAATACCTCTTAGATTGGAGTACCTGGGTGCTAGAAGCAGGACATTCTCAGCGGGGGGACCACGGGTCTTCCTTCCTTTTTGATCTGTCCGAGAGTCAGTTTGCTGGCCTACGTACAGCTAAAATGTAGAGTTCCTCTGTTTCATTAAGCTTTTGCTCAAAGCAGGTTATTGCAGGAAGGATGCAGAGTCATTTCAGCACAGGAACCAGGTTGCTTTGATGTTGCTAATAGGTTTGTTGTGCTTGAGTGTAGAAATAGTCAGGTAAGTGCATTTTACAAATTCAGATTTAGAAACATCAGCTACTCCCGTGGAACCATTTCCAAAATGATGACAGAAATTCTGACCAAATCCAGGGCAATACTAGACATATTCATAACAATTTTAAGGTTCACATGTTCTCTCTGAATGGTGATTTTCCTTATTACAGATACCTTTTTAGCAGGCATATTATGACTTCATTGTACAAATAGTCTCCTTGTATTGCTGGGAAATGCAACATCATTGGATCTTCTTTTTGACTGGAGGTTCAAAGTGATAGTCATGTTAGTTTAGTTCAGCAAAACAAACAAGGGAGTCCTGTGGCACTTTTAAAGACTAACAAATTTATCTATCACATGAGTTTTCACGGGAGAAAATCCCGCTTTGTCAGATGCTTTGAAGATAGGGAATTTACAGAATAGGAAGAAAATAAATACAGGGACGTGCAAGTCATAGGATCAGGCCAGGCTGTTACTGTTTGTCTGAGAAAGTGGAATTTTCTCCCACGTAAGCTCATGTGATAAATTTGTTAGTCTTCAAAAGTGCCACAGGACTCCTTGTTTGTTTTGCTGAACTAAACTAACATGGATACCCCTTTGGAAGCTGTGAGGCACAGAGCACTCTGCAAAAGTTGGCTGTCATGGTCTGAGCCTGAACGATGCTGATTGCTTCCTGCAAGGTCATTTCAGTGGGAGATGAGAACTTTAAAGATCGTGCCCTGGCCTGCCCTCATCAACATGAATGGTAAAACTCCCACTGGATTCAGCAAGGGCAGACCCTAATTTACCCAATTACATCTTTGATTTACACATGGCCCAAGGAAGGAATAAATTCCCAGAAGAGAGGAGAGCATTATGGTTTGTTTCATTCGTAGATATAATAAGTAACAGGACAAAAGCAACACAAGCTTCCATTAACAACTTGAGAGATGGATGTCTCCCTAACATTTTTTAATAATTTTAAAGCAACACAAAAATAATAAAAATTAATATCTGATACTTCCCATTGCTGAGGAACACCAAGATTTGGCTGTTATAAAGCATGCACAGGTTTCTAGACATTTCACTTATAGTAACTGTCATGGCTTTCTAATTCCATTATTTTCAGTGGATTTACATTTGGGACCACTGCTTATGCTGATCCTACACTGAAGAACAAAGCAAGACTAGACCTGTACTTCAGTAGTGTTACTTGTAGAGTAACAAAAAACCCACAGCCTAGAAAAAGTCACTATATTACACATTAGTATGACTTCTTTAACTTGACTGCAGCAGTCTAAAAAATTAAACAAATGAAAATAATTCCTTTGGGGTCTCTCTGGAGCACTAACAGTGGTAGCAGAAGTCATATTTTTACTTTCAGAGGTCTCAACTCTGCAGTTTTGCTCCAGAGCCCAGGAGAAACAAAGGGACATGCTTTGCCTTCTATTTGTGTCAAAGTCGATGAAATAGGAATGCTTAGCACCTTACAAAAGATACTGAGATCATCTCCTAAATTCCAAACCAGCATCAGTCACATTACCTAACTAAAAATGGAGAGCTGGTTCAGTGTGGCACTAAAGATTGAGATGCAATTTAAAATGCAGGAATTTTGTTTCTCAAACTGCATATATCTGCTAAGAAGATAATCATAGATTTCAAATGAGTCCAATCTCTGACTGACTCCTTCTACCTTTATCGTGTTTTTATTGTAAATATATTGCAAACCTTTTTTTATAAACATGGGCACTGGTTTGCTCTTGATTGCAAACTATTGGGAATGGATCTCAGATTGAGTTACTTTTCAGCATCGATTGTGATATTATTTGTATTCAGATCACTCTAAAAGGAGCATAGAGTTCATCTAATCTAGTCTTCGAATTACTTTGTTTTAAATTAAACTCCCATTCATGTCAGCAGACTTTGGATCAGACTGATAATTCACATCTTGCTGTTGAAAATGGTTGAAATAGATGACATCATAATGGTGATTGGCTGTAGTTACCGGCTTTCATCTTTGGGCCGGATGCTGCCCTCTGATATGCATGTGTACTTGCCAGAGGTCAAAATTCAGCCTTTTCATGAGCTTTCATTGAGTTACTTGGAGTTGCAGCATCTGAGACTAGGGCTGCAATTGGCCTGAGTTCATTTCTACATCTGAGATCAGAATTTGGCCTTGGTTCTTTAAGAATGTTTTTCTCTATTCAGATAGTGAGAAGCTATCAGTTACTGTCTCAGGAGTATCTTTAGTCAGAAGACAAAAACTGATTTTCTCATGACAGGTTTAGGAAATAAGATGGAAAACAATAATAAAAATTAGGTAAGCATTTAAATTGAACCCCAAACTCTTCTTTCCCTTGTGCTTTTTATACCCGAACTCTGCCTTGGGTTGTGGACTTGCAGCTTCTTTTGACATCAGATGGTGTCTCCCACATGCATCCAATGGCAGAATTTGGTCCTGAGTGTTTTGGGGTCTGAAAACAAAATGGTCTAGTGATCTGGCTTCAAACATAAAGTGGCAACTCATGAGTGAACCTGCAATCCAAACTCTGCATGCTGATCTTCAGTAATTTGGAACCCAGTCATCCCATCCTCCTCCTGGGAGCAATGTAGCCCCACATCATGTGGATTTTGGAAGGAGAGTATGCGCTTGATTCCCCACAACAGTGTTCAAACCCTACCATGTGTGTACAAGGACTGGGCCTCCCAGGTCAGGAAGGGACGGGCAGGAAGTAACCCAGTGTGTGGAAACAACTCTTGATGGCATTAACTTTCTGTGACAGTTCTGCTGAGTGGAAGTCCCTGCTCCCTTAACTGTAAGGGCAGTGATGGACAAGAAAGCATGGCATCATGACTAGGAAGCAATGCAAAAATGATTGGTCTCTATGTAGCTGAACCTAGTTTCTTTAGGTTTCTGGAGATCCATTTGGATCCTGAGATGTACCCCAGTTTAGAGGGTGACCTTCTGTCTGACAGGTGTGCATGAAGGCAGATCACATTTCTTCCACCCCCGGTAGAATGATTCTGAGGAAACTGTGAATTGGAAGGTTGTAGAGGGGATTTTAGCCTAGGAAGGAGAATTTTGTGCTTGGTTAAGAGACAGCTTTTTAATTCCAAGTTTCTGTGACATCTATTAAACAGCAAATACAAACAACTTAAAAAAATGGAGAAATATCTTGATGGCCTTATATTCCCAGCTTTCATATTTCACTGTGTTGCTACACAACAGAAATGTCAACACCTAGCTAAAGGGCTATATAAATCTGAGTGTGCACAGCGGCAGCTAGGCAGAGGCAGAGTGAAGACTATGCAGCAAAATGTGAAAGCTGGACCAAGCCTTTTGTGTTGGCCTTTGATATATTGTGATGAAAATATGCCAGCTTATGTTGTATCCCAGCATTTCTAGGTTTTTCCCACACTGCATTAACATCATTGTACAGAGCCAATCCATAAGCTGAGCAAAAGGAACAGCAGCCAAGTTATCCTTTTATATGGAACTGTTCTTGTGGGCTGAACTGGTAGTTGTGCGCTTATTTCTTTCACTGTTCTGTGAAAACCAAAGCACTCATCCAGCTACTAATTCTTTTTAAAAAAATGTGTTTTCCTCCAACACCTTTCTGTGCATTTATTAATGTCAGAGACATACCAAATATATTGAGTGTACAAGTCTGCACTGCATTGCACCTTGTGCCATCATTTACACTTCTGCAACAGGAATATGAGAAGCCAACAGATCAGAAGGAGAGTAATTTGCATGGACTGCAGAGGCAAAAATGACTACCCACAACACAAAGCACTGAAGAGACAGGCGCTAGGTCTACGGATACCAAAAAGGCCTGATAAATTATTTGATTCTGCTTTGTTGTTTCTTTGTAGTTTGTTGAATTAAATAACTAATGTTGAAGAATAGCTACTGCAAAAAAACAACAAAGAACAGATACTACATCTGATGAAGTGGGTTGGAGCCCATGAAAGCTTATGCCCGAAGAAATCTGTTAGTCTATAAGATGCCACAAGACTCTTGTTTTTACTGCAAAGAAGGTGGATTTTGCAGTAGAAGAGAGTCTGCTGAGTGGCTGGCTCTTGCATTGCTCTTGTCTTCAGCAATTACTTTCGTTTAAGTTTCCAACAGACAATGGGTGAAAAACTCCTTAGTATATTGAGCACCAGTATTTATGCAGGACTTAAATGGTGCATAGTCCTTGGGCTGGTCCCCCACACCAGCATGCATTTCATGCAATACAAAGATGAAAGAAGAATACACCAAAAGCTGTCATATAGCTATGTTACAGAATGACTGGAACTGAGCAAACTGGAGAGCAGGGCATTAGGCCTTGCAGACTACTAATTTGTGTTTCACTATTTTCTAGGCAGCTTAAGTTGGACAAATGTAGCAGAACTTTCAGTGTATCATCTCTCCAGGACCAGAGAGAATTGGTGTTCACATATGTGACAGATACTTCAGTGTTACTCACTGCAACCAAAGATCTGTAGCCAAGATCCGTCAACAGTCGTACTGAGCAGTATTTCAGGAGTATTTGCCTTCACAAAACCCAGATATTTTGGGAAGGGGCCTGCAATGACACTATTTTTAGTGATATTTGCAATATTGTTGTATGAAAAGGTTTCAGTGGTGTGACCCTCAGGCTAAGGTACTAGTCCTCAAGCAGCCCGCACTAGTCCTCATGCGGCCCTCATGGTGATTTGAGTTTGAGACCCCTGATCGAAATCCACTTCAGTGGTGGAACACTGGCACTTTTTTCATCAGTTGACTGTAACTGGCCAATACCATGTCACTCCTCTCAAGAGCACCTTTTCATGTTCCAGTGTTCCTGGAATAACTAACTGTATAATGGCTCTCTGGTGTTTGACATGCCTGAGATAAGTCAGAGTTTGGGGATGTAGCTGAGGAATAGAGGATCATGTGTATTTCCATAGAAGATCACTTCTGGTTAAAATTTACAGTATGTGTTTCTTTCCAATTTCTATGACCTGCATCTGGTAATAGGTCCTCACCTTGTATGGGGATTAATTGCTTCAGTACAGTATTTCTTTGCTAATTCCATTAATTCTTAAAACTCAGTGAAAGGTACAAACTCATAGCTATTAAGTAAGTAAGATTTGAAAGATACGATTCTTAAAAACATGCAATTACTAACTTCCCAATGGAGGTAGTCTATAAAAAGAAGTAAAACTACTGGTGTGTAACAATTATGGAAAATAAATCAGCCTCCAGGGTTCAGAACAGCGGGCTGTGTGCCATGAATCTTAAAAAGTGTGAGCATTCAGTTTGCATGGGCCAGCAATCTGATTTAAGAGTTGTTGCACTTTTAGCAAGTTCTGTAGAATAGGACAGCATCTGCTACTGCTGGCTTCTACCTGGACTCAAAAGCATTACTTTCCATTCCACATCTACCAAATTTTACAGTTGGTGTTACCAAAACTCTGGTTTTACACCTTTACTAGACAACTCCCTATGCAGTTATGCTTAGAAAACAGGACAAGAGGTTGTGATGGATATTTTTATAAAGCAAGAGCCAAACTGGGCATTGTAAGAAATGTAGTATTAAAGATGCAAGTATCATCTGATCACTGGAACATGGGTACTGAATAGCTATGTTTTTTCCTGTAATTGGGTTCTTTGGGGTTTTTTGTTTTTATTTTAAACCCAAGTTACTTCATATTCAGGTCAAATAAGTATCCCAGTAGCACCCTAGGGTAAATAGGAGTTCTCAAATTAATACTGACACTTTATCAACTGTCCAGGCAAGCAATAGAAAGGTGACTTGAAAATGGCTATTATGATTTTGTGACTGTACATAGATCTTGCAAAAATGTTGATGGTAACATACATACTACAAGAATAGCATGGTCATCTGTATGCTTCATAGCTGTTTGTGGAAAATGTCTTAACCTGCATTCATGATTATAGTAGCCACCCACCCCACTCCAATGACTTTTTATACAGCTGTGGTGAGATTGTGATGGACCCCTTTTGTCAGCCATGTTCAAGCTAATTTACCTATGTATAGAATTTATATATTACAACCCTAATTTATACTGTGTTTTAACAGTTTGCCTGAACTATCTCTGGTTTCTAAATTTTGTAATGTGAGTGTCAAATAAAAAAATCAATGAAATGTTGTTGGTCCAGCTCTTCAGTTTTTTTGTGCATGTGCGGTTTTATTCTTGGAGGAAGCTGAAATAACTGTGCCTCATCAAAACAGACAGCAAAGTTTTGCTGTTCCCAAACTCCCTCTAAAAATACAGACAAACCTAATTGTGCAGGCAGTTTTAAAAAAAACAGGTAAATTGAGAAACACCTTAGAATTTCTGCTGTTTTTCTGGACTTTCCATTTCACTAGTTTACTTTTTGCTGTGTAGGTATGAGAGTGCACTGCACTGTACATCACACTCAAGCAAAACACTGATTTTCTTGATGACTAGTTATCAGACCTTAAGAAAATGTTGCTACAGACATGAGCCCCAGTTCATGCTTCCTGCAGCTCAAAGGTGGTATGAGGTTTCAAGATCATTCAGTAATTTCATATACAGCCATGTTTCATTTTATTTTGATTGTTATTTACACTATAGAAGTACCAACTGAAATGCCATGGAGAAGCAAAGTGACATGCCCAATAGCACAGGAGGGCAGTTGCAGAGAAGTCATCCAGTGTCCTATCCACCAAATCACACAGCCTCTCTAACTCTACTGCTTTTACTTAGCATGATCCTGCATTGCTTTTACTCATGTGAGTGGTCTTTCCCCAGTGGAGTCATAGCATTGACTTCAAATCTTGCAAAACTGTATTCATACAAGTGATCCTTACTTGCGTAAATGGTGCCATTTTTTCTATTCAGTAGTTCCTACTCATGTGAAAAGTGCCACCATTTTCAGCTAGATTATTCTGGTGACTAAAGGTTTGCAAGCTGTAGGAAATAGTAAGAGAAGAACTGGTGAGCGCAGAGGGGTCTGAGAGAACAAACAACACATGACAGCTGTGTAGGCCTGTTGCTGCTGGAAGACAGTCTGCTGATGGGCTGTGTATAGAATAGAAAAGGGGTCACTGTCCACCCCTCCTCTCCAACCTGCCGCTTTTGCGGATGCTGGGTAACACTGCCTCCATCCCTGTCCCCTTCCACAATCTCTCTCATTGCATTATATCTGGAAATTCTGTAAAAAAAATTTTACCCCTTCAGATATGTAACCAGTTTAATTTAGGAGAGCATTACTCTCAGTTATATCTTTCTTAACCCTTTGCTGAACTGCTGTTCTTTGTTCTCTTTATCATTGCTATGATCTCCCTAAACTTACACATGCCACAGCAACCTAAGACATTCCCCCTTCTCAGAAGGATGGGGAGTGACTGCTAGTTTTCTCCATACATCTTAGAAATGCTTCCTGTGTTTCTCCAAAACCATCCATCCCTGCCCTCTTCTTAAATGTGACATCTTAAATGTTGCCGTGCCCCAGCTCACACAGACAAAGCTCACTTACAATACCGATGACCCAGTAAATCTATAAAACAAACAGAGTCTGGTGGCACTTTTAAAGACAAATAAATTTATCGCATGAGCTTTTCTGGGAGAGCTTTGAAACAGCGGATCAATGATGATATTGTCATCACGTAGACCCACTATAATACAGCCATTGGACGTCTGTTACAAAGACTACTAATCAACCAACCTCTAGCATCAAGCAAAGAGCAGAAAAATTAAACCAACAACTCCTTGACTGAGAAGTCAGTTGGCCTGAGCAGAGTACAGGAAGCCAGGAACTAAAAATCTGTGGCTTTGGACAAGGCACTTCAGCTTTCATGTTCCAATCTGTAAAATGGGGAGATTAAATAATCTTTTGCTGTATCACAAAGCTGCTGTGAAGATGGATCAGTTCATGTTTTACAATGCTATGAAGATGACAAATGCTATAGGGATGCTGTGCATTGTTCGTTCATTCCAACAATCCAATAAAAAGAATAAATTCAGAAAATTGTATAGTGAGGCAAATACTGCCAACACAATCTCACTCACATGCATATACAAACACATGTCATGACTGGTATATAATAAAGAAATGAATCAGGCTGAATGGAAATAGCATTTCTGGCTTAAGAGGCGGCCCAAAATTTGGTTTATATTTTTTGTTACTTCCTTACCACTGTTTATACCCTTGACACTGTACCATCTCTAAACACTGATGTATGTATAAGTGCCACACCACAGTGATTGACAATCAATATTTTAAACAATTACTTTCAAGTAGGTTTGTATCAAAAATATCCTCTCAAACTGCTGTCAGTATTAGTAGCTCCACACAGCACAGGAAATCATTCGCCCTTCCCCAAGTTGCCAAGATTAGAACGTCTCCTCTGCTTTTTTCAAAGGAGTAGCCATGTTAGTCTAGTTCAGCAAAACAAGCAAGTTTCAAAGCGCCAGATAAAGGGAGACTTTCTCATGTGATAAATAAATTTGTTAGTCTTTATGTGCCACAGGACTCGGCTTGTTTACCTCTGCTTTTGTTTCCTCACCATTAACTAACAACCCCCTCAAAAAAGCCTGTTTCTAAATGAGCATCTCTGACCATACCATCCTGTCATGCCTGGTGAAAATGCTCTTGCAGACTGTATTTTCCACAAGGACGCTCCTAGAATGCCAGCATCCTGCTTCCCATTACTGCTATGTCGCCAACGCCATCTGCTGAACAGAAAGGAAAAGTAAATGGTGATTAACTTTTACTATTCCATTCTTGTTTGAACTGACATAGCAGCGTCCTGTGCAAGAATCTTGTTCTACGTGCTGCACATATAAGGCCTACCCTCCCCACTTCCTAATCTCCCTCCAAGACCCACATATAGAAAGATTGAAAGAGGCAGCTGTGTTAGTCCAGTTCAGCAAAAACAGCAAGGAGTCTTGTGGCACTTAAAGACTAACAAATTTATTTATCGCATGAGACGTGGGATTTTCTCCCACAAAAGCTTGTGTGATAAATAAATTGTAGTCTTTAGGTGCCCCAGGACTCCTTGCTTCTTCTGTAGAAAGATGTTCATCAGAAATTGCCACTAGTGTTGACTAAATGGCCAAGGAAAAATGAGAAACAAAAGTATTGTGCTTCATCCTTCCCACCCTTCTTCCACTGGCATTTGTTTTATGAAATTATCAGCTTTTTGGAGCATGGCCTGTCGTCATGGGTTTGGAAAGCTCTTAACATATTGAAGATGCTGTTGTAACGGTAACAAACACTAACAGTTAATCATCTAACCCCTAGACAGTAGCTCCTCTACATAGTGAAGAATGAGAGGAGAAACGGGGCTTTCCCTCTGATGGAATCCATGTTTAAATCCTTGCCTACCATGAAATCCTCCTCCAAGGAAATCTGTAATGAACCCATTTGCACAAAGCTAAAATGCCCTGCTTTCCCACAATGCATGCAGGATTATTCACCGGTACTAGGCAGTTAGTTCAGATTTAAAAAACACGGCTCGTTTGAACTTGTTAGTTCCAACTAGCGTAACGACATCATCAAAAATAATCGTTCCAAATACGTTCGAACTAAGCTGTTTAGTTCGATCTAGGCAGAGCCTCGCGTAGCCAGGGAGCAAATTAGTCCGGCTGAAGCATCGCTAGTGTAGACGTAGCCTCGGGTGCCACAGACTCTGTTTTTCTGCCAGAAGTGGGACCCCCCACAGGCCCAGAACAGCTGCTGAGGGGCAGGGAGAGGGCCTGGGGGTCTGCGCCTAACCCAGCGAGCGCAGTAGGCAGCTTTAAGCCCCCAGGCCCAAATCCTCAGCGTCTCTGAGGTGCCTAAATCCCACTGGCTTCAGTGGAAGTTAGGTGCCTAAGACATCTTGGAGCTTGAGCCCCACAGCTGGCAGAAGCCTAGGGGCAGCTCAGTCAGCTGCCACTGCCCCCCCATCACCTCACCCCAGCCCCCCTCTGGCTCCTGCAGGGCCAGGCGCAGCGCCTCTCTCCTCCCGCCAGCAGGGGGCGAGCGCCGCGAGCCCCCGCGCCGTTGCGGGCTTCCCGCCCTTCCGGGGCCGCGTGACGTCACGCCGCCCAGCGCGCGGAGGGGGCGGCCTGAGGCGAGCCGAGCGCGGCCGCCATTTTGTTAGTGTGCGGAGGGCGGAGGCGGGCGTCGGTCGGCTCCTCGCCTGCCGTAAGTGACGAAGTCGGACCCCGTCCTCCCCCGGCGCCGGTCGGGGGCTGCAGCCGGCGGGACGGGCCTGAGGGGAGGGGCGCGCCCCGTTCGCCGCTGCCTCCGCTGGGCCTGCGCGGGGTCACGTCAGGCGCCTTCGGCCTTAGCGTCTGGCACCAGAAGCCTTTGCGCGGCGGGCGGCCGCTTGGTGGCCCGCGGGCCGGAGGTGGCCCGCCGCTGGGGGCACGTGGGGACGGACCCCGGGGGAGGGGGCGAGTAGCAGCAATGGCTGGGAAGTCAGTTAGGATCTCGGGAAACTGTGTGTGTGTTTGTGTGTGTGTGTGTCAGTCACTTCTCCCTTCCTCTGTGTGTGTCTCTCTGTCTCCTGCTGCTCTGCGTATGTGTGTGTGTGTCAGCGTCAGTCACTGCCCCCTGCCTCTGTGTGTGTGTGTGTGAGAGAGTCAGTGTCACTTCCCTCTTTCTCTGTGTGTCTCTCTGTCCCCGCTTCTCTGCGTGTGAGTGTGAGAGAGTGTGTGTGTGTGTGTGTGTGTGTGTGTGTGAGAGTATCAGCCACTGTCCCCTCTGTGTGTGTCTCTCTGTCCCCTGCTTCTCTGCGTATGAGTGTGAGAGTGTGTGTGTGAGTGTGTGTGAGAGTGTGTGTGTGTGTGTGTGTGTGTGTGAGAGAGCATCAGTCACTGTCCCCTGTGTGTGTGTGTGAGAGAGAGAGAGTCAGTCACTTCCACCTTCCTCTGTGTGTCTCTCTGTCCCCTGCTTCTCTGCATATGAGTGTGCAAGAGTCTGTCAGCGTCAGTCACTGCCCCCTGCCTGTGTGTGTGTCAGTCACGGCCCCCTGCCTGTGTGTGTCTCTCTCTGTCCCCTTCTTCTCTGCGTATGAGTGTGAGATTGTGTGTGTGTGTGTGTGTGTGTGTGTGTGTGTGTGTGTGTGTCAGCATCAGTCACTGCCCCCTGCCTGTGTGTGAGTGATTGAGAGTGAGCAAAAGTGAGCCCCACCAAAGTGGAGGGGCGGAGAGGGGGCGAGGGTGGCAGTAGCTGGGCAGGGGTCACGGCAACCTGACAGGTGAGAGGAGCCATTTTTAAAACTTTGTCCAATAAGCGAGTTCCAAAGGGGCAGCTGTGTTAGTCTAGTCCAGCAAAAGAAGCAAGGAGTCCTGTGGCACTTAGAGACTAAGAGATTTATTTATCGCATGAGCTTTCATGGGAGAAAATCCCAACTTCGTCAGCGGGAGGAAGTTGGAGGTGGCGGGGGCTGGAGCCGACCACATGAGACTAGAGAATGGCAGGTTGCAGGCCCCTGTTAGAGGGTTTTATCTTGCAGTGTGCGTGGGTAAAGAAAGGAGAATTATGGTGTGCAATGAGGCCGGGCCTGACGGACATCTTGCACAGTGATGATAGAGTAGCAGTGGGCTCAGGTGCTTGTTCTGTTTTCTACTTGGTGATTTGGGAAGAAGCACTTGGGTCACACTGTGTGGCGGAGAACACCTCTGCATGGATAGGTGTGAGCCGGGCAAACAGCAGCAAGGCTCTTCAACTTCATACTCATCTCTTCTGGGCATAGTGATTGCTTGGGTCGCCCCACCTTGGTAATGCTGATGTAGGACTAAGGATTAGTGGAGAGTTCAGTCCTCCCTATCCTTGCATGATTGCTTTCTGGTTGTTACTGACCTTTTTGCATTTTATTAGGGCCTGTGTGGGCTTGAAATGCTGCAGTCACACAGCTGAATAGTTGCAGGACTTCTTCATAGCTATTGCTTAATCCAGTGGGAGGGGTTCTTCCTTAGGTATAGATAATCCAGGACCCCGGGAGATGGTGACTAGGTTGAGAGAAGAGTTGTGTTGATTTAGCAGCAGGGGTGCTGCTGCCGCTGGGCAGAGGGGGGCACGAGCCCCCAGTCTGTGCCTTCACCTTAGCTGGGGTTGGGGCTGGATCTGGCTGCTGCCCCCGTGGTGGCACATGGGGTCTGGATAGGCAGCTTGGCTCCACATCCCTGGGTTCATGGCCTGGCCCCCCAGCCAGAGTTGGGGCAGAATCTGGCTGCTGCTGCCGTGGCCCTGGCCAGAGTCAGAGCCTTTTGTGGAGGCAGCGGTGGCCGGATCTCATTCCGACCCCAGCCAGAGACAGGGGGCTGGGTCCCCGATCCAGCCCTGACTTTTGCCAGTCTGACCTGATCCTATGATCCTGTTACGCTTCCCTGCATTTATTTTCCACCCATTCTGTAAGTTCCCCATCTTCAAGCATCTGACAAAGTGGGATTTTCTCCCACAAAAGCTCGTGCAATAAATAAACGTGTTTAGTCTTTAGAAGTGCTACCAGACTCCTTGTTTGTGTTAGTAATATTCTTTGTATAAACTTCAAGGTGTCTGGAGACAAATTGGAATTGTTTATATAAGTGTTGATCTGTTTTTGAAATGAACCGTTACTTGCTCAGCTTCTCAATTCAGTCTTACTTGAGTATGATGATTCTAGTTTTATATTTTAATTTTAGAATCTCTATCATAGTATACAGCATGAATTGCTAGTGGACAGTATACTAATGTATCTGTTTCCACATTTTAAAATATGTGTTCAGAAGACTCTTGTGGGTGTACAAATGGACTTATGTTTTCTGATTGTATGGCTTTGCCATCATTTTTTTTATGCTTCTTGGCTGTGGTATATGCCTTTCTCAACAATCACTACATAGAGCACTTGACAGCAGAAACTCTGTATCTGCTTCTGCACTTGTTTTTGTAGGAGAAGACAGCTTGAAAAGTCTCCATTGTTATGTACTAATGGAGTTTATGAACTATGGCCTGCTCACAGCATGGATTACAATATTGCAGTGCCCCAGATTTACCTAGGTGCTAGATTCAGAATGTGATTGTGTAGATCATTGTAAAATCTAGCATTGTGCTACAGTACAACTTGCAAAATAAATCTGTACAGTATCCACTTAGAGCTTATGTTCTGAGTTGCTAGGTATGCAGTCACTGGTTTATGTAATAATTTGTGTGTAAAATAGTGTTATCTGGAGCTGATTCTATCAATGTTTTTCTAACGTGGATTTTAGGAGAAAATGTTTGAAAATTTTCTTTCTGAGTCCCCATGTCAATATACGGTACCAAAGCTAACAGTTTTTAAGGATGCATCACTTTAAGGCATAAAGTTAGAAAGCAAACATAACTTCTATACACTTCAGTTCTTCTGCATAATTTTTTTTTTTTTTTTGAGAAAATGTACCAAAGCACTGCCTGTTCTCATTCCTATCCGTTCCTCACTCACCACAACAAGACTGACAAGGCATTCTCTCCCTCTTCCCCCTAGTGAATTTGAGCCAGGAACAGTGAAAAATGGATTCTGTCAGTTTATCTTCTCACGTGTGGAGGTGTTTTTCTTCCCCTCTCTGCACAAAGCATAGTAATAAGTGTAGATGAGGCCTGAAGCTAGAATTTGCATGTCTTCCCACCTTCACTGCTCCTGGGAGCTCCTATTGGGCAGTGACCAGAAAACTATATTGCATAAGAAAATTGGAGGAGAAGAGGGAAAGAGGGCTTGAAGGGGAAAAATAATAGAATTTGTGTAATGACACTAATGTTGGAAGGGAAAAGCTTTTGCTGGCCTGTGTCAGGAAGTTTTGTCTGGAGAGTGGTGGTGTCTTGATCATTTCAAAATCATTACCCTGGGAACTTCAAGGGGTTCATCTACAGGTGGGGGCAGATTCATATTCTGACCTGTGTATAGTTAAATGGAAAGAAGTCAGCTTTCTTTAAATACTCCTGCCAACTTCAGTATGGAAGCACTTTATTCCAAGCCTCGGTAGAGATCCACTATTGCACCTGTGGAGTTTCTAAAATCAGCAGGGGCTTTCTGTATGAGCAGAAGTCTACTCTAGCAAATCTCAGGCCAGGTCTACACTGCAGACCTGTATAGGTATATTTATTGCCGAGAAGTGTGAAAAATTGACACCCTTGAGCAACATAGTTATACCAACCTAATGCCTTATGTAGAAACAGATACCGTCTCATGGGGAGGTTGGTTGATCACACCGATGGGAAAAACAGTCATGTCAGGATAACAGTCTCTTCACTAAAGCACCACAATGGCACAGCCACAGTGCTGTATGTGTAGACAGACCCTCAGTGTGGGAGTGAGGATTTCACCTGTAATTATTTTTGTATCTTCAACTCGTAATCTTGTCCAGTCTTTTGTCAGTGCTGAACGCTGATTTTGAATATGCGCATATAAAGCTAAAACATTTTAAAAAGGGATTAAAAAAAAAAAAAAAAAACCTGTGAATCCTATATGAACCAGCCAGTTGAATTTGGATTAGTGGACTTTCTCATTTCTGTGTATACTAAAATAACACCATTCTTGTCTTTAAATGTTTCTGTGACAGATGCGGCATTCAAAGCGAAGTCATTGCCCTGAATGGGATGAGAGAAAGAGCTGGGATCAAGGAAAGCACAGTGCTGGCCATAAACGCAGGAAGAGGTCCCACAGCAGTGGTCGAGAAAGCAAGTGCTGTAGATCACATCATCTTAAAGTTTCAGACAGGTAAAGGACTCTTTGATTTACCAGTACAGATACCTCTAATGATAAATAAAATACATTTAAATCAAACAAAAGAAATTTTGAGCAGATGAGACTGGTATTTCCTTCACTATTTTGGCTTATTATTTTCCAGGTTTAAGAGGTAACTTTTTTTAATAATACAGTGGTCTAAATTATTTGTGATTCTCTGATACAAAACAGAGATATTTAATCTGTTTTTATCAGTACTTACCAAGCAAGGATTTATACTGAAACACGGTATTTAGTATTACATTTCAAATAAAGTGTTTCTCATGTATGAAGGAAGGTGAAGATTTTCTCTCTCAGAACGTTACATATAAGAGAGTAAGTATGGATTAGATTGCATTCATTCATTTTCCAGGTGTTTTGCCTTTCTCACTTTTTCCTTTAAGAGGAGATGTATTCTTCTGTGTCCTTCCTTTGAGTGAGAAAGATCATATTTTAAAGAGCTTCTAAAAACGATAGAAGGAATGAGTGTGCCTCAACATAAGGTGCTCTTTCCTTGCTCTGCAGCTTTCATGGTGCCTCCCTGCATGTGTTGGAGTCTTAACCCCAAGGATCTCTCTGCTGCTTAGTGTGTTAATGCAGAACACTAACCACAGGGTTAGCTTCTTGTTAGATGTTCAGGGTTGCAAGTCGGTTTTAAGTTTTTGTCTTTTATGCTTGAGTTTTAAAGATAGGAGGGGATCATTGGTATGCAGAAGAGAGGATGGGCTTGCACCTTGTATTTGATTTGTGTATTTTAAAGAGAGGCTTGGAATTGTTTGAGTGGAATTGTGCCATGTGCTTTCGTTGGGACAAATAGTTTCTATTAGATCTGTTTCTCTTGTTCCTTACACAGGTTACTCTGATTATACGATTCTAGCATATGGTAATATATGTTAGACCAGGCCTCAACAAATCTGCTGGACTCCTAGGGGCCAGCCCAAAAACTCAGGCACCCCAGGTATCCAGCAGAAAAGAAGCCTCCCACCTCCACAAAGCTGCCGCTGCTCCTTTCACTGGTTAGCCCTTCCCCTGCTGCTAAAAACGCTGCTACCAGCGGGCCGCTCTTTTGAGAGGGGAGACGACAGTGCTTTTCTGCTCTGGTGCTGCCATCTCTCCCGTGCAGCCACAGCACTCCCCTCAAATGTTGCTGGCAGCAGCTTTTTTTTTGGTGGCTGGAGGGTGGGGTTCCGCTGAAAGAAACCCCCCTCTCCTGCCACCAAAAGAAATCAACTGTGGTGGCTTTTTCAGTGGCGCCAGGTGGGAAGAGGGAGAGATGGTGGAGTTAAAGAGAGAACACTATCATCTATCCCTGTTCTCTTTGTGTTGCAGAAAGAGGTGCCAGGAGGAGCTGCTGCCTTTTTTTTTTTTTTTTTTTAAACAGCAGGGGAGTGGGAGCCTGGCATGCTTTGCGCAGTGGTAGAGCCTTTGTCTTGGTGCTCTTAGGCACAGAGACAAAATCATAGGCGCTGTGGTGACCTGGTGCCTAGGATATATCGAGGCCTGTGTTAGACATATGACCTGATCAGTTCCCTCATATAAACTAGCCTGAAAATCTGTAGATGTATGCTAGTAGGGGAGATGTTGTAAAGTAGAATTCATGGTGTAAATAAAAACATCATATGATGTACAGTTCAGCATTAGTAACTCAAGTAATTTAGTTTGCTGGAACTACAAGCATTTTTAAAGTGGAGGAAATTCACTTTGAATATATTTTCAGTCATTATTTGGACGATAGATCCATACATGAGAGAGACCATCATGACCGGAGATACATTGAGGAATACAGAAACGACTTCTCTGAAGTATATGACAACAGGCATTATCACAGAGACGATGAAAAGAATCACCAACAGCACTATAGCAAATCCTCTGCCTGGAGCAGAAAAAGTAGTCATAAAAGGAAGCATAAGAAGCATCATTGCTCCAGTCACCATTCATGTTCGGTATGAGTAGTTTTCAACTTTATTATTAGTAGATTAGTGGTAGACTCCTTAATTGAATGTCAGAACTTCAGTTGCTGAGCCATAAGTAGCTCGGACAGTCTTATTTTTAGGGAAAACGTTCATAGCTGAGTATCTTCTTTGGTGTATAGAAAATGTATGTATATTTATTAGATGAGAATTTTGGTACACAGGAAACAGATAGGGCAAGGAAAAATATTTATGAAGAGTACTATTTTATCAAAGACTTTGTTCCATTAGAAATATCCTTTGGGCAGTAGTTAGCTTACTGACATCCTCTAAATTCTGATACAGAAACAAATGCGGGCACCTTTCTTGCCCTCCAATACAACTGCAGCTTTCTTTACAAGCAGTTTAAGACCTCATCAAATTCTACTCCTAAACATAACTAAAGTCATGTACGCCTGTATTTAAATATAATTAATAAGTATGACAAATTCAACTGATACCTGTAATGTGTTCAAAGAGGGAGACTGCAGTTGAGTACCTCACTCTGGTATAATTTTGGTCATTCATGTGACTGACTAATGGCTATTGAATGTTTTCTTGAAGATTGGAGAAATATGCTATCTGATTTTTTTCACTGTGCCCATTTGAATATCTTTAGGTTTGAGAGTTTTATGATCCTAAGTATTCATATCTCCCCGCTTTTCAGTAAAAGCAGAAAGATGTGTTGTTATACACTGCAGTTCAAGGACTTCTGAGTAATTTTTCCTCTCGTTTCTCTGATTATGAACAATGTAATATAGTTTGATACATTTTTTTAATTTAGACAGCTGTTATGTTTTAAGATCTTAACTGGTCAGTCAAGGAACTCTCCTATTTAAAAGACTATATATATATATACAGTACACACACACACACCAACACAATACAATAAAGATTATTTTTTCCTGTTTAATAGCAGTGCATTACTAAATAATTACCTTGCAGTCATAATCTCAGTCTTCAATTAAGCCTGTGTTTGAGAGACAATTGTGTTGTTTTCTGTTGCTTTATCACTTGAAGTATTTATCTGAAAATCTGTTCCTTGCCATGTTTTTCTTCTGTAACATAAACTGTGCCCTGTGAATTTCTGGGGACTGAATTTGAAATTGCTCCTGCCAACTGTTCGTGCGTAACTGAATGCCTGAATATCTCCCCGCTGAATGAATTGCGTATTCTGCCCTGAATTCACTCTGATATATTGATTGGCTGGACGATCTTGGTGCCGTTTCCAGAAGAGTCACCGAAGGAAAGGATCCAGGAGTGTAGAGGATGATGAGGAGGGTCACCTGATCTGTGAAAGTGGAGACGTGCTAAGAGCAAGATGTATAGAACATTTTTCAACACTTTTTTTAAAAAGCTTTTCAGCAGAAACTCTGTTTAGAATAGTGTTTTAGAGGAGGGGGGCTAAAGAAATCTTCATTGTTCTTTGTTTTGTTCTTTTGTGCTTTTTTGTTCTTTTGCATATCTTTTCTCTACAATTTAAAAACTTTTATTCAAAAGTTCCAAAGTAGAAATGAAGATTGAGATTAGAACAAGAGATAGTTGTTAGCTAATTGTTTCCATGAAACTTGTCCAATAACATAATATAGTCCAATGCTGAAATTTAAACTTAATTATGCTTTTATAATGGCACATTTTAAAATCTTATATTGATAGCATTCGTCATTGGTTGAGTAGGTCAATAATCATTCTGACCTCTGTTTGTTCTTTTTAGATGAAATTGTTGCCATGCTAGGGGAAGGGGCGTTTGGAAAAGTAGTAGAGTGTATTGATCACAATATGTAAGTACGTTAATCATCTTAAGGGCAGTGTCACAGTAAAATCCTTTGGTTGGGTTGAGAAATGATAGTTCAGATGTTACGTTTCTTGACATGCAACATGAATTCAGATCAAATGTAATATGTTGTAGTATATTCTGGGAAAGAATCTTCACACACATCAGTGCTGAAGGAACATCACAAACCTGAAATGTAATCACAGTTGAAAAATAAATAGTCTCAGATACTGTTGCACATGTTGCTAAGCTCATCTGTCAATTTTTGTGTGGTTCTTCAATTATGTTTCACTATCTTTTAAGTGCTTTCTCTGTCCTGTTGCTATACAAAAAATGCATGTGGCTCTTGCAACATTTGGGAAATAGTGAAAGTGGCTATACACACAATGCCTGGCCAGTGCAGAAAGCAAAAACTGGTGGGGGGGGAATGTACACAAGATATTCCTGGTTATGGATATTTTTTCCCTGTTTCTCACCATAATTTTTTTCCTGTAATCACATTCATTTGGGAAATGTCTGCTAGCAGTGTGTTTCCTTCAGAAATAGCCCCATTTATAATAGTACACACTACTTTAAAAAAAAGTACAGTAGAGACATCAACTACACAGCAACCCCTTCTTAATTGCCAGAGAGATAAGTATTGTTATCTGTACATCACAATGGGGAAACTGAAATGTGGTTGGCACAGTCTTTCATTTCTTCTGCCCCCAAATTGTTGGTGACATTGGGAGTGTTGGATTTGCAAGGGAATGCAGAATTAAATACAGATAAATTGCTTTAGATAAAGCCACACAGTGAGTCTGGTCTGGTCTACACTGCCATCAGTGGGAACTACCTGCATTACATAATATTTACTGTCAACATACTTACACTGCTATACCACAGCATCTCCACTGTATTGCATCAATGGGAGACGCCCTCTGGCAGCCTTACCTCTTTAGGGTGAAGGTGGATTAATGGCATCCACTAGTGAACACTTCTAAGATGTCTACTATAGCTCGCTCAGTTGATCCTATTGCATTGATCCCTGCAGCCCCAGCAGTGTAGACATACTCTGATCCAGCATTATTATTGATAAAATTACTGCTTAGAGCTTGAGACTGGATTTTCTAGCTTATCGCAATTGATTCAACCCACTAGGTCATAGTGGTCTTTTAACTTATTCCTTGAACCTCTTGTGGATACAATAAGACTATATCTTTCTTGCTGATAGAATATTATGATTGTATTTCAAGGAAATGGGACCTTTTTTTGATCAAAATATTGCCTTCCTTTCTCCTTTGTGTATTGGATCATTTCAAGAATGTACTTAAAACTGCAGATTAAAGTAATTAACCATGTGTTTCCTATCTCCTGTTTCCCAGAGATTATTATGGTTGATTTCTCTGTCATCTTTTGATGGTTTGTTCATGCTGTCATTTAACTAGTCTTTTTCTGGATCTTGGTGTCATATCCTGAATGATTTGTAAATCATTGCCATTCAACGAGTCAACCAGAGACACAATTTTCATTGTCTGAGTAGCAGAGGTTGAATTACTTGGATCTGTGCTCAGCTCTAAGCAAGACAACATTAAATTAATACTATAAAACAGTGGTTCCCAACCTTGTTGAGTAGGAGGACCCCTTTTTAACATCAAAAAAAATTTTGGACCCTCAAATGATAATAGTTGTTATTGGGGACTGACTGCAGGCAGCAGTGCTGCAGAACGGCAGTGGAGGACCTGGCCTCTGCCTGCTCCCAAGGCGTTCGGATGTATCTAGGGTGAGGCTGCTCACAGCAGGCGAATACAATTCATTTATTCAATAAATTTTAGAGCCCTCTAACATAGATCGCTGGCCGGCTGGTGCTGGCTTGGGCCTGGGCCACCTGCTGGCTGGGGCCACTTATATTCATGGACCCTTTGCAATAACTCCGCGGACTCCCAGGGATTTCCGGACCATAGGTTGGGAACCACAGCTATAAAACAAAAATCATGTGGATTTATCAAATTACAAGAGTGGTAAACATGTCTTCATTCTAAAAGTAAGCTAATTTTTATGCTTGTAAAAGTTAACTTTCACTGGTGCCAGCAGGGATGTTAGAAAACAGTGAGGACAATGTGTAAATTGCAGAGGAACTTTCCTTAGTAGTCTGCCGTCTTTGGAAGTGAAGACCCCCGTTCCATATTTTTGTTGTCTTGGGACAAGGCTACTATAATGTGTTGTACTTAAGGCAAGAATTTGAGACCCTATGGAAACAGAGGCTAGTGTAAAATGTAGCTTCCTGTTGATTAACCAGAGCTCCTGCTAAAAACTATAAAATGCTTGTCTTCCCTTAAATGCCCAAAAACAAAGTCTGCAATTTTCTGCTGCCCACCTTCTTCCAGTGTTCTGGGTGGTCATGGTGCAGTAGAATTTTAGCTATCTGTTTGAGAACTAATGTAGTTTTATCTTTATTTTAAAGGAGAGGAATGCATGTAGCAGTTAAAATTGTGAAAAATGTTAGTAGATACCGTGAAGCAGCTCGTTCGGAAATACAAGTATTGGAGTATGTAAACACCATGGATCCCAGCAGCACGTTGTAAGTCTAAACACGGGAATGAGAGTTCAGGGTTTGCCAAATTAACTGCATACAAGTTGAGAATTTGCTTTCTTTTCTTTTTCTTTTTTTAAAAGCCGCTGTGTCCAAATGCTGGAGTGGTTTGAATATCATGGTCATGTGTGCATTGTGTTTGAGCTACTGGGACTTAGTACCTATGACTTTATTAAAGAAAACAGTTTTTTGCCATTTCATATCAATGACATTAGACAGATGGCATATCAGATTTGCCAGTCTATAAATTGTAAGTAAACTTGATATTTTCATTGTCTTCATGTATATCTAAAAATATTGAGGAAATATGGCGTATTATATCGTGATTTCCATTGTCGTCCTCCTCTTGTAGTTTTACATCATAATAAGTTGACTCATACAGATCTGAAGCCTGAAAATATTTTGTTTGTGGAGTCAGACTATGTAGTAAAGTACAACTCTAAAATGGTAAGTCTACATATTTTGTTTCTAGTTCCCATTGGTTGGACTATCCTTAACATCTTCTTCATTTATTTTGGTCTTTTAAAAATTAACTTGTCAAATGTAAAAATTATAATGATAAATAGGGGTTGTCTTTCCTAGCTTTCATATTTTCACTGAGAGTTGCTGGCTGTCTTCTAAACTGATAATGCTTGTTTAATTGGAACCAGACTGTCTCTAAAGTGGCTGAACAATATCAGCTGATAGTGCACACTTGGCATTGTTGCTTACTAAGGTTCTAGTGGTTTCATAGGGAACTTTAAGCTAAGAACTGTGACTTTGAACATGGAACATGTCACTTTTTAGGAAGTTCTTGTTAGCCCCTTGTTTGAGTTTTGCTCTGCATCTAGTCTCCCATTTTTAGGGAATGTTCTTGAGAAGGTTGTAGGGACTCTACTGATGATGGCTCAGATTTCCTTGACCTCTATAAATTTGATTATGGTATGGAAAAAAGTTTGATGTTCTTGATCATTGAAGTTCTGGCTGTTGAAAATGGCAAGTGCCTGTCCTGTTGTTTCTATATCTTTCAGTCACCTTCAGTATCACTGATCACCAGGTAGTAGTATGCTTGTGGAGCAGGCTAGGGTGCTTTTCATTCTTTTCTGAGCTAGAGCCAGGGTTCAGTGTTAGGGCAACTATTTGGCTGCTCAGTAACTTTGCCATCCGAGGTGATACAGCATTCTGTGCCGCATTAATACGAACAAGCTGCTTATGCAAACAGTGAGGTAATTTGGGCTTTATTGCCCTCAGTTGTGGTTGAGACCCAGTTCTGTGTCCGTTTCTTTAAATCTAAAGTGGTGTCAATAGCTGTGCTTCTCAGAGCGTACCAAATATTTAGAACATGGATAAGGCTTATCTTGAGTCAGAGAGGTGTAATGTCAAGGATGAAGACCACTGAGTACAGCACAGAATGTGGCTGCTCACTTACGCAGCAAAGCCTCTCTTTGGAGCATGAATAATAGGCCTTCTAAGACATTGCTGCCTTCCAGTTAAGTTAAAAGTTCATTTCAAGTTGATGTGGTTTGATTCGTATATATTTTAGAAACCACTTTATGCCTCATTTCTTAGATTGATAGTTGAGTATAATTGAGACATTTTCTTGCAAAACGTTGATATGTCAATTGAGGCAAAGAATTTTTGGTAGAAGATGTTTGATTTTGGATTTCCCATTTGTGCATAGGTGCATATGCCTGAATTACAACGCAACAGAGCCCTTATTTGCTGATATTCAGAACTCTCACCTTTCATTTTGTGTATTGTGGGATTTTTTTTGTTTGATTTTCTTAGAGTTCGGGTGAAAATAGGAAGGTAGTGCTGTTTTATTGGGCTGGGCTGGAAATTTCCCATGTCATTAGGTCAGTAGTCCACCAGCTTTTGTGGTTGTGCCCCCTCTTACCTGGTCTACACCCCCTCAGGAGCCAGGCCACTACTGCTGTTGGGAGCTGAGGCTGGGGCTGCAGCTGGAGAACAGGTCTGGAGGTGGGGGCAGAATGGATCTGCATGGTGCTTCTCTCTGCCCCCAGATGGGATAGCCTAGGCCCCGCTGTGTGCTCCTGAAGGTTCACCCATGAACCCCTAGGGGTGTGTATGTGCCACAGGTTGTGAATCTCTGCATTAGATCAACTGGAAATCTGCAGGTATTTTAAAATTGAGTGTGAACCTAGAACTTTGGATCAGCATGTCTATTAAGAAAATATAACAATGAATGAGCGTTTTGGTTGTGTTACAGAAACGGGATGAACGCACATTAAAAAATACCGACATCAAAGTTGTAGACTTTGGAAGCGCAACATTTGATGATGAACATCATAGCACGTTAGTGTCTACAAGACATTACAGAGCTCCTGAGGTTATTTTAGGTCAGTAGAAACTTTCAGACCTTCTTATTTGAGACCTTTTGTCTAAACTAATGTTTCATTTCAGTGCCCCCATGCTATTCCATAAACTGTTCTAAGTATTTCTGATATGCCTAATAATTCAGTATATGGTCCTTTCTGTTAATATCTAGTAGGAGGTAGTGATGTGTTACCCCATTATTAATAGCTGAACTAGAAGTCCCTCGTTCTTAACTATTTATTTCCCCCCATGACCAGAATAGGCCATTTCACCTTGAAATATATGTTAGTTACTTACACTGAACAATCTGTTGTGCTCTGTATTTGGCTATGATACTCTGAGCATGCCTATACTGCGATTAAACATCCGTGTCAGCTGACTCAGGCTCAAGCTACAGAGCTGTAAAACTGCAGTGTAGATGTTCAGGCTTGGACTAGAGCCTGACCTTTTGAGACCCTGTGATTGGGGATGAGCCCAGAGCTCAGGCTCCATCCCAGGCCTCTATGTCCAAACTGTAGTTTTATAGCTTCACAGCCTGAACCCTGCAAACCTTAGTCACCTCATGCAGGCCAGCCACAGATGTTCAACTGTCCTGTAGACATACTTGCTGTGTATATTTCCCAGACCTGAAGAAGAACTCTGCATGGTTTGAAAGCTTGTCTCTTTCCTCTACAGAAGTTGAGTCAATAAAAGACATTGCCTCAACCACCTTGCCTCTCTAATATCTTGGTACCCATTATGGCTACGAAAATATTGAACTTTTTTTTTTTAAAGCTGACATTTCTCATATTTTTAAGCCAATGTTTGTTTATACTGTAAAAATGATTTCAGGGAGAGAAAAGTTGTAAGGACAAGTGGGTTAGGAATAGGCAGAAGTTGATTGGTGGTTTATACAGTTTCAGCCAAAACTAAAAATTAAACATGCTTTGGCACTTTTGTTTCTTTTGCAGCACTGGGGTGGTCACAGCCCTGTGATGTTTGGAGTATAGGTTGCATTCTGATTGAATATTACCTTGGTTTTACAGTATTTCAGGTATGTATGTTAAACAATGGTAAGTCAAGCTACAGTAGACATAGTAAACAGTGAAACATTTGTATAAAAATAACATATTATATACAATAAATCTTGCAAAATAGAAAGTACTCTTAGCTTTTATAATTTTTTCAAGGCAAATATCAAAAGTTACATAATTTATTTGGATATATGATGACTTACAGGAAGTGATGAAGCAGAACTAAGTTCCAGTAGTCTCTTGGCTGATACTATTTTCAAAAAATTAATTTAGATGAACAGCTGTGCCACAAGTCCATAAACATTGTGGTGGTCTTGTTTTATATGATCAGGACAGCATGGGGCAATTATATAGATGAGTAGGAGAAGATATGATTTTGAAAAGTCTTGCTATGCCTTCAGCAACTTTTGTGGTGATGGTTACATGTCTTCATGGATAGAGCATTGATGGAGTCGGTACCTCAAGGTTCTAATCAAACTCTGGCACTGACTTACTGAATGATCTCAGGCACACCACTCACTCTCTCCGTGCCTCAGGCTAGACATCCATAGAATAGTTGTGATAAGAACTGGTGTTTAGTATTAATGTTCCTGAAGAAACTTGAGTGCTCAGATGGAATCACTCTCAATTCAAATTCTCATACTACAGATTTACTTAAAACATTCTGCTGATGTGTATATTATCTTAAACAAATCTTGCTGCTACAGTGAGTGCATATTATAAATTCCCTAAATGCTGTCTAGAATATTAAGAAACATAAGAAAGGAATCATTAGATGTGTACATGTGATTGCACTTCAATTATAAATGTTTTTGTGCAGGGAACAGTTTACTCTATGTGGAAAGCATGATGTATACTTCTACAACTGCATAACTTTTTTTTTTTCAGTAATCTGTATTAATAATAATAATAGAGGAAGAATATGGAAAAATGATTGTGATAAAGCAATGGCTGACATTTGATATGCAGATTAAGTATGCTTAAGTGGGAGGGAAGAAACAGTGTCTAAATTGTAACGATTTTTCTTTTTCCAGACACACGATAGTAAAGAACACTTAGCAATGATGGAGAGAATATTAGGGCCTCTACCAACTCACATGATTAAGAAATCAAGGTAAATATGGTATGGGGGAGCTGGTAGCAATCCCTGTTTTTAGGTCATATAGCGCTTTAGATTCCTATGACCTTTTTAGAGAACCTCTGACATTTCTTTTTGCTGCAGTACTTCAAAGTTCAGCAGCAAATTGTGCTTAAGCAGGAAGATGTTTGTCTAAAAAGCTGTAATTTGTGCTATGGAATTCTGAAGCATCAGCACACAGCCCCTGAAAATTTAAATTGTGTAAATGATTATCCATAAGACTAATTCTTCATAAGTTCTTCACTAACTCACTAGTCAGAAGATTTACTGTAGTTCCGAAAGTGTTTAAAGTGCATGCAAAATTTGGGTAGCTGAAATGGGAGGGAGATAGCTGTAATGTCCCAAACATGTCCAACGTGTAGCACGGTTGAGAGCACAAATAAAGATGGATGGACACACACTTCAGAAGATTTCACAGTTAACATTTTTGGAGGTGAAAAGTCTGTTCGTATTTCTTTTGGGGCAAGTCTTCTATGTCTGAGAACATTCTTGTAGTTGGTCTGGTATGGAACTGGCATGGGTCTGCTGTATAGGATGACCATGCATGGGATACGTTTCAGTGCTTTATTCTTTATAAAATCCCTGCATCCCTGTGCACAGTGCAGGTTTGAGGTTGAGTTAGAGAGAAGCTGGTGAATTTGCCACTATGCCAGTCTATTCCCAGCACATTGAGTGAGAGGCGAGTAGCACAAAGGCTACTCCGTTTGTGAGACTACAGAACCAGACATGGAGTAAATCTAGTAGGTGAGATCAGGTCGGGGAGGAATGATTTCTTCCCTACAATATTGTAGGCCTCTCCAAAAGAGAGGCTTGGATGGTGGGGTTATGGATCGTGCCAAAATTTAAGCTTTAGACAGCTCAATGTTTTCTTCTTCAAGGCTGTGTCTCTGCAGACTCAGAAAGATAACACTATGTTAATTACATTTATTTCTTACTTGATTTGTTAAGTTTAAAAATAAATGTCAAAAGTTATTTTTGAAATGAATACTTATATTCTGTGAAAATGAGATAAGTCCCCCTTCCCACTGCTCCCTCCCCTCATCACCAGTAAAAATTTTCTACTTCCTGTTGAAAGTGAATTTGTCAAGCATTTATTTGGGTCAGTAGCTTTTAAATGTTTAGAAAATAGTCTCTGAAGATTTTGAGGCTATCCAGTTATATTAAGAATTTAACATCATAATTGTAAGAAAACAACATTATGATACAAGACTAACAAAAGTCAGAAAAATCTGTAAGGTTGACACTTCTTTACGTGTACCAATCTAAATTGAGGAGAACTTATTCTTTTCTTTGATGCTTCTGGCTCTCTAACTTGTAGTAGTGTAAATATGGTTTAAATATTTGCTTTTACTGGTTTAAATACCATAATAAATACCTATATATAATAATAATATAAATAATAACAATAAATAAAATATTAAAGAAATTAAATAATAAATAAATAATAAATACCACAAAGTAATTAACCCGTTTTGTCTAGATTAGGCGTAGCCAAACTGTGGCTCGGGAGCTGCATGTGGCTCTTGAATGAAAAAGTGTGGCTCCTGGAAGAAGGTCAGCAAATCGATTTAGTAGGTAAAAGTATATGGCTGTATACCTCAGTGAGGCTCTTGAAGGTTTAATAATCAACTTGTGTGGCTCTTGAGTTCCATAAGTTTGGCCACCCCTGGTCTAGATTCTGATACAGCAATAGACAACAGATTTTCTCATGTATATATGTTAACTGGAATATAAAGTTTTGGAATCCACATGGGAATATGTATTATGTATTATTTTTATAGTGTTGTAAAATCACTTAGAAAGATGTTGTTGTTTCCAAGATCAAACTTAGAAAATATTGCTTAATAAAACTGTCTGTGCAGAAAACGCTATTTTCAACATGACCAGTTGGACTGGGATGAACATAGTTCTGCAGGTCGATATGTTAGAAGACGCTGTAAACCATTAAAGGTAAAAAGGGAGGGGAAAAAATCCAACTCCCTCATCCCCATCAATTTCTTAGCTAAATTCATATTTGTGAAGTATATATGTAAATGATTTTTTTTTCTTCCAGGAGTTAATGCATTGTCATGATTCAGATCATCAGATTCTATTTGACCTTGTTCGCAGAATGTTGGAATATGATCCCGCCAAAAGAATTACTCTTGATGAAGCCTTACAACATCCTTTCTTTGACGTATTAAAAAATAAATAGTTCAGGGATTGTGTATATTTCTCTGAAGAGACTACAAAGACTATGTCAGTCAACAGAGCTAGGATGAGATTTTTGAAAACTTTAAATTATTTTGTACAGTTAAATTTAAATATTTCCGTATGTTTTGTATCACTGCCATGGTTTATCTTGTTGAACAGTTATGGTCTTAATCATGGAAACCAAAATGTAAAAATTAAAAGTAATTTTCATTTTCTGAAACAGGTTGTCATTTTTAAACTTACCATGCTAATACTCCTTCACAGATGGGTCTGACAAATACCACCTTTTCCTTAGTTTGATACAGGATTCCGTTTGTTTAAACACTAGTTAAACAATGCTTGAAAAAATTTTGCATATATGCCTATTGTTGGGTATATACCTATACATTTTTGTATGAAGATGTGTAACATTGTAAAAATTAATGTACCATTTTATCATTGCAATATTTTAAATGCAGTTTAAATTTAAAAGCCCTTGTTTAATGTTTTTCAAATTCAGCAGGTATTTACTGTACCCTTGCTAGTTAATGCCTATTCAGAAGTAACCTTCTGATCTATTGTTAGTGACACAAGTCCAAATCGGAAAGGGGAGAGTGTACATTTGTGTGGTTCATTTTTTTACCAAATGTTCCGCATGATGGACGTGTGTATAAATATAATCTTGATTAGTCAGAATTCTTGGGCATTTCTGTTGTCTCTGCTGCCCATACTGGCTGAAATGACTCCTTGATTAAGATGACAGTCTGCTGAGAGAATCACTGGTTTTGATTTTTTTTTTTTCACTTTACATTTCTATGAATCTCTGAACACCAACAATCTTCTTAGTAAAGTGTCTCACACTGAATATTTTTGTGGGACCCTCCTGCTCGTAACTCCCTTACTCCTAATGAGGATGAGGGAAGCATTGTCTACCCATGAATTTCAGGCTGAGAGAATCTGCAGCACTAAACTGCCGACACAAAGAAAGACGTTCTTTGAGAATTTGTCATTCTGTTAATTTTACCTTGGGCAGGTGTGGATAACTTCAGTAGGACTAAGACTGGGGAAAAGAAGTCGTGCTTTTTTCTGTGAGTTACAGATGGCATTTTCAGACTGTCAGTGACTGGCAAAAATTGAAAAAAGGTTAATTACTAAAATTCTGTTCCTGCAAAGAGAACCTGTGTTCATGCAGAGTGCCACTGAAGCAGCTGCTGCACATGGGCACATCAGTTCACCCATGCAGTGTTCTTTCAGTGATCAGTGACCTAAAAAACAAAAACACACATCCATTGCATCATTGGAAATGTGTGCGTTTTCTGCCTCAGTTGTAACAAAATCATCCTCATTAATGGTACAGGTGCTTAGATGATGTCCTTTCCAGCTATTTAGTCTTCATGATTTAAATATTTTTATTGAGTTGGTCTGTAATTACTGAAGAACTAATAGTTCTGCTTTAGCCTGAAGAACTTGTAAGTCCTATTAATGAGTTTAAGATGAGCAGGAAGAGAGAAGAGAGGATGGATTTTTAATCATAATTGCTTAGTGTCAGGAGAGGAATTAAGAATGAGAAGAAAATATAAAGACATTGCTCGGGACTGCAGGGATAAAATCAGAAAGGCCAAAGGACAAATGGAGTTGCGACTAGCAAGGGATGTGAAGGATAACAGGAAGGGGTTCTACAAGTATATCAATAACAAGAAGAGGATCAGGGATGGTGTAGGTCCCTTACTGAATGGGGCAGGCATCCTCGTGACAGAGGATGAGGAAAAAGCTGAAGTGCTCAATGCTTTTTTTTACTTCAGTTTTCACAAGCAGGGTCAGCTCCCAGCCCACTACACTAGGTACGGTAGACTGGGGAGAAGAAGAGAGGCCCTTGGTGACAGAAGGTCAGGTTAGGGACTGCTTAAAGAAACTAGATGTGCACAAGTCCATGGGGCCGGATGAACTGCTTCCGAGGGTGCTGAGGGAGCTGGCTGATGAGATAGCAGTACCGTTGGCCATTATCTTTGAAAACTCGTGGCGAACAGGGGAGGTGCCAGAGGACTGGAAAAAAGCAAATATAGTACCTATCTTCAAGAAAGGCAAAAAGGAGGATCCAGGGAATTACAGACCTGTCAGCCTCACCTCAATCCCTGGAAAAATCATGGAGCAGCTTCTCAAAGAATCCATCCTGAAACACTTGGAGGAAAATAGAGTAATCAGGAACAGTCAGCATGGATTCACCAAGGGTAAATCATGCCTGACCAACCTCATTGCCTTCTATGATGAGATGACTGGATTTGTGGATGCGGGAAGAGCCGTTGATGTGATATACCTTGACTTTAGCAAGGCTTTTGATACGGTTTCCCACAGCATTCTCATTGGCAAATTAAGGAAGTATGGGTTAAATGTGTGGACTGTAAGGTGGATAGAAAACTGGCTAGATCAACGGTTTCAGCGTGTAGGAATCAATGGCTCCATGTCAAGTTGGCAAGCAGTAACGAGTGGTGTGCCCCAGGGGTCACTCCTGGGGCCAGTTCTGTTCAATGTTTTCATTAATGATCTGGATGATGGGATAGATTGCACACTTAGTAAGTTTGCGGATGATACCAAACTGGGGGGAACGGTAGACACCCTAGAGGGCAGAGACAGGATTCAGGGAGACCTAGACAAATTGGAGCAGTGGGCCAAGGGGAATCTCATGAGGTTCAACAAGGATAAGTGTAAAATCCTGCACTTGGGATGAAAAAACCCCATGTACTGCTACAGGCTGGGGAGTGATCAGCTAAATAGCAGCACTGGAGAAAAGGCCCTGGGGGTCATGGTGGATGGGAAGCTGGATATGAGTCAGCAGTGTGCTCTTGCTGCCAGAAAGGCCAATGGCATACTGGGCTGCATCAGAAGAAGTGTTGCCAGCAGATCGAGGGATGTGATCATTCCCCTCTATTCTGCACTAGTGAGGCCACATCTGGAATACTGTGTCCAGTTTTGGGCTCCCCACTACAAAAAGGACATGGACAAATTAGAGAGAGTCCAGAGGAGGGCAACCAAAATGATCAAAGGGCTGGAGCACAAGCCCTATGAAGAAAGCCTGAAGGAACTAGGCTTATTTAGCCTGCAGAAGAGAAGACTGAGGGGGGATTTGATAGCAACCTTCAACTACTTGAAGGGTTGCTCCAAGGAGGATGGAGCTCGACTGTTCTCGGTAGTAACAGAGGGCAGAACGAGAAGCAATGGTTTCGAGTTACAGCTGGGGCGGTCCAGGCTGGATATTAGGAGAAACTTCCTTACTAGGCGAGTGGTGAAGCATTGGAATAAGCTGCCTAGGGAGGTGGTGGAATCTCCATCTCTGGAGGTGTTCAAGGCCCAGCTGGACAAAACCCTGACTGGGATGATCTAATGGGAGTGGTCCTGCTTTTTTTGGCAGGGGGTTGGACTAGATGACCTCGTGGGGTCCCTTCCAACCCTATGATTCTATGATTCTAAGGTAAATAGGGAATGAACTAGAAGAAAGTGCAGAGGAAAGGACAAGTGGTATGGGGCCTGAGATGGAGAGAAAAATAGGAACAAAATAAAGCCAAATGCAATATATGGAAAAGAATAAAGACAGGAAGTAAAAGAAAGAGGTGGAAAGGGAAGATGTGGGATCCACATCGAAGTTCACATTCAGGTAAGTCTGCAATAATGATGATACAGTATTGCAAGAGGGTATTGATACTTCCTCAGCATTAAAACGGTATGCTCCATAATGATCTAGTAGTCTGTACTCTCCAAGTGCTCCAGTTTGCTGCATCATTTATAAACCAGGCTCACTGGCCTACATAGTGTACTGCAGTGCTCCTTTATGCATGCAGCTGTTTATGCTTTCCACTATTGTAAGTCAATTTTTCTCACCAGCTAAGCCTGTACAATCTGTTGCCGTACTCGATCTGTGGCTTGCAGTGGTTTATGGATTGTTCCTAGTAAAAGGGACTACTAGTGAGTGAATAGTCCCTGGAAAAGTTGAATTAATTCCAGCATATGCATCCGCTCAGATGCTGTTACTGACTGGCCATGCCTACGGTACATGTGCTAGGAAGCAAGAGTAGGCTCCACAGAGCTGCTTAGGTACCTAACCCATAGGCTTGGGTTTTATTGGAATCCACAAAACTACTGAACCCTGTAGATACGTAACCTCTGCCCTGTAGTTTTTTCCAAGTATGAAGGCCTATCTGTATGTGAAACTACAGTGGCGCAGCTGCAGTGCTCCAGGGTAGATTATATATGCTGACAGGATGGGTTCTCCTGTTGGCGTAGAATCAGGGGTGGCCAAACTTATGGAACTCAAGAGCCACACAAGTTTATTATTAAACCATCAAGAGCTGCACTGAAGCATATAGCCATATACTTTTACCTACTCCAAGATAACAGTTTAAAATTCATTGTAAATTTCCAAAGGGATAGCTGTGTTAGTCTAATCCAGCAAAAAAACAAAAAAAAAACCCCTGAGTCGTGTGGCACTTTAAGACTAACATTTATTTTTTGCATGAGCTTTCATGGGAGAAAATCCCACTTTCTCAGGTGCTTTGAAGATGCAAAATTCATTGCATGCTTCAATTTTATCATAAAAAGAGGACAAATATTGATCCTACTAATGTCAGATTCTAATAATTACTTAAGGTTACCATGAAAACTAGGCCTGTACAGTAAAAACAGCTGCTTCTCAATGTAGAAGACTGCAGGCTAATGGAGAGTTTTTTAAAATCCCAACCATGCTGCACTTCTCTCCACTGTCCTGACTCCCTCCTGAACTCCTAGGCTGGGGTTGCTTTCCTAAATTGATTTGCTGGCATTCTTCTGGGAGCCACAATTTTTCATTCAAGAGCCACATATGGCTCCTGAGCTGCAGTTTGGCCATGCCTGGCATAGATAATCCACTTCCCTGACAGGTGGTAGTTAGGTTGGCAGAAGACTGCATCTATCCAACTAGCAGTGTCTACACCTGGGGGGTTAGGTTGCTATAGTTATGTCTCAGGTGTGAATAGTAGCTATCTTGATAGACATTCCAGCTGTAAGTTTCCTAGGTTGCTATTTTCTTACTCCTAGGCATATGCAGTATTGCCTCCCTCTCAGCACCAGCTGCCTGTCACCCACTGCAACCCCAGAGTGAGTCAGAAACCAGGGGCAGGCTGGGTAATCAGCTGCTGGAATCATGACCATGGTGCAATTAAGCAGGCCACCTTCTGGATTGGGCCCTACTGAAAATCTGACTAGCAGAGAAGAAACTGCTACTGCCCACTTACAACATTTATCCTAGGGTTAGAGCGCTCACATGGGAGACTCAAGTTCAATTCCCCCCTTCCCTGCCCTGAAGGGGGTAAAAGGATGTGAACTGGATTTTCCACCCCCGGGAGAATACTTGAACCACTGAGCAATTAGATATTGTGATGGGGGCGAGAGGGTTCTCTCAGTCTCTCCCATTGACGCTCTTGTGGTCTGGATCAGTACCAGAGGCTGGCAGGAGCAGGGGCCTGGATCTAGTTTCCCATCACCCAGGTGGGTGCCCCAACTCCTACACTTGAATGTCATTCCTTTTACAAGGCCAATGCTTGTTTCAAGTATTTAGCTGCAGGCACTGGGCAGAATGAGAATGACTCTAATCCAGTGGTTAGGGGACCCACGTGGGAGGGCCTGGATGTAAGATTCCCAGTTTCAGTCACTGATTTATTATTGATCTAGCTAGAGGGCAGTAACTTTGCTGAGAGAGACTGGGGGAGTCCCACAGCTAAGTGTCCTGTAAGCTTACAGCACTCTTCAGAGAAGGGAGTGACAGTTCAAATCCTTTCTCCCCCTCTTGCAGGGGGGCAGAGGGAGGGACTGAACCTGGCTCTGTCAGGTGTGTTCCACCCAAGGGGCTTCTCCAGCCATTTTCTATGGAGGCATTTACCCCATTCCCTCAAAAAGTGTTGCAGTACCTTAGCCACCTGCCTGCAGATTGGGGTCCCATTCTTATATTATTAAACTGACATGGGTGCCACCACAAAGCCTGCACTTAGGCAACTAACTGGGAGAGATAGCGAGGTGGGGCCTACCACACTCCTCTGTTGGCATCTCCTGTTGGCTAATTTAGGTGGCATCTCATCCTCCTTCCTGACTTTTGTGGATAATTTCATTTGTAGTCATCTAGCTTTCCATGTTCACTGTACAGCAAACCTAGCTGCCTGACTTAGCTTTGTGGAGCACAGTTCTGATTCTGCAATGATACAGGTATCTAAAAGTTAGGTGCCATGACATTCAGTGTTGTGATGCCTAAATCCCTTGGTGGATTCTTCCCCTCCCCACCCAACGCCAGGTTTAAAAAATGTTCAGCAAAGAGCAGGTTTGCCCAAAAACATTTACTTGGGGTTTTCTTCCTAGTATTGGTTTCCTTAATTGCTGGCATTTTGTGTGTGTGTGTGTGTGTGTGTAACCTTTCTCTGGTGCTTAACAGCAAATGATATTAATCTCCATGGCAACAGAACGAGCAAGTAGGATGAGGTGCCTTTCAGAAAAGGAAAGTATTTTTTTAATGTGTAACTGTTAGTGTGTGATGCGTTTTGGAATTGGTTTCTGTATATCATAACATGCAAGGATTTATCCATATTTTATGGTTTCTTTTTCCTTTCCCCACCCAAATGGGTGCTCCAACAAAATTCTGCACTGACAGTTATGCCCATTCTGCCACCCTTCCTTAGATCTATGAGACTGCTCAAGGTGAATAAGGGTGGCAGAATCTGGATCCCACAGAGGAAGAGAGACTTACAAGTTGTATTTTGTATGTATAGCAGGTGTGCCAGTGCCTAGGGAAAAATAAAATGACCTGAGCATTACTGTTTCTATACTAGAGGACTATGCTGCTCCTAAATGAATAGTTTGCATGATGTATTACAATGCAAATAATAAAAAGGGGGCAGTTTGGTATGCATAAGCTGCAGAAAGTGGTTTTGATAATTGACATAGCCAAGGACTCTTTTTTTTTAAATTTTATCTTCTCCTAGTGATCAGTCAATCTGGAAAGAGCTAACAGGATTCTTACACACATCTTGCGCTTCCATCTGCACCAGGAGAGTGTCCCATATCTGTTTTTAATCTTTTCCTTGAAATAACTGAGAAATTCAGGATTATTGGTCTCTCCTGTCTTGTGCCGCTGGAGGGCGCTAAGCTCTGGGTAAGACAGAGACCAGCCCAAGGCAGAGGCCTGAGAGCTGAAACCAGAATGTGGCACATGCAGACGATTTTGTGGAGGCAGTTTCCTTATCCAGAATATTTCCAAAGGGATCAAAGTGCCACACGACTCCTTGTTGTGGTTTTTCTTATCCAGAATGAATGTGGGTTTGCTCCAAAGAGGGAGCTTGTTAGTCTAGTTCAGTGTTTCCCCACCAGCCTGCCAAGGCGCACAGGTGTTTCATCAGGTCCCAGCAGGTGTGCTGCAAAACTTTTTGAAAAACTACTCAAAAAGCTCTGCATTGGTTCACGAATTTCATTTGGAAGCTATAGGGTGGTGTGCCTCAAATTCATTAAAGGTAGCAAGGTGTGCCAGGGCAGAGAAAATGTTGAGACCCCACTAGTCTAGTTCAGCAAAAGAAATGAGGAGTCTGGTGGTACTTAGACAAATTTATTTATTGCATGAGCGTTTGGGGGAGAAAATCCCACTTCATCAGACACTCTGAGGATGGAAAAGTCCCGGGCTTTGCGTCTAACTGCCCTGTTCTGGTCCACCTTCCAGCTGAGACACCAGTGCTCTGCTTTTCCTTTTTCCAAAGGGGCTGCCCTGTTAGTCTAGTAAGGAAAAAAAAAAAAGCAAGGATCTGTTAGTCTCCTTGCTTTTCCTTTCCTTTCTCATTGCAGCTGCTCCTCTCTCCCAGCCTCCATTTAACTCTGGGCAGGGCAGCCTTCTCCCCAGGACTTGAAATTGTGTGGTGGGGGTGCTCCCTGCTTTGCACCCCCTGGGGCAGGGGGCTTTTCTCCCACGGCTGCCCGTGGCCAGGTTTGGCTGGAGCTGGCCGGAGGGTGGGCGGGGTCCCCCCGCCCAGACGAGCGGGGGATGGGCGCCTCCCCTCCCCACCCCCCCGTTTAAGAGGGGCCGGAGGAGCCGGGCGAAGCGACTCCCGGGACCATGGGCCGGGCCGAGGCGAGGCTGCCCGCGGGCTGCTGCGGCTCCGGCTCCGGCTCCGGCTCCGGCTCGGCCGCCCTGTGCCTGCTGCTCTCGCTCACCTCGCTGGCCGCCTGCCTGCTGCTGGGCGCCCGCACCGGGGAGCTGCGGGGCCGGCTGGCGGCGCTGGAGGAGCGGGGCGGCCCCGATCCCGGCCCCGGGCCCCTGCTCGCCCTGCTCCAGCCCCACGTGGAGCAGCTGCTGCGGGAGGTGAGCCCCAACCCCTCTGGCTGGGGGGCAGCGCAGGGGGAGTTTGGGGTCCCAGACGAGCCCCAGATTTTCTTCCTGGCAGGGGCTGGGGGCGCAGGGCAGGGGGACTTTGGAGGGTTGCAGGTGAGCCCCAAATTATGTGGCTGGGAGTGTAGGGGTGCAGGGCAGGGGGATTTGGGGGGGCTGCAGATGAGCCCCAAATTAGGTGGCTGGGAGGATGGGGGGTGCAAGGCAGGGGGATTTGGGGGATCCCAGAGGAGCCCCAGATTTTCTTCTTGGTAAGGGCTGGGGGCTTCTTGGGAGGCACGCGGCAGGAGGACTTTGGGGGGCTGCAGATGAGCCCCAAATTATCTGACTGGGACAATGGGGGGTGCAGGGCAGGGGGATTTTGAGGACAGCAGATGAGCCCCAACTTCTCAGGGGTGGGAGGCTCTTTGGGGGTTGCAGGGCAGGGGGACTTTCAGGGGTTGCAGATGAGCCCCAGATTTTCTTCTTGCCAGGGCTGGGGGTGCCTTGGGAGGTGCAAGGCAGGGGGACTTTGGGGGCCCAGAGGAGCCCCAAGTTCTTTGGTGGGGAGGGATGGGGCTACTTTGAGGACACAGGGCATAGGGAGTTTTTGGGGGTTGCATGTGAGTCCCAAATTTTCTTCTTGGCAGGGGCTAGGAGCCCTTTTGGGGCTGCAGGGCAGGGGGACTTTGGAGGCTTGCAGACAAGCCCCAAATTATCTGGCCAGGACAGTGGAGTGGCCCTTGGAGGACACAGGGCAGTGGGACTTTGGGGGTGCCAGATGTGCCCCAAATTTTTTGGTGGGGAGGGCTGGGGGACTCCTTGGGGTGTACAGGGTGGGGGGGGACTTTGGAGGGTCCCAGATGAGCCCCAAATTTTCTTTTTGGCAGGGGCTGGGGGCCCTTTGGGGATGCAGGGTGGTGGGACTTTGGGAGTCCCAGATGTGCTCCATATTCTTTGGCAGGGAGGGCTGGAGGGCTTGTTGGGGGGCACAGGGCAGGGGGTATTTGGGAGGAGTCCCACACAAGCCCCAAATTTTCTTCTTGTCAGGGGCTGGGGGGTTCCTTGGAGTGCGCAGGGCAGGGAAGATATTCAGGGTCTCAGGTGAGCCCCAAATTCTTCTTGCCAGGGGTGTGGGGGCCCCTTGGAGGGTGCAAGGCAGAGGGATCTTTGAGGGTCCTAGACAAGCCCCAACTTCTTCCCCTGGAGGGTTGTGGGGGAAGTTCGCATCAGTGCCTGGCCCCATAGAGCTGCTGGCAGGTCCAGTCCCTTGGGGCGACGGGGCATGTCCCCGGCAGGGGAGAGGTGGTTCTGGGGCTGCCCTGCTCCCTGCGTAGGGGCGGGTGGGGGGCCGCCAGGAAGCCCAGGCAGGGGCGGGAGGGGGTGGTTCGGCGATTCTTAGGGCACCGCTGCCTCAGTGGGGTGCAGGGGGTGGCCCCCAGAGCACAGCACTCGTGGGGTCCAGAGGAGAGGGTGGGATTGTTGAATTGCTCAGCTGGCGGCTAAGGGGGTCGATTAAAACAGCGTTAACGAGCCTGAGCCTAGGTGGAGAGCAGGGTTGATAGAAATGAGGAGAAGTTTATAAATACTGAGGGGGGTCAGATTCCAGCACCCTGACAAGTTACTGTGAGTAGCCCTGCGGACAAGGGAACTAACTTGTGGAGTAAAACGTGGTAGAGGCTGATCCTTCATGAGCAATTTAATGGGGGGGGGTGGAGCCCACCACAGTGGCATTACACATGGTTACCTGTGGTGTGAGTACAGTACAGTGAATTCTGTTCCTGAGGGAAAAGGGAATCCTTGTCTTTAGAAAACATTTATCTTTGGCTGTAAGAGACAATTTATTTTTATCAAAACAAGCAAGGAGTCCTGTGGCACTTATGAAAGCTAACACATTTATTTATCGATGAGCTTTCCTGAGAGAAAATCCCACTTTGTCAGACACTTTGAACATTTTTGTTACTCAACATGAACGCTGTCCCCCATTATCCTGCAAAATATCACACAGTATCATGGAGTACAAAGCTGGAAAGGGGTGGCCGTGTTAGTCTAGTTCAGCAAAAGAAGCAAGAGCCCTGTGGCACTTTTAAAGACTCACAGAATGCCAGAGGACTCCTTGCGTATCTAGTACAGTGGTGCTTAATTGACTTATGGGTAGTAAAAACAGCTATAATTCTTGTATTTACTGAGTCTGTGCTATGTTTCCATAGTTTTTTGTGCTACAAGAATTGTTCTGTGTCCTAGAGTGAGTTTCTATATTTGTTTCCATCCTAAAACTGACACAACTTAGGTGACGGTTAAACTTTTTGGTGCCAGCAGCAGTTCTGTTTGTGGAGAAAGCTGAAGTCCTATGGCACCTTAAAGACTAACTCGCTGGTTCCCAACGTGTGGGCCACAGATCCCTGGGGGGCCGCAGCGTGGCTCCAGGGGGTCCGTGGACAGGCTGGGAGCTGGGGCCTGTTGCGGCCTGGGTCTCTGGTTGCCATGGAGACCCAGGCTTCTGGCTGGCCAGCAGGGAGCTTCCCCCAGGCCGGGAGTTTTTAAAACTCCCACCCTCAGCATGCTCAGAGTAACCTGGGGGTGGCCAGGTGCCCCGTGGCCAGGTAAGGAGGGGGGAAGGGACCATGGGGGTGGGATAGAGAGGGGAACCAGCAGTGAGGGGGGCCATGGTGACAGTGGCTCCCCGGGCTGGGTCAGGGGGCCATGGCCGTGGCAGCTCCTTGCTCCCCAGGCAGGGGCAGGGGGCCAAGGACGCAGCAGCCCGGGGGAGTGGGCCCATGGCCATGGGGAGCAGCAGGCCACAATCTGCCCCGGCGCAGGCCACATTTGCCACACAGAGGCACCACCACAGAGGGGTCCATGGACTTCCTTCCCCCTGCAAAGGGGGTCCCCAGCCTTAAAAAGGACAAACAAATTTTTTCAGGCATCAGCTTGCATGGGCTGCAACCCCCACTTTGTCAGATGCATGTGACAAAGTGGGTTGCAGCCCATGAAAACTTATAGCTAAAGAATTTGTTAGTTTTTAAGGTGCCACAGGACTTTTGGTGTTTCTGCTTTATAGACTAATACAGCTACTCCTCTGGAACTTAGCGGTAGTTCAGGTGGAGTTTGTTTCTTTAAGTGACTTCTAGTGTCCCAAAATACCTTGTTATTGGACAGAACTCATTTGCATCAATTGTTCAGAAAATGGCAGCAGGCTGCAGTAAGATTCCAGCCGGGTTATTAGTGGGTAACGTTAGCTTGACATCTGCCCAGGTGGCTACGCGATTAACTGATTGGCATGTAAGAAATGGTCTCTGCCCCGAGAAGTTTATAGTCTGAAAGCCCCAATACTGCAGAAAGATACTCACAGGTAACTTTACCTATTTGAGTAGTACCGTGACATTAAACGGGACTACTCATGGGAGTAAAGTTACAGATGCTTGAGGAGAGAATGAGGAGTAGGGAAGGGAGACAGTGTGAAGGGACTGTTCAGAGAGTACTGATTTAACAAAGAAAACAAAATGTATTTGTTGCTTGTTTGTGAAATTTTAAATGACAGGTAGGTGTCAAAGAAAGGAATAAGTTGCACCACATGGAGGTGGCTAGTATGAAGGTAACTGTCAGCTGAGTGATCTGAACTCACTTCTTCCTGGCGTAAAGAAAGAGTGAGACCGTTCAGGCACAATGGGTAGTGTAAATGGACGTCCAGGGTCATATGCCCTCTCATTTACACATCAAAATGTAATTGGTCATCTTGACATCAGAGCTGAGTAAATGAGACACTTGCAGATATGTTATATTTTACTGAGACTCTTGATGGAAGCAGATTGAACAAATCTAGCTAATCTGTATGCTCTAACCAGGAATTGGCATGTCAATCATGTTAGCCATTCAGTTTCTATCTGTTATTTCAGTAAACATGCTTGTGGGTGGGAATTCTAGTTGATCTCAAGCAATACCACAGAAACCGTTCCTAGCTTAGATTTAGTAAAACAAGCAAAGCTTCCTCTCAGTTGTGAATGCTTAGATGGGAATTGTAGAGGGAAACTAAAGTGAAACCACATAATTGAATTCCTAATGCAAGAATAAGTCTGTTGAAACATTTAGTCTGACCAAACATGTCAATATCAAGAGAACAAACTTTTAAATGAGGAACAGATTCAAGAAACCATTGCTGAATGGTTCAGTATGCTATCGTTAAATATATACAGGAGGTATGTCAGCCTTGCTAAACTACATCTGTTCATTTCTGTTCATTTTAAGTAGCAAAACTGCTCTTCCATTAACTTCTTGTTAATTAAAGAAAACATTTAACTGCAAAGTAACTTTCCTTTATGGGCTTGGGACTTTAAGTATACCATACACTATATCAGTTTGTGACCAAAATTGATACTTTTCTTTTGAATTCAGCCTCAGAATGCCAGATGAAACAGCATTAAAATGAGAACTAATCTTGCATCCTCTCTTACTGCAGAGCACTAATGTATCCTGCTCCTAGGGCTCTGCTCACACATCCTTTGAAGGTGAGGCACGTATAAGGGAATAAGCACAAAACAACTGTGCTGGTCTGGTGTTCCATAAAAATACAGAGGACATACTTGACAAGTGGGAGAGGACAGGAAGTCAGTAGAGGAAGGCGGACAGATGATCTTCTGGTTAAGGCGCTGGATTGGAAGTTCTCTGGTGACAAGGTTTCAGTTCCTGGCTTGGTTCTGCAGCAGACATCTCCTCTAAGCCTGAGCAAGTTGCATAGTCTCTCCATCTTTGGGTTCCCTATCTTCTGCTTGTGTATTGTATCTCTTTCTCCTGCCTTTTGTCTGCCTTATCTGTCTAGATTGTGAGGCCTTGCAGGCAGGGGTTGTCCCCTACTATGTCTGTGCAGCGTCTGGCACAATGGGCCTGATATTACTTGGGGCCTAATGATGAGATTTCTTTTCCCCACTGGTCTAAGAGGAGATTGAAACAATGGGTAACTAAAAAGAAAATCTCATGAAACGTGCAAAACTGCACACCACATAAATATCTTGGGGCCCAAATTGGGTTTACTCACTCATGCAGCTGTAGACCCTCATCTGAAGTGGGATTTTCTCCTGTGAAAGCTCATGCAATAAATAAATTTGTTAGTCTTTTTAAGTGCCACAGGACTCTCCTTGTTTGTTATGCATGCTTTTGTAAATTCGACTCTATAAATAGACATACTTGTGCTAGTGTTTTGTTGAGTCTTTTTATATAGGGTCTACATTTGTTGCTCTTTAATGAAAATGTTCTATAGATTTCCAGTAGAGTATATGTTAATAAAATGCGTTTATTATACCTGGGCCACATGGTTAATATCTCCAATTGCTCCTTAACAAAAGCTTAATTCAGAAGGCATAGCTCTTATATATTAAAAATTTTAACGTTAAGATTAAAGAAATGTTTAGTTGTTGTAAATGGAGGAGGGGACAGTTGAGGTCACAATGGATTTATTGTTCCTTATGAGCCATACAGTGTTGAGATTAATCTGTTTAATGACTAGGGAAATTCACTGGAAGATTCCAGCACTCATTTCAGAATTAGAGATGCAAATATTCCCTTTAATCCCCGGTATATCCAAATCTAATGAATGAATTAAAAATGGAATATTTAAGTTCCTGCTCCTGGGAAGTTTCATCAATTTTTATAATCAGGGTGACAGTAAAAGTTGTCAAGTTCCAGAGGGGCGGCCGTGTTAATCTAGTTCAACAAAACAAACAAGGAGCTCCATGGCACTTTTAAAGACTCAACTTAAAAATGCCATTTGACTACTTGTTTGTAAAAGTTGTGACTCACCTGTAATTTGTGCCTCATTTGTAACAAAAGAGGTGCTAGGGATCAAGTGATGTTTCTACATTTGTAACTCACACAGCAAGTCCAGAGGTTCCAGGACTATGAACGGCCAGCTCTGGAGATGCAGGGGCTCACCTCTGGCACAAATTAAGCACTGTGGGTGTGCTTAAACTGCAGCATGTGATTGTCAGTGAAATGCATGATGGACAGCTTGTTCCCAAAACCATCAGTTGCCTGCCCTCTTTGTATTCCTTTAGGAATTTGTGCAGTTTTATCATACACTTTTATAAAGCGCTGCAATCCAACCCCATACGAAAGTATGTAAAAGTGCAACCATGGCATTGTGCCAGTAAAGACAGTTTTCGCCATAGGACACTAGGGGTGCTTTCAAATTAGGGTCAAGAGTGCTGGCCAGGCCAGTCGGTTTTAAGTGCAAGTTTTGTCTTGGAAGAAATGAATAATAAAAGTAGGGAAGTGTAAATGATCCTATGACTTACTACATCCTTACTTTTATTTTTCTCCCATTCTATAAGTTCCCCATCTTCAAGTTTCTGAGAAAGGGGGATTTTTTTCCCACCAAAGCTCATTCAATAAATAAACTTGTTAGTCTTTAAAAGTGCCACCAGACTCCTTGTTTGTTTTGCTGGACTGAGTTATGTGACTATCCTAGATTTCTGGACAAGGGGATTTCTCCTGGTGAGTCAAGATAGTCACTAGTTTTAAATACACTTTTTTTTTTTTTGGCTTGCTCAGAGGAGAGAACCCTCTGCCATAGTTATTTAACTTGAACAAACATTTTAATACACATTTTCCTCTCTCCCCACCTCCTACCAAATTCAGTGATAGCCACGTTGAGGCCTGAGTCAAAACCCTGTCAGATCAGTGGTAACTTCTCTGTTGACTTCAAGAGACTTTGGATTGGTCTCCTTCTGGTTATTGTTTACAAACTTACTGATATAAATGGTGCACTGTGTGTGTATCTTTATTTTCTCCATTAGATATTGTAATATTAACAGGATATTTGAAAATGAGGCAGGAGCATTAATGTTCTGTGACAAAAAAAGGCTTCTCGTGTATGAACTTCAAATATACAAGAAGGTGTCCATAGAAAACAATTTTAAAACTCAAGCAGTCTTCACCCCTTGATCAATGCACCTATCTATAGCTGCTTTTCTAGTGTCTGCCTGAAACAACAGAAATTTCTGCATATTTTCTAAAAAAAAATACATACAGATAACATGGTCTTAAATATAGAGTCCTGTAATATTCCATCCATGCTTCCACCTTGAATTTATTATAACTTCTATGGTCTGTTTTGCACCTCTGGGAATACATTGTTTCCAGCTGTTTGTGACACGCTGAAGAAAAACATCCTGCCCAAATATTCCCAGTGTAAGTGTCAGTATTGTACTGATGTGTGCTGGAGAGGGACAATAAATAGTGCCTAATGTTTTCAATGTCTCATAAGTCTGTAGAAAACAATGTAGCATACAAGTAAACCAGGGAAATGTGGTCTAGGTTAAATTACTATAATGTTGGTGCACAGATGGTTGGAAGCCTAGGGTAGTTATTGATGGCTTGCTGTCAAATCAGGAGGATGCATCTAGTTGCATCCCACAGGGGTTGGTTTTGGATATGAAGCTAGTCAGTATTTTCCTTAATGACTTGGGTAAAGGAGTAAAGTATGCTTATGAAATCTGCAGATGACACCAAGCTGGGAGGGGTTGCAAGCACTTTGGAGAACATTGTTTAAAATTCAAAATGGCCTTGATAAATTTGAGAATTGGCCTGAAGTCAGCAAGATGGAAATCAGTAAAGACAAAAGCAAAGTACTTTTATTATGAAAGAAAATCAAGTGAACAACTATGAAGTGTGGAAGAGCTTGTTAGGTTATGTGAGAGTACCACTAAAGCAAATCTGGGGTTTGTTGTAGACTACAAACTGAATATGCCTTATCAAGGTGATGCAACTGCAAAAAAGGCTAATCTGATTCTGGGATGTATTAAGAGGAGTGTTGAATGTAAAACCCAGGCAGTAATTGTCCTGCAGAGCTTGGCACTGGTGAAGCACCAGCCAGAGAAGTGTTTCCAATTTTGAGCACCACAACTTAGGAGGGATGTGGAAAAATTGGATGTAGCCCAGAGGAGAGCAGCAAAAATGATGATAAAAGTTAAGAAAACCTGACCTATGAGATGTTCCAGAGGGGTAGCTATGTTAGTCTTTCCCCCTCCCCCTATCAAAACAAGCAGGGAGTCCTGTAGCACTTTTAAAGACTAACAAATGTATTTATCACATGACTATACCCACAAAAGCTGAAGCAATAAATAAATTTTAGTCTATAAATGTGTCACAGGACTCCTTGTTTGTTTTAACCCATGAGAAAAGGCTGAAAAAAAATGAGTCTATTTAATCATGAGAAAAGAAGACTAAGGAGTGACCTGATGCATCTTCTAATGTGTTGAGGACAGTTATGAGGATGGTGATCAATTGTTTTCCATGTCCACTGAAGGTAGGACAAGAAGTAAAAGTCTTACTCCTCAGCTAGAGTTCCAAAGGGGCAGCCGTCTTAGTCTAGTCCAGCAAAACAAACAAGGAATCTGCTGGCACTTTTAGATTGCTACCAGACTCTGTCTGCTGCAAGAGATTTAGGTTAGACGTTAGGAAAAACTTTCTAATTATAAGGGTAGTTCAGGGAGGTCATGGAGTCTACATCATGGGAATCATTTTTAAAAACCAGTTGGACAAACAACTGTTAAGGATGGTCTAGGTTTACTTGGTCCTGCCAAAGCTCGAGAGGCTGGATTTGATGACTTCTCAGTCTCCCTTTCAGCCCTACATTGCTATACTATGTTGTTCCCCCTTGTATCTTTTTTTTTTTTTTTAGGCTGATGAAAAGGTGTGAGGATAGTTTTGTATGGTGTCCTCAGTCCTTAACTCCCGTGTAACCCTGTCCCTTGAGCAGTTTTGTGGGTTCCCTGTAAGGGTATCCCTTTTGAAGCACAAGGAGAGACTGAAGGCACTAGGGTTATTTAGTCTGCAGGAGAGAAGACTGGGGGGGGGGGTCTGATAGCAGCCTTCAACTAATTGTGAAGGGGCTCTCCAAGGAGGAAGGAGCTTGGCTGTTCTCAGCAGCAACAGAGGACAGAACAAGGAGCAATGGTTTCAAGCTGTAGCTGGGGAGGTTAAGGTTGGATATTAGGAAAAACTTTCTCACTAGGAGGGTGGTGAAATACTGGAATGGGTTACCTAGAGAGGTGGTGGAATTTCCATCTTTGGAAACATGTACTGCTCAGTTAGACAAAACCCTGGCTGGCATGATTTAGTGGGAGTGGTCCTGCTTTTAGCAGGGGGTTGGACTAGGTGACCTCATGAGATCCCTTCCAACCCTACGATTCTGTGTCACTCTCACAGTCAGGCTGGAGGCCGAGTGCGTCTTCTGCATAAACGCACAGTGCTGTCATCCTCTAAGAGTCTCTGCTGGGGTGGTCTTAAAAATCTCTTCTAGTATCTCTGGGCCAAATCCTACTGTGCTTGAGGAGTATCTTACTTGTCAAGTAACTTCTTTGATTGCTAAGGGAATTCTTGTGGAGTAAGAGTGGCAGACTTGTGCTTTGATTTGCTGTTACAGTCTGACCTGATCCCATGACTTACACTTCCCTTCAGGGCCTTCCCTAGGGGTTGTGGGGCCCCGGGCAAATCAGCCTCTCAGGGCAGGTCAGCACGGGGCCCATGGAACTGCAGGGCCTGGGGCAATCGCCCCTTTCGCCACTCCCTGTGGATGGCCCTGCTTCCCTACATTTATTTTCTCCTATTCTGTAAGTTTCCTCTTCTTCAAAGTGTCTGACGGAGTGGGATTTTCTCCCATGAAAGCGCATGCGATAAATAAATTTGTTAGTCTTTAAGTGCCACTGGACTAATTTGTTTTGCTGAGCTAGACTGACAGCTGCCCCTTTGGAACATATTTTAGAAGACACTTGTTAAACTGGACTAAAGAAAATGGAGATGGAGTTATTTGTATATAGCTGAAGGAGATCTGTTGTGTAGTTTTGCCTTTTATATGCATGCAGTGAGTATACATTTATTCTCTAAACATCTGTGGGTTTTTTTTTTTGTCCCCCATCTCCTCCCTTTCTGGACAGAAACTGAGTGAAGGATTAGCCAAGCTGCGGACAGTGCGAGAGGCTCCATCTGAATGCATTTGCCCACCAGGTATGTGGAAGAGTGACATCTTATTTATACCATTGTCACCAAAGTTTGACTGCTTGTAAATTGTTGACAATATTACTGAGTTACTACAACTCACATTCCTCCCTTTTCTTTTAGTTGGTCCTCTGTGTTAAATTAAACTCTAACAAGAGTTTAAATGCTTCCAAAGATTTAATGCCTCTTCTGATCAACAGCATTCTTAGCCTTCCATTGGCTTCCTTTTGTGTGGTTAAATCACAATGGTGTTTGGGGCTTGAATGAGGGACCCGTGTGCTCTATTCAATAACCATTTACTCTAACAGATCTACTGACCTGTGCGCCCTCCACAATCAGCTGAAAGACATTCAGAAAAGGTATCCAAACCTTGGCAGTTTAAAACATCAGTGTGATAATGAAAAGCTGTATTACTGCCTCCTTTTAAGCGTCTGGGGTGGCTTCTCCTCCACTACTCTGCATATGAAAGCTCTCATTGACTGTTTAAATGCCCTCACACAGTTTAATGAACTTTCTAGACAATCAAGACCTTCCTGTTCTGTTTTGCAAGAGCATCCTCTTTGGAAACAGTAAACATTTTCAATTAGCCTGCGTGGGAATCACATTTACACAAATACACTCTAAATGTTCAGCTGTTAGGTTTGCGATTTGCCCTCTGGAGCAAACTTTTTTTTTTTTTTAAGTACACAGATGTGTCATGAGGATAGAAAGTGCATGGAAATGCTAAATTTCTTTTAAAACACTTATTCAATCATTATTCTCTTAAGAACAATATGGAAAGCGCCCTGTGTGCACAGCTCTCTATATATTGTGCACAAAGGGATAATTTTAACATTTAAGGTCAAAAGCTTCCATATGAGTATCTGTCAGTCATGGATATAGAAACCAAAGTCTAAACAGCGTTGATTAAGATGCAATTACTTGCATATAAAGAAAGTTCCAGCATTTGGAAACACAGTTGTGCATTTAAAAATACAAAAGTGAATTCTGGAACTTTCCCAATCTCCTGGACATGAAAATTATCAGAGTCAGGTTCTCAGTATTATTCCTTACTCATGAGACAAAAATGGTGATGCTTTTCACCTTTGATCTTAAGCCTTAAAATGATGCATAATAGCTTCCTAGATATTTGACTCATGGTTCTTTTAAATGCTATAACACAATGGTAGTAATTTTATTTAATTTGTTTGCTAGTGGTTAGCTGACATGAACAGCCTTTATGCTCCAAGTCTGGTCTGATTGTTTTGCAACCAGACTAGATTAGTGGACATAAATTGGGGTTATTTCAGCCCATGTGAGAATGTCAGGCAAAGTTTGGAAGAACAGCCTTTTATTTTTCTCATGCACGTTTTGGCTCAGAGGAGGGGAAATTAACTTTATTCCCTTGGTGTTCCTGACTAACAATAGCTGACCTGATGCTCTTAATCTCTGTTCTCTGCATTCCTTTTTCTGACAAGCCAGAATCTCACATTGGGGTCCCAAACTGGCAACGTGGGGTCATGGATGCACATGGCTCATTGCAGGATTGAGTTTCTGGGCCACAATGGTAGTTAACCTGAGTACTTAGTATTGATGCCCGATGAATTAGGCGTTAAGGCGTTTTCAGTGTGAAGTACGAAAGGCATCTATCTGACTGGAGCTCCAGAAGTTTCTCTTGCTGGATTCATGAGCTGCTGTGCTGTTAAAGGGTGTATGGGTTGGTTTGTTTTGATGTGTGGGGGAAGAGATTAAAAATAAGTGTTCTACATGCTGGTGAAATTGCTGTTGCAGTCATTCAAAGTAATGTAACTTGTAAGGAAAAGGGAAGAAAAGTTTTGGAGGGGGACTGGCAGTGATACACAGTTACTTTGAACTCAATACCAACGCTGACTCCATCAATCAACCAGAGCTGTATCCGTATACTGCTCTTCCTCCAGAGATGAATTGCGGCAGCTTGGTCACCCCCAGCTTACATCAAAGAACTAATGGTAACATGTTAAAATTGAAGATGCTATGGTTTGTCCAAAATCCCAGCTGATGGCTATCTGTGTATGTCATAGTAGCCTTTCCTCCAATATTATTGGCTGCTGAACAGTCAATTCCTTTCTGACCCCTAGTTAAATACCCTAACCCCAGCAGTGTTCATCACCTACAACTCTCACTGCAGACCCTCAGTGGGGATCTGACATGGCTTTATAGAAAGCTACAGTCAGAATCTGTTCTCAGATCTGGCCTCTGTGCACTAGTCAAGAGGTGCATGCAGAGAGTCCAGAAACTGACTGCTACTGGCTATAAAAGATTCTCCTGCTGTGGGGGAGTAACCATCAGTGCAAGTGTGCCAGGTTTTGCTAATCCCCTTAGCTCTTGGCATAGCAGATAGGACTGGGGAGGACGGATCCAGGGCAGTCCTCTGCTAATACAGGTTCTTAGATCAGTGGTGCAAGTTAGAGTTGTCTGGAAGCTGCTCTAACTCTTATTGTGGTTGATAAGCCAAAAGTGAGTGGAACTCAGTCACAGGAGACAATCAAATTCAAAGGCTTAATTTCCCCCTCTCCAAAACATTTGGCGTATTTGGCTTCATATCTGGTTTTAAAATAGTACCCATGGCTATTGTAAATTTATTTGCTATGTTTGTTTCATGTTGTTCTATTCATCTTTGCATAGTCTATACAAAGAGATTTTTCCTGCTGTCCTCCCTGCCTTCATAACCATGTTGGGGTGCTATTGCTTGGTTCAAAACATTTTCTAAGGAAAACAGGCTGGGTTTGGGGAAAAAGAACAGGTCAGCCTTGTATAAAAATGTGAGAACTGGAAACAATCTCCTTAAGAAAGCGGTAAGCCCAATAAAGCATCAAATTATCTGTGACCCAAAGCAAATTTCATGTTCTAGAGATCCTAAAGACACATGCTATAGTCCAAAATCAGGGTTAAATGATGGGACAGGACACTAGTTATGTACTAATTGTACTCTGTTGACTGAATGGTTCTAGTTTTGTTTTTTTTGTTTTTTTCCTTCCTCCTAAATATTTTCATATGGCTTAATGCCTTATAAATAACCTGACTTGTTTAACATGATCTGCTCTCAGTACTGATTTAAAAAAACCTTTAAAATGATAACAATGAGTGACTGTAATGTGATGGGGGCCAGTGTAACCCCTTAATAAAGACAACCCCAACAGTATTTGAACTGAATCTATTCTGACATAATGAGACAGTTGATTCACTGAAAGACAACTTCTTGTCCATGGCCATAGCAATCTCACTGGCCACCAGAGGGAGCCCATATTATTTCATGCATACCTTAGAAACAAAATGAGAATGGCAAGGAAAAGCAGTTCGTAAAAAAGACCTTGGCTTAAGTCTGATGCTAAAATCAGGTTCATTCCCTTGCTACCTACTAGGTCTGTGTGATTGCAGAACTTCATGAAAATCCACTGTAATACACGCTGTGGCTTCATTTCTTTTTTCCAACAACAAACTGATTGTTTGACTTGACGTTTCTCTATCACTTGTGCAGCTCCCTGATCTTGGTGTGAGAGGGTGGTTGCACAAGTTCTGGTGTTTAATGCTTTTGGCTTGGAGCTGCTGGCCAGGTTCAGGGCTCCATGACTAGTAACAGGAGTGCTTGTCTTCTATCTCAGCTTTGTATTGCTATTGTCACCTTTCACCTTTTAGGGTCTAGAAGTGATCTGGCATTGGATACCGCTGCTTGTATTCAGACCCAAACTACTATCAATAGCCATTACTGCCATGCAGGCTTGTCCATCCTCCAGCCTGTGGGCCAAAATCCAGCTCGCCAAGGGCTCTTATTCAGCCGGTGGAGCCACCGCATGCATTTGTGTGGGCTGTGAGGGGTTAGGGGTGTTAAAAAAAATTTGCTCACCAGCCCCCGAGTGAGAAAAGAACCGCCATGTGGTTCCTCATCCAAAAAGGTTGCACATCCTGCCATCAACTCCTCTGACTCGCACCCATTAGAATTTTACAGAGGCCTTTAATGCCTATGAGGCAGTTGTTTCTTTTCCTGGGATTGATTCTCATGTGGCGTCTGCTGTTAGATAAAATTCAGCAGGTGCAAGAACACCTGCTTAGAAAGCACTCGACCTCAAGCTGCTTTTCAACTGATGGCCCCTTGGAGAAAGATAAAAGCAAAATGAAAACCCTCTGCTTTGCTCACTAACAGTTGTGAAGTCTGTGCCTGATCTCTTTTTTATTAGAGGATTTTTATTGTATTTTCATCTGCAGGCCTTTGAAATATTTTGCCCGAAAGACCCATTTAAAAATGTAATATTTGCCTTACAAGAAGGTTTTCTTCAGTATTAGACTTGCGTGAACCCTTCCATTTGTTGCTCAAGGAGGCATAAGAGCTTGAGCTGCCAAACAGTCATTTCATAGAACCAAGCAAGTAATTCCTTTTACATTTGCAAATTTAAAAAACCAAAATGCTCACCTAGTATGTTGCCTGGACAGGGCCTTGAGTGCTGTAGGTGTAGATGACCATAGCAGCTTTGCTGGGAGAAAAGCAAAGCTAATGTCTTGGAGCTGTTGTTTCCAGTGACATTAGTAAAAGAAATGGAAGTGGAGGGGTGAGGAGACTCCAAAGGGAAATTCTGCAGGCAGCCCCCTCAACATGTTCCCCACTAACTGCTCTCTTGAAGAAAGAGGGCTGTGGAAGAGGTTGCCTGCTATTAAATCTCGCAGATCCTCTGAAGTCCTTTGACAGTCAGGGCTTTGTACACTTCCTCATTTGTGATGGCTCTTGGCGTGTTTTCCCTGAAATCTCTCCTCCTCTCCCATGCAAACCACTACAAGCTGTATTATTTTTACCAGGAATCTCCATGGTGCTGCAGTGGGGAATAATATTCCCCTTCACTCTCAGTAGGGGGCATGATTCTCCCCTTACCATCTTCCTTGAACACCTTCACTGGGCTCTCTGGAGGGCCTGGATGAAAGGTGCTGCTGTGGAGATGACTGACTCCTCCTCCTCTCTTTCCACCCAGGAAGGAGTCTGTGTCTGAGAACCCACAGAAAGTGCGGAAGGGAAGGAACTTGCATGGAGTGAGGCAAAAATCATTTTATAGTTCCAGACATTCCCTCAAGACTGATGGGCCTAAGCTTCCAGTGCTTCAGTTTGCTTCTGGGGCAGGGGGTTAATAGCATAGGTGCTGAAACTGGGGGTGTAGCTGCACCCCCGGCTTCAAATGGTTTCCATCATGTACAGGGTTTATGGTTTGTTTCAATGGTTCTCTTCGCACCCACTATACAAATGGCCCCCTCATCCTGGTTAATAGTCCTGGTGGAGAGCAAAGATCTGTAGAGCCAGAATTAGCATGGAAGGTAGCAGTGTGTTTCTCCCTGCCAGCATGCTCCAATCTGATGTGGATGAGCAGTCCCCCAGAGTAAGAGAGTTGTTCTCATCACCTTAAAGCGGGGGTCTCAAACTCAAATCACCATGATGACTAGTACAGGGCCACGTGAGGACCAGTACATTAGTCCAAGGGCTGCATCACTGAAACCTTTTCATACAACAATATTGCAAATATCTGTAACAATAGTGTCATTGCAGGATATAGCTGTAGGGGCTGCATGCGGCCCTTGGGCCATGTATTTGAGACCCCTGCCTTAAAGCCTATCATTCCGTGAACTCTGAGGCCTTGTCTGCATTAGCACTTATGTCAGCAAAACTTCTGCGATTTAGGGGTGAGAAACATTCTCCTCCCTCGAGCAACATAAGCTTAGGCAGCATGAACACTTCTGTGGACAGTGCTATGTTGGAGGGAGACACGCCTCCAGTAATGTAGCTACCTACACTCATTTAGGTGGCTTTTATTATTTCAGCAGGAGAGCTCTCTCCTAGGAACATAACGTGGCTACATGAGTACTCCTAACAAGTTTTAAGTGTAGACTAGCCTTGAGGCTGAAGGTGCCTGTTCACTGGTTGCTTTTGGTGTTGAGGCTGCTCCATTCAACACTAAATTGAGGTCTCTAGCTCTGTCCAATGCCCATCAACCAATGATGAGTTTTGATGACTGATTTGTATCATCTTTGTTTTGATTCACTCATACCTCTGTGCAATATAAGAGGAAGAAGAGCCTATCTATTATGTAGTAAACAACTGTTCTGTAACTGAGTACAGACAACACACCGTAATGCAAGAACTTCCCGATTTCTGTTGAAATTAAAGTTTCTAGCCTTCACCTTGAACTAATGCTGGATCCCTTTGCGTTTGTATAGCAAACTGCGTAAAATGTTCAATGTAAATAATTGGAACATCAAATTTTGTTCCCAAGTGTTCTCTAATAATGTCTTGTCCACAAAAATAATGATAGTGCTTCATACCTACAGGGGAGAAGATGGTGTTAATTGTCTAGAAATGGAAGAATACTTGTCTGAGAGAGGAGATTAGGTGAATTCTAATACACCCTACAGGCCCCCTACTATTTTTACCTGTGAAGAGTAACTTAATAGCCTGTGCTTCCCTTTGAAACATTCTTGGGTTTTTTTTTTTCTTTCTTTCTTTCTCTCTAGGAGCCTAAAGAAGCCTGGCACCGAACTTGCACTGAATTGGGGTGCCCAGCTCTCTCAGACAACTTAAAAAATCCCAGCCCTCAGACCTAAGCCTTTAAGATTATGTTTACACTGCAGTAAAACAGCAGTGTGGGGCTTGGGCGACAAGCCTATAAAATTGCACTGCAAGTGTAGGCATTCAGGCTTGGCTGCAGCCAAAACGTCTATACTGTAGTTTTATAGCTCCGCAGCCAAGTTGATGCTGGCCAGCCATGGGTCTTTTACTGCAGCACAGCCATACCCTGAAGGTCTAGGGATTTGGCTCTATGGAGCATATATCAAGTTACAAAAGAGTTAAATGTTGCAGTAGATCCTATGGCTCCCTGCTTGTTGAAATACCTGGCTGGTGAAATCATTTTGGTTGAGTGGAGTCCTCAAACATCACTTTCTATCTGGACTGCCTGGATTGTCTCCTCAATGAATATTGGAATTGACTTCCCTAATTAGTGGAGTTCAAGGGCAATGAATAGGGCTCATCATCTTGTTTAGCATTGACCACTGACAGACTTTACCAACCGGCAGGATGATTACTGCTGTTGGGCAGATTGAATTGAGTTTTTTAACTAGAAGGGTCTCTGTTTATCTCTGTTCTGCAGTATCAGGCTTCTGATATCTTTCCTGGGCTGTATGTATGAACCATGTATCCTTATAGGTTTCTGAATCCATGCATTTGTGTACTTTGGTCACTTAAACTGACATGTAAAAATAATGAATAGCACATCAAATGAAAGACAGATCTTTAATTTCCTCTCAAACTTAGTGGGTCCTATGCACTTTTGACTTGTCTTTTTGAGTATTAGTGAACTTGAATTTTTAAAACATAAGATATTTCTTTCTTTTCCATTCTGCAAGACTGATTACTTTGGAGCAGAATTAAGATAGCTAAGAAAAACACAGTATTTGCTTTTATTAATTCCCCTTTAGAAACAAACAAGATTTATTGGCGGAGGCGGGGGAAGGGAAACGTGTTTCTAAAACTCGACGGTGGGCTTTTTGTTGTTTGTTCCTCTCTACAGCAGTTTCATCCACATCTTGGCATTTCCTTGTGCCTCACCCTAATTTCAGCAAGCTTCATCATTCCATTCCTCCTTTTGCCCATTGGAGGGGTAGGCAAATCATACTTACATTAACAGTCAAGATTTTATTAAATCAGATTCTTTCTTGTACAGAATCACTTAAGCACCTGTTTTTTGAAAATTGTGGCCTAACAACATTAAGGTCCTTAAGAGAGAGGAGCTGCTGGGTGCATGGCATGGCTCAAAAATCCAGCGAGCTGTTTAGACGCCTACTCTCCAGTAGCTATCTTTGATTTGATTTTATAACCTTGGCCCTGGTTAATATGACCCCATCACAGAGCTGTTAGCAACTTCTTGTAACAAAGCAACATTGACAGCTCAAAAACACTGTTAAGTGTGGGAAGTGTCCCCATCAGCTTCTTCGTGGCTGTGCCCAGGCAATGACCCCACTGCTCTCCCCAGCTCCCTTTGTATGTTGATGAAAGATCTCAGAGGGCATCTAGGGTGGAATCTGTGCACCACGTGTGCTGGAATGGCTGCCCTGGCTTTCTCCTGATCTACCCATAGTGGATAGTGATATCCAAAACTCTTTACACAGATTATAATCTCCAAGGCTATGATCCACTCATTCAGAAGAAACCCGCGACTGTCTTGTGTTGCATGCTAAGATGGACACAGAGGGGTGGGATGTTAACTCATTCAGTGTCAGATTTTCTGAGTTAGGTAAACAACCATAAAAGGTTGCAACCTCAGCAATGGAGCAACTGCTATTGTTCTGTTTGTGACCTCCATCATTGCAGCATCTATGAACCCAGCCGCTAACAGGAATCCACTAATAGGGAAACTTCCCCCCTCCCCAGAAGCAAATGAGTTAATGTGTGCTCTCATCAGTGATGTGCTTTATTTGTGCCCTGCAGAGTTGTCTCATCAGTACTGCAGCTCCAAGGGTCTCAATGCTGCTCACTCGGGTTTTTCTCCCTGCAGCAGTGTGATTCTTTTCACTAGAGATATCTTTGGCAGTGGTTGCAGCTTTTCCTGTGCTTCCCTCCTGTTATGAGGGATCTTGGGGGAGGGGGGGAGTGAGCAAAAGTACAGCATCAAGGAGGTGTGCAGAGCGAGATGGTCTTTGGCTGGCAGAAGGAAAGAAATGCAGTTTCCATAGAAATTAGAAAGGGATAGTGATCAGATGGGAACTGAAAGTGCTGCCCACAAATAGCGATCCCTGAAAGTTACTGCAGTTGTTAGAGTTCAGTGAGGCGTGGACTCCCTAAACATCATTTTAAAAAAGTAAATGAGGTTCATGGGTCTTGGGTGCCTTGAAAGGTGTTATGGCTGGGTGCTCTCTGCTGGTGGTTCTAGCTCCAGCGTGGTATTGCCATTGGCAGTGATAGTGATCGGTGACCAAGAAGGTCATCAAAAGCCATGTTGCCTTAGTTTTTAGTTCTCTTAAACTCACTGAGTCAGGATCTGGTCCTGTTGAAGTCCAGGGCAAAGCTCCTGTTGATGTGAATTGGACACTCTCCCAGAGGTTACCGAATATGAAGGTCCAGAACCACAGAATAACAGCTGACCCTTTCGTAGTGCTGTTCATCTCCAGGACTCTTTAACAAGCATTAACTGATTTAAAATGATGACATCAGTGGAGGGAGTCTAATTTTTTTTTTTTTGGGGCTCTCAAAGCTATTTTGAGAGCAATGAAGACTATAAAAATAAACGTAAGAATCTGTATGTAACTTATATTTGTCTTGACGCATGAAGTTAGTTAACTAGACCCAGATATTCCTGCTGTAGACCACCTCTGTTCTGGGTTTCCAATGATTAGACTCATGAAGCTAGACTGGTGTCTGTTTTTTGTGATAAGTTGTCTAGGAATTTCCCACTGGGTTCCACTCAGTTTCTTTCCCCCTCATTGGAACTCTGTATGCATGTTCGTTCCCCTGATGAGGGAGAATTACTGAAAGTAGTTTACATATGGTTTGGCTGGGACTGTATCTCTGTGCCATCTCGGCAAGTCAATAATGCTATCTGATTGCTCCTGTGTATGTAATGGGATTAGAATGTCTTTAAAACCTACCATACTTAGAGCGATCTTATCAGACATTCAGTGTTGAAACAATTTTTAGCACAAGCCCTGTATGAAAATGATTTTGGCCTGTCAGCTGCTCTTGGCAGCTTTCCCACTGTGATGCCCACACTTCAGGGCCACCAAGAAACTGCAGCCTGTTTAAATGATGTGGGTTTTGGAACACTGAATAACAATTGTCATCTCTAAGTTTACACTTGGTGTGCCGTACTAAGGGGGTGGCTATGTGAGACATGTTAAAACCAAATGTCAGCTGAAGCTCCCCCTTTCAGACATTAGAATCTGCTGTCTCCTTTGACAAGCCGCTGTCCTAATGGGATGTTCTGGAGACCCCTGGTGATGCATGCCACTAGTTCCTTTCCAGAGGGGCAAAAATGTACCAGCTGAGAAAACAGGTGAACGGTGCAGTTGCTACCACCTACCACGAGGTAGAGTTGGACAGTGAGGATTTATTGTTGCTAGAATCCAGTGGATTAACCTCTGCCTACGTGTTGGGACGCAAGAAATCCTGGGCCATCAGTGAAACTCTCATCTCTTGCCCAGCTGCGATGCTGCATCCAGATTAGATGGCCTGGTTTTGTATTGGTTTGCTTGTTTTTTCTCTGTTAATTTAAAAAAAAAAAATAGGCCATATGTTTTTCTTATAAGGAGTGTAAAGTTTATGGGTTTAGGGTACCCTAAGCTTGAAAGAATCCAGAAATAGCCTCATTTTTTTCCCTATCAAACACAAAGAGAGCCATGATTTGTCCTGACAGATTCAGCTTAGATCTTGCTAGGACTAGGGTTACCAGACGTTAAGCAGAAGGAAGACACGCCCTCCTTTTTACCTTCACGTCCTCCATCTGGCAGGTATTTTAAAATACATGATTTTGTCTGGCTTTTTACTTATGGGGTAAAATATGCTGGAGTGCCACACAATTCCTTATTTTTAGGGGAAAGTGTTCCAGAGCCCCTTAAAAAGAGAAGAATATTCCATTAATGCTACATTTTCTCCATGTGTCCTCCAATGTCCTCCTTTTTGTACTTCCCTGTCCTCCTTTCTAGGCTTTGGTATCTGGTAGCCCTAGCTAGGACTATATATGTACAACTTGTAGGGATCTTTATAGGTAGCATGGTGCACGTGTCACTGTCAGGGTTAAACCCGTGTAAAAAAAGTAGATTCTCTGTAACTTGAAGTCTTTAAAAGTCGTGATTTGAGGACTTCAGGAACTTAGCCGGTGGTTCTGGGTCTCTTGTGGCAGTGGGTAGGCAAGGTTCCGTGACCTGCAATGTGCAGAAGTTGAGACTAGACTAAGGTGCCCATGGTGGTCCCTTCTAACCTTGCAGCTTATTATCCTGAGTCTAGGAGCCAAGTTTGCTGGTTGGTTGTTTTCCAGATCAATTTTATGCTAGAGAATCAGACTTGGTTGCTACTGCTGAGCATTTTCTGTGAAAGAAGAGGTCCTGCTAAGGTCCAGGAGTGCAAATGCTTAGCACCGAATATCATACTTTACATCTTCAAACCTCTAACTTGCTAATCTCCGTAACTAACACCTCCACTCACCCCCAGGCATTACAGTCACCATTTCATGTTTGTGAGTAGTCCTGAGACCAAAACTCACTGTTGGGAATGAACTGTGGCTAGAATAGGACTTTAACTGAGTTAACTAACTCTGCTTAAAGATGATTCTAGCTAAAAGGACTTCGGTGTTTCAGAGACAAGGTGGGCAAGCTAACCTCTTGTCGGGCCAACTTCTGTTGGAATGGACAAGCTTTCAAATTTAGCTGGAGCTCTTCCTCAGTTTCCAAAGTGTTTGGCGAATCAGTGTGGATGGGAACATGAACATAAAATGGCTCAAATATGGATTTATCACGGTGTTCTCCACCTCCAACTGGCCAACCAAACCAAGTGTAGATTATTCTGCCAGGCTTGTGTAGAGTTTTAAACAGCTAGTGTAGTTAGTGTCAGCATGGATGGAGCTGCACAGTGGTTAGACGACTTGCCCAGAATTATAAGGTGAGTCTGTAGCAGAGGTGAAGACTTGAGTGGTTCCTGGCTCCTGATCCAATGCTTGGTTTCTTTGGTTGTGCACCCACTGCAGCTGTAAAATTAGCAGAAAAATGTTCCCATGCCACTTAACTCTTGATGGAAGTCCTCAACTGGAACGTTCTTTCCCTAACTTCTTTTGGTGTGAGAAATGGCCCCTACCATCCCCTGTGCATTAGAGACCGAGCTTTGTGGAGGTCTGTGCTGTGTAAACTGGAGGGTTACATGTATGCTGCATTCAATCAAACAAAACAGCCAACATTCTTTTGTGTGTGATTCCCCGTGCCCCCTGGCTTTTTGTTTTATAAGCAAAACTACTAGAAGATTTGCAAAAGCAAGCACTTGAATTCATTCAGGGGTTTGGAGACATTTACCTGGGTGGTCAGAATGTCTCCCTACAAACCACAATGCAGAACTCTCCATTGCCAAAAGGTTGAATGGGCTGAACTTAAGCCTTAAGTGCCCAGTTTACACTGAGAATCTTTATAGCTAGCCTGGGAATCCTGCTTCTTCGAGGGCCTGCAGCCTCCAGGAAGGCTCTTTTTAACCCCTCCTGCTGTTAAATTTTGAGAAATGTGCTCTCAGTAAACAGAGCCATTAAGCTGTTACCCTTACTCCAGCAAGCAGTGGTGAAGACGGCAGTGAAGACGGCAGTGAAGAAATGACCTACATCAGTGGTTTTCAACCTTTGTTTTCTCAGGACCCAGTTGGGGGGGGGGTGGAAATTATGCCCATGACCCAATAATTACATCTTTGAGCAATGCACTCCACTCTTTCGGAAGTGGCAGCAGGGGGAAGAGATTAGCTGCCTCCCCCCACCATTCACTGAAATTAGTGGCTTCCTTACTAGTTTGTATGAAGTCAGTGTGGCTAGGAAGTCAGGCTATCTTCAGTGGTGGGAAATCAGTTTTAAAGTGGTTGTTTAATATTTATTTATTGAATAAATACATTTTATTTAGTATAATTTGTTGGTCTTTAAGTGCTGCAGGACTCCTTGTTTGTTTTACTGAACTAGACTAACATGGCTGCTGCTTTGGAACTTTAAAAGTGTTGAACCATTAAATGGTAGTTGGGGGAGGACTGTGAGTTAGTCATTCTGATCTGTTCAGGGCAGCAAGTTCAGCCATTCTGGATCCCCAGGAGGTGCTCTTCCTGGCACCAGGATGCCTGACATGACTGCAGAGAAGCCTGGTATTTCATCCTGGCAGTGTAAAAGGAGTACTGCCAGGCGGTGGCTTAGATCTCATGTTGTGCCCTGAAATGATGCACAAATGAAGTGACCTTTCTGTCCACATACATTAAGGTAAGCTATTCTTTGAGTGACAGGTCCGGCTGGTGGAGCAGTGACTGGAAAAGGAGGGCAGGGAAATGGCTCCTTTGATCACTATTGTCTTATCAGAATGCTCTGGTGACTCTTTGCTAACTCTTCGGGAAGGGCTAAAATGTAGCGGCAAAGTGCTAATTTGGAAAGTAGGTGAATTGCTGCTGCTGCCACCAACCTGCCTAGCAGTCACACAGGTCACAGAATGATAGAAAAGTGGGGCTGGAAGGGACCTGGATAGGTCGTATGGTCCTGCCCACCCAGCACTGAGGCAGGTCCAAGTAAACTAGACCATCCCTGACAAGTATTTATCCGACCTCCAGTGATGAGAGTTTTACAGTCTCTCTTAATAAGCTGTTCCAGTGCATAACTATAGTGGGTTTTTGGTTTTTTAAATATTGGTTCAGACTTAGTGTGACAAACGGGACAATGGCTGTGTTAGAATTATTTTCTAAAGAACTCTGGTTTTCCCTCAAGAGTCAGTGGTCTCTCCACCATCAAACTGTACTAAAATCACAGAACATTTCAATGGGGGGGGAGCGTGTTGCATGGCACATCTCGTGTGGTGTCATTGTATCCTATTTATATTTTCCTTCCCCAGTGTGGAGGGACTCAGTGAGCACAATAACTTGTGTTACTAGATCCTTGCAAGGTACAATGAAACTGTTTCAATGACCTAATTAAACTTCCACCTGTTCCTATGTGTTTGTCATAGTCAGTTTTTGACCTGCATGAGATAGAGGCTGTACTGGTGTCAAGATATTTGGCAGCATGCAGAAGTACAATGTGCTTCTTTAATTTCATCCCTGCAGTGGGTGCCTTTAGCTACAGACATCCTTATGGATGAATTGTTAAATCGGCTCTTAGTAGTTCAAGGCTGATGACCAGCTTGATTTCTCACCAGTTATGAAAAATGAATGAAAGGCGATCTCAGGTGCTGAATTGCATGTGGTTTGATCTTTCTGCTTTAAATGTTTTTCACTTCCCAGTACCTTTGTGAAAACCCATGTGAAAAAAGGAGAAAGTGACTGGTGAAACTGATCACATATACAGTGGCCTGCAACCTGGGCTATCGTTAAAGAGTGCTTGGTGTGACTTAGGTTCAAAGTAGCATGAATCCACCTTTGCTGTCTTTTGACAGTGGGCCCGCTGTGCAGCAGGTAAGGGTACAATGGATCAGTCAGAGATCTGTGAGGTGTGCAGAGAGATCTTGATCCCTTATTGGGTGTTTTCGGTGCCATCTCAAATAAATATTAAGTGGGAGAACCTTTTCAGGCACAACCATATTTGGTTGTTGGGTTTCAAGGCGACAGAATCTCTTTTAAGAACTACAGTTCCCTTTAGAATCCTAATAGCCAGAGACCCTGGGCTCATATTTACATGAAGATCACAAATGTTCATTGACATCTAGATGCTTAGGGTGAGACCCAGCAAAATGCCAAGCACCCTGGCCCCATTCCACCAATGCAAGCATTTAACTTTTAAGCCACTTGAGTGTAGTCCCATCAAGAACAATGAGACCACTTGGATGCTTAAGTGCTATGTGGGTTAAGGCCAAAAGGCTCAATATTTTGCAGAATCAAATCCTTGGAAGACAGATGTAAAGAATTTAGGAGAGCATGGTTTGATTTACCGAAGTTACACACAGCTGTAAGTCTTCTAGACCATTTCCCTGACTGTGGAGAGGCTATCTCCCATGCTATACTACTGTCATGTCCTGTTCATGATAGCTTTAGAAGTCTCAATAGTCCACCTTCTGCTCCTTTCTTCATGTCCTTTGGGGGATCCTGTTCCTCAGCCTCATGCATTTCACTGTCAGGGTTTTTTTTTTTTTTTTTCTTTTCATCTAATTATTAAGCTACACATTTCTGGAAACAGTAGCACAGTTTGTGATTCTTAGTCTGATATTTGTATTTGGTGATAATGGTTTTCTGTCTGAAGAGTGAGGCAAAGAAGTTAGGGAATCATTTCTCAGAGGCAGTGGGGGTATACAGCTGTTTTTAAAAAGTCATTCACTGTCCTTTTGATACAAGTGGCAGCATTCTAGATATTGGTTAGTTGGCAGAATAAAATCTTTTTGTGGAGGCTTCCCAAGGCATGTTGGCCATGCTAGATTTTGGATAAATCTTGTGGTGATGTGGGTTGAGTGGTTTGTGGTGGGCTTTTTAATGCTTAGCTAATATACGTGTGCTGAACTTTTGTGCACCACCTTTTAAAAACTTTATTGTGAAGACACTAAAATAAGCTCTGCTGAGCAGCATCTGGCTCTTGCATTACACATATTAGAAAAATGAGGCTGAAATAGGGGTATGAATTTAAAACAAAACCTGAAAGCCAAATCCTTGACTAGATGCAATCAAATGATATAGGCTCTTTCTTTGCTCCCAGGTCTGCAGTTCTTTAGTCTTGTGAGTAGTAGTCTCTCACAAGTTGCTTTGGTGAACCAGTGAAACTTCAGGGAGTAAACTTGCTTATCAAACCATGTTTGTCAGATAGAAGCTCTGCTAAATGTATCTGAGATCTGTGTAGATGTGTTTTAGTAAAGGAATATTTGAAAACAAAATGGGCGTCCAAGTTGATTAAGAAACGAGTAGAGATGCCTGTAGGGCCTGGTACTGTGTTACTTTCACATCCCAAACTCTTACTTACTTCATTGGGATTTCAGGATGCGCAACAAATTTAGGATCTGCTCCAGCTGAGTAGCTGTCCGGGTATGTTCTTGAGAGGGGAAAATGTGCTTTGTGACCAGAGGTGAAGTCTAAAGTTTAAGCATGAGTCTGATTTTGATCTGATCAATCAGTTTAACAGACACCTTTCTGCTATAAATAGTAGGTCAAACAGAATTGGAAATAAACCCTTTAGACTTGTAGTCTGTACGTCTTTTCCTTAAACCAGCAGATTGTATTGTTTTCAGTCATGCCCCTTGGATAATTTTGAGGTAGGCCATTTTCAGGTGCAGAGCACTGCTTCTCCTAAATGCCGTAAAGTGACATCTTTTCCTACCCTGGTAGGCTAGTTAGAGTAAATCATTCTTTTAAAAAGGTAGAATTTTACAGATTCCCAGCCATCTGTATATCTTGGAGTGGGGGAGCTTTAAAAAATAACTAATGAATGTCTGCCACCAAAGTATATGCGTCTGGAAATGTTTCTTTCAGGACACCCTTGATCTGCATGTGTGTGTCTTTCTCTCCAGATTGACTACTAGTGCTTTCTCGCAGTACTCCAGGGCAGTCGAGATGGATTGCCCACATGCTGTGTAGGGAAGGATCTAGCAGGTCTGTGTCACTTGGCTGATAAGAGTGATTGAAGGGCCTGGGGGAGTTTGCTGCCTGCAGGAGATGTTGAACAGATTCTCCTGGATTGGGGCAATCTCTTTGAGTAATTGGTACAATGACTTTTGCATGCTTTGCATCCTATTCATCTTAATTTGCATCCAGAGATGCTCTTGGGTCCTGCTTCTACAGACACTTGTGCATATCATCATGCTGTCTGGAGTGGCTCATTTGTGAGTGGTGACCTCAGGGTAAGAAACCATGCTGGACATACCAACCTGGTGATGTGGTCTAGAATTAGATTTCACCAACCCCTAACAAATACGATCTCCTGGATTTCTACAAGGCTTACCCTGGAGTAACAGAGAGTTCCCTTAAACTCTCTAGTCTATCTTGGCATTCGGACAAACTGGACTTTGTAATAAAAGGTCACTTAAACTAAAAAATCAAACCACATCCCTTTGCTTCCAGTCCTAAGAGACTAGTCAGTTACCCTGGATGAACTGGTACTTTAGATCTATACCAAAGTGAACACAGGTAGCCCAATTCTGTAGTAAACTAACTAAAGGTTTGTTAGCTAGGAAAAGGAACTGAGTTATTTACAGCAGTGGCACTCAATCTTTCTAGGTTACTGTATCCCTTTCAGGAGTCTGATTTGTCTTGCATTCCCCCAAGTTTCACTTCATTTTAAAATGACTTGATTACAAATCAGACATAAATAGGCAAAAGCGTCATAGTACACTGTTACTGAAAAATTGCTTACTTTCTCATTTTTACCATATAATTGTAAACTAAATCAATTGGAATATAAATATTGCACTTACATCTTGGTGTAAATATAGAGCAGTATAAATAAGTCATTGTTTGTATGAAATTTTAGTTTGTACTGACTCTTCTAGTGCTTTTGTGTAACCTGATGTAAAATTGGGCAAATAAGTAGATAAGTTGATGCACGCCTGGAAGATCTCCCCGTATGCTCAGGGGTACATGTACGCCTGGTTGGGAACCACTGATTTAGAGATTAAAGTGGGTAAAATATATGCATGCCTGAGATGGAATTTGTAATTTGAAATGGCAGCAGAGATGTAGTGAGATGCTAGTTTCCAAAAGGTCTCTTTGAGGCAACCAGATTATCTCAGGGATCTTTGCTTTGCATCTGGTACGCTTCCCTGGAAGTGTCCAAGCAGTTCAGAGATCCAGGACCATTCTTTTAGCTTCTCATAGTAAACAAGCTGACAGTGTGACTACGCAGGTGGGCTTTTCCTTTGACAGAGTGAGAAATGTGTTTTGAGTCTTTGACTGCAGATCATCACACACTGTGACGATGAGCTTTGAAATTAGCGCTTTTCTGTTTAAGTTCTTCATCTGCATTTCACAAAGCTCCTTTCTCATTTCATGGGTTATTCAGTTATAGGGCTACGCCCACTGTAAATATTTACTATTGCATTATAACAGAAACAGGTAAGTGAAAATGGTGCAAGCCTACTAGCTTCCATGATGTTTAAACACCAGATACACTCTTATACGTTCAACAGTTACTCTGTTCTGTATCAGTGGTTCCCACCTTTTTGTCTTGAGGGCTACAGATACCACTTTTACACCCCCCAAAAGACCACCAGTCTCCACCAGCAGGCCTCCCCGCCGTCCACTGCAGCCAGACAGTTCAGCGAGGAGGCTGCCTCTTTGCTGATGCTGCAACCCCTGGCTGAAGCAGGGAAGCTGTATGTGTTCTTTATCTCCATGCGTCAACCTGGGCTCCTAGACAGTGTTTCCCTTCTGCCGCCAGGTGGACAGGAGATGAATGCTCCGCTTCTTCTTACTCCAGCAGGGACCCGAGCGGAGCAGTTTGCCGGGTTCTCTGCTACAGTAGGAGGGAGGGGCCTGATCTCACCAGCGTTCCTGGCTGCAGTAGGGAGCCCACACGGGTCTCATAGCCCCTTGGCAACATGCTCTGCCTGGGTCCTGAGGCAGCAGCTCCCTTATGCAGCCAGCAGGAGAGCTGTGGGCTACTTTTGGTCCTTGGCCCACAGGCTGGGAACCGTGACTGTATAACGCACATGAATTGGCCTGGGCTTCTGATGTGAGCTGGCACCTGGGCGGCTAGCATCACACCCCTCTTTAGCCTTAGCGCTGGCATCGTCCCAGGACCACTGAAGTCAGTGGAGCAAAACACGCCCTTAAAAGAGAAGTGTGTGTGTGTGAGTTTCCATATTGGGCTTGAGAAGGAAATATAATGAATGGGCGTTGAACATCCCTTTTCTTAAGAGACTGAAGCCTGTCTTGTGGTGACTGGTGTTGCTGTCAATGAGTAAGAAAATGGCCATTAGGTGAGCTTCCTTGTTAGGTGGAACTAGAGGATGTGAGTGCTTTTGGAAGGAAAGGTGTGAATAGTGTAGGGGTCCTGCACAGATGGTGATCATCCCTTACTCCCTCGGCCCTTTGTTTGAAGCTGTGTGGGCTGAGAAACTGCCTTTCCAGCTCTGTGCTGCAGTGATTGAATTCAAGCTGGTGTGGTAGGTGCATTTATGCTTGCAGACAATGAACAGTTTGGGGCATTCTTTTATGGACTCCAGCAGGAGGTGCTATCCGAATAGTGTAATGTGGAACAAATGGCCAGTAGGGGCTTGTGTCATGGCCAGACAAAGTGCTGCCAATCCTCTTGGGTGGTATATTGGATAGATCACAGATAATTACAGAAGGATTTCTGGATGCTGTAGTTTCTTTTCAAACAGGGTTTGATTTCCTTTATCATGGCTTCCATGACATCTTTCTAAACATCTGCAGAATGTGATCTGAATCCTCTGGTTTCATTAGAGCTTTTTTTTTTAAACTTGCGGAGTGAGAGTTGGGGTGTTTAGAAGCAGCCATTTCATTTTTAATGCAAGTCTTAGTTTTTGAGAACTTTCTACGTGCACTACCAGATCGGAAAGTAAGGAGAGCTGCTTGATTCAAGAGTGAAAGGATTTGCAAGCTGAACTCCTGCTTTACATCCATTAAAAGACCAAGTGCGGAATCTGTTGAGCATAAATGTCACAGTTTGGGTGCTTACTGTAAATGTCCATCTTTGATGAGGTAAAGGCATAATGTGACATGAAAGATTCTTTTGTTTCTTAGGCGGTAGTGTCAGAACAGTCTTGCTTTTACTTGGCTCATCTTGTTTGTAGCAACAAACCATGCCAGATCCAGGCATTTGATAAAAGCCAGGTTTCTCTCTCTTTGCCAAAAAGTTGAGGGGGGAGGCCCTGTTGTCATACTATAGGTATTTGGGGTTTGGCAGGAACCTCTGTTTAATTAGGGAGGACCCAATGTACAATAACTCCCCTCTCCCCCCCATCATATGCCACTGACAGGCATCGCTTGTTAGGGAAGCAGGGAGGACCCCTTCGAAGACACAGAGGTGAGTCTGGTTTGGGCTTAAGCATACCACATCTGACTGACTACATTCAGCCTCTACATGGTCCTCAATAAATGACTTTCTCCCTGTTAAGTACAATATTGTTGTTACGATAATTTAATCTGCTGATTTTTGAATATTCTTTCTTAAACAGAGCTTTATACATGACTCCTTTGTTTTGGCCATGGAGAAGAGCCAATCTTTTTGCTTGGTCAAGAGTGGATTGTGTTATGCATGTGTATTTGTATTACTCTTCTGTGCAAAGTTAGTTAGTTTTCTTCCTCTGGTAATAGTCCATGCCACAACAGTCAGCAAGAGGCTCCCTTTGTCAAGATTTGCACTCTGTGAATTGAAGCTAAAACCAGTTAGCTCCATCTCCCTGTGGGGCTGTGAGTCTCAAGTCTCTAATGGGTTTGAAGTGGCTTGTTGTCCGCCCCTTGCTTTAGAAATAGCATTGCTGAGAACTAAAGAGTACATTTTAAGGACCGTTTGTGTCTACTCGTGAAGGAAGTTCAAAGCTTTCTCTAGCAATGCCTTTCTCTAGCAAAGTCTGGACAGAGCAGCTCATTAGGGCTTATTAAAGTAAAATGAGCAAAGGAAAACGAAACAAAAACAATGCTACAGACAGACAGATAACCAAATTCCTTTGACCTCACTGAATACATTTTGCATTCCCTTTTTATTGGATATTGTTCTTAGGTTTGATTTAGTCCAATTATTGCTAACAGTTTCCTTTTATCTTCTCTGTGGAGTTTTCGTTGGACGATTGTGTGTTCTGGAAGTCACCATTTTGATGCTCAGCAGCTCTGCAGACATTGCAAGGACACCGGCCATTGGTTTGTTTTGTAGCTTGTTTGCTTTTAGTCTCCATTTCCACCCCCACCCCCCACGTAAGGATAAATTTGCATTAACTGTCTTCTAACCATAGATACCATTATAAAGGGTGATACTTGCATAATGGTACATCTGACTAAAGAACTCCACATTTCACCCTTTTCACCAGTAAAGTTAAGTGTGTGTTTACAGCACCAGCTGTCTGGTCCCCTGCTCTACATTAAACCTTATTGTATGAGCAAGTACGGTGAAGTCCAAGTACCTGTTTTGGATGTCATTCATCTTCCTTAAAGTATGTTATACTCACATCACCACCTGCCTGTAAGCTTTGCTGTATTAGAATAGTTTTCCCACTTCTTCACAATATTGATTTTGTGTGTGCAGAGTGCACTGACCTGTGTTAGTGAATTCAGCATGAATGGATTTTAACTGCAATGCAGCATCCCCACCTCACTATCATATACATTGTGTGCTGCCTTTTGTAAAAATTAGCGAATTATTAGAACAGGTATGGCTGCAGTGCTGCTTTAAGGCAAAACTGTTGAAATAGTGAAGCAGTCTAGATACTGTGCTCTTGAAGCCAGGGCATTTAGTGTCTAATACAGCATCATAACCCTGACTACCAGAATTTTTCATTCTCTTCCAACACTCTGCTGACATCCATCGTCTGTAGCACGGGGGCATGGTTCACCTGCCAGTGAATTGTCTGTATCTTAAAGTCTTTAAATCATGATCTGAGGACTTAAATAACTCAGTCATAGGTTAGAGGCTTATTGCCAGAGTGGGTGGGTGAGGTTTTGAGGCCTGCATTGTGCGGGAGGCCAAACTAGATGATCATACTGGTCCCTTCTGAACTTAGAGTCCATGAGTGTCATTGGTCTCCGATGTGAGCGAGTTGTGCTTGTAATTAAAGGTCTGTCAGCATTTTCATTAGGAATTTATGATCTTGGTTTTAAAAAAAAAAAATCCTTAGTCTGAAAAGTAGTTGTTCAAATCTGAAAATGGGCACACTTCAGACAAACAAACTAATTAAAAAATAACTATCTACAGTTGGAGAAACCAGGGAAATAAGATGTTTTGGGCCAGTGTTATAATTTACCACATTTTTTGTTATGAAATAATGAGGGCAACTGAACAATATTGGGAATTTGCTACTGTCTGTTGAGGAAAAAGTTACTCTTACAGAGATGTGAATTCCAGGAGGAGCTGTATGCCTGAATTTCCTCTTTAAAGCTGTATGTGGACCAGCTGAGCTTTGCTTACTGTTTGAGGTTCATGGTACAGAAGGAAGCATGGTCTAGTGGTTAAAGACCATTGATCATTATTAAACAGTGACAAGTTTTGGCAGTCCCAATAGTTGAAAAATCCTGAGTCTCTGAATCCAGAAAATCCTCTTTTTCTTTTTTATGCCTTTCTTGTTTTGTCTTTATATAGTCCTTTTAACTGTCCCGCCCATACTGTGTATTCAGTGGGGAAGGGAGGCAATTAGCTTTGCCCACTCTCCTGTATTTACTGAGACCTCTGGCTGTCTGATAGTCCAGAACCTCCACCTTCCTCCTAACTCCTGAAAGTCTAATTCTTTGATCCATCCCTTCAACTCTGTCTGCCTACCTCCATATTGGGTCTGCCTCTACCTCACCTCTTTGTGGTGCTCTTGAGGGTCTTCACCCTTCCTCAGCAGTGGGGAAGCTTCAAGGGTTCTTTGCACTGCTCCTTTATCCCAGGGCTGGTGATACATGGCTGGCTGGCAAATAGTGTCTGTATCATGATTGCAAAGGAGCTGAATTAAGGTTGCACTGGACTGCGTTGTTCGCCCATTTTTGAACTTTTGAGTGATTGACTTTGCAGCTGAACAGTTTCTGCATATATAAAATAAAGAACATGTGTGAGAATACTTGAAAACTCAATTTTAAGACTCTTTGGTTCCTGAAAGTAGTGGCTTTCAAGTACAGTTACACATTTTACCCATGATGTTAATATACATACTGCATATAATTCCCCTCTCCTATACACTCTCTGTCCAGCACATTCTGCCAGAAATGACATGTTTAGTCCTCTGCAGCTTTGTCTTGCTGACGCTTGGCCTGTTGAGCTATCACGTGTAAAGGGGGAAAGACCCTTGTCTCCTTAACAGCAATCACAAAGTTGATTTCTCCTTTGTTCTTATCTCATTCATAATACCAGGGGTTTGGTTTACAGGGGGATTTCAGAGCTGGGTTCTGGGTAACATCAGAAATTTTACGAGGTGAAGCAAGAAACCACAAATGGTCTCAAAGCCAAAGTGCAGAGGAATGCTCTTTTGCAAGACTTCTTTCTGTTTCTAGTTCAGACCGAGCTTGTGATCCTCAGGTGAGAGTCTCTGTGTGATCCTAATTGCACATACTTCAATGAGACTGCTTCCATCAGTGGTTCCCTGCCTGTGGCCTGCAGGCAGAAGTGGCCAGCGGCTCCTCTCCTGCTGGCTGCAGAAAGGAGTCACTGCCTAAGAACCCAGGTGGAGTGCATTTCCACGAGGCTAAAAGACTGGGCAGGTTGCTTGCTGCTCTGTCCCTGGTTGTAGGGCATGACAAAGCACTCCTCTGGAGTCCATAGGTGATGGGGTCTCTACTGAAGCCAGGGGGAGGAGAGCACTGATTTTCTATCCACCTGGCTGCAGAAAGGAGCTACTGCCCAGGGGCCCAGGTGGAGAACACGGGGCTACAGGATGCGGGTGGCTTCCCTGCTGCAGCCAGGGAGATGGGAAATCGACAAAGAGGCAGCAAGGAGCAGAGGGCTGCTAGTGGAAGCTGGTGACCCTTCAGGGTTGTAAAAATAATGTCTGTGGCCTTCAAACCAAGAGGGTTGGGCACCACTGGTAGGTCAATGAGGCTTCTGTTATCGTTCTGGTCGATTTAAATCTTTGAATAAAAAAAAATAGTCTCCTCAAGAGAGGTTGTGGGTCTGCTTTAGGCATTTTTATGGCTGTGGTTCCTTAAGCTGAGATGTTCCTCATTCTATTTGCTTCAGGACAGGCCTCAAATCCTGATGCTGCACATCACTAAACTGACCATACTGTGAGTGCATCTGCTCAGAGGAGTAGCTCTCCTTGGCAGAGAGAAATCTCTTGAGATGAGAAGGGGCAAATGATTTTTGGTCTTCTCAAATAACTGGTTGAAGGATGCACACTCTATCCCTGTTGCACACACTATCCCTGTTGTCTTAGGAGCCCTTGCAAGTCCAGGTGTGTCGCAGATGGGAGGGCCTCTCTCGTAGAGCACTGGTGGAGGAGGAGTGGTTAGGAGAGCTTTCTCCAGTACTGCCTTGTGCTCTGTTTGGGGCTGTTGGAAACCTCATCTAGCGCTGAATTTAACAGAGAATGTGGGGCACATCCCCTTAGTCTGCAGGGCAATTTTAGTGATGGTACCTTTTAACTGCAGGAGCTACTTCCCTTGTTGATTTCCCAGGGGTCCTGTTGGGGTCTCATTACAAAGCTTATCTGTTTTCCCAGGCCTGTGCTGGAGGCGGGTGCTGAGTGGCTGATGACAGCATCTGTTTTGTTAAGATAGGGTGGGTTTTAGTTGCATACACTGGTTAAATTTGTATTTTGTGTGTGTTGGGTAATAAATTTTGCACCTATGTTCAGAGCTACAAATGGGCACATAAGTGTAACGCAAATTTCCAGCACAAGACTTCTAAGTTGTATCTAATGTGCCTCTGCAAGCCCTTGTCACTTTCACTGACTCGTTGTTACCTCTATCTTTACTTTTCGTATTATCTTTATAAATTAGATTACAGACTTCTTTAGTCAGGAAACTTGTGTTTAATCTGCACTGATAAAGACATACACATCCCTATTATAAAGATAATGGAGAGTTTTATGTTCCATTGTGTGTGATAGACTGGTGTGGGTCATATCTTTTGAAGTGTAAAAACACATTTGCAGGCTATTATGGTCCATATTTGCTACTTTTATTAATTAACTTGTTACCGTGTAAAACAAGTGTTAGGGTTGATAGTAGTAAGTTTCTTTATAAGAAAACAAATTCAGTAGAAACCAAGTTTAATTCTAACCACCAAAGGCCCACATTTTCTAATTTGTTAAGAAGTGCCTTAGTTATTAGGAACTTTGCATAGGCTGAACTCAATATTTGTTTGGCAAATAAAGTAATTCGGTTTTTATTCATTACTTGTGTCACAGACGAGTGTGTGTGTGCGCACAGGTACATTTGTGTGGAAAAAGGAATAGAGGAACCCAGAGGGAAAATATCCAGTTGTAAAGTTTTTTGCAAAGGCTGTTGTTATGAGGTGCTTAAAAATCTTACTCCTGCCAGTCACCAGTTTAAGGGTAACTCCAGTGGAGTTAAAGAAGTTTCCTTCCAGCTTAAGCCTTGTTTCCCTTGTTCCCAAACAAAGGGGTAGCACTAGAGGTCATCTGAGACATCTCACAACTACTGCACACCATTTTAATGGAGTTAACATTTTGATTTAAAGGAGATAGTTGTGAGATATTTTGAGAGATTTTGACAATGCTGTTGCCTCTCTGGTTACATAAGAAAGTTAAAGGCCAAGTCGTGAAGTCCTTGTGTGCCCCAAATTCCCATGGAATTCAGGCAGAGTTTGGAATGAAGCAAAGGTACAAGGTTGGACTTAGCCAACAATCCCATTTTTCTTGTCTGAATGCAGAACTGAACATTGAAGAGGAGGGCGGGATACTAGTCATGCAGAAATGTCCAACAGGAAGTGTCAATGACCATTGATTATTAAGGATCGGTTACCAGCCGATGAATAGTTCCAGAACAAGCATGGGAAGCATTTTTGCCTCCCTCCCACAGAAGTCTTTCCGGCTTGATTTGTGTGCTTTTTCATAATGATTTTGTCTTGCTCAATTGGAAAGGCCATACAGATGGTTTATCTCTTCTTGGAAGTAGTGGGCTGCTGCCATCTCTTGGATTAAATAAATCAATACATAAAAATATCCAAGGGGAAAAATGTTCTGGAATCTTCCTTCTGGCCTCATTGCACACTTCCAACCTGTGGGCACTGATCATGCAACGAACGTCGCACTGCATAGGGTGCCTTTGAGAGGTTCCATTCCCTGCAAAACCCTACTAGGAGTGGAGGTTGTTGCAAATCCGGGCCCTGATCCTGAATGGGTGGAGTCAAATCTTGTACTCTGCAAATACCCATGGAGATCATTGGTTTAACAATGTCATAGTCAAGTGCTGAATATGGCCCTCTCTTTCTCCAGTAGTGGGCGTATTAAAAACCATCACCTTAGCTTACAGGGTTGGAGGCCACACAGATAAGTGTGCATAGTCAGTCTGCAAAGAGAGGGTGGGTTGAATTGTGCGGGCCTTAGAGACTTCCTGCTCTGTGTGTGTGTGTGTGTGTGTGTGTGTGTGTGTGTGTGTGTGTGTGTCTCTCTCTCTCTCTTTTGGTTCTTATCTGCTAGGGTCCAGGGCATGAAGAGGGGGAGGCACAAGGGGTCCCAAATCACCTCCCCCTCTGCTTTTAGCCTTTGATTGGAGTTTGAACTTGTGGCAGTGTGACCCCATATGCCAGGTCACAACCTCGTTTACTCAAATTTGGCCTGGTCTGCCCTCTGTCAGTCTGCTTGCTGTGCCTTCCCCCATTTTTAGAGTTCCTGGCACCCATGGGCACTGGGCACTCCAGTCCCTGGGGGAAATGGAGCAGGGGCCACCAGGAGGGCGGGAGGATTGGATCTAGGCTTGTGGTACTTCCTGAGGAAGTAGAGATGCAGGAGAAGGATGGGGCTGGGGTTCTCATGCCATCTTGCACCTGGTGGGATGGTGCTTTGCATCCTGGCTACTTAGCTGGGTGCAGGAGGGAAAGCAAAGAACTGAGTGTGGGGGACAGAAGTTCAAACTGGTACATTGCAATGAGGGTGGACGCAAAGAGCATGTGCCTAGGTGTGGAGTACTGAGGCTGTGGGTCAGGGTTCGGAGCTGGGTGGGAAATAAGGTGAAGAAAAATGTGGGGCAGCAGGAGAGAGCACAGGACTGGGTATGGGGAAGCAGTAGGAAAGAGAGCTCAGGGCTGGGCGTGGGGCACGGGGAAAGTGTGGGGCTGGGACAGGGCAGGGGATGGAAAGCGCTGGGCACCATCCTTAAGAATATTTTGGCTGCACCCCTTATAAGGGCTTGGATTTGAAGTGATGGAGTAGTATTTTAAGTTATTTAACGTTTATTTGTCTGCTATGAACATCACAATGTGCATTATTGAGTATGACGAATCCCTCCTGCATTCAGGGGTTTTTGTGGTAGAAAACACTAATGAGCAGCCTAATGAATGAGTCCATCTGAGAGAGTGCTTTCAGCTGCAAAGGATTCTGAAAACCTTCTGAATTAGCTAGGCTATGTACGCAGGCAGATGCCATTCAAGTCTGATAACTGACCTGAACTTCAGAGGATACCTGCCGCTGTCACCTGAAATTATTTTAAATAATTAACATTAAAGGCAACTTGTCTTTTGATTTAATTTGACTTGTGCAAATGTAAAAGTTGCAAGAAACCAGATTAAAGACAGAGCAGCTCAAAGAAAAAACACTACAATGGAAGGTCTGATTTCCTCCTTATAGCTGCCAAGTTGCTGAAGGGCAGCCAGGAATGTTGTGGGCCATGAAATGTTTTTGTTTTGCATTACCGGCTTTATGTAGCCAAACCTTAATCAAGGCTGTCAAGTTTAGAGGAGAAGGTCCTTGTTTAGAGCACCTACATGATTAATTCAGGGAATGGGGATTAAACAGTCCTTTACTTTCTCAAGAAGAGGACTCTTACACACACCTCCACCCCCAATTCCTACTTTTGCTTTTGCAATTGTTCCTCTTTTGTTGTAGCAGCACAGCCTGACTAGCTATTGAACCATATAAAAGACAAAACCCAAAACCTCTGTTCCACACACCCTGATATTGGAGGTGGTCTGGAAAGCTGCATCTGAATATTATAGCTCCAGTTTGCTCTATAAAATATATTTAGGGAATGAGTGCTGAATTAGATGTCTTGATCTAATAAGGCCATCTTTAAAGCATCTCAGTTAAATTGTTTATTGAAAAACTTAAATGATTAACATTAATGTCTCCTTTTTTTTTTTTCCCCTCTTGAGAATTTTCAGCTATGAATGCACAATTTAACTTGTCAGTACCTATCATGGATTGGTTGTTCACAAGGATTTGGATTTGAAGATGACTCTGTAGTGCAGCTTGCTTTCCCTAGTGAATTGTTGCATTTCTTGAAAGAAAAATGCTTTAAGTAACTACCTGAGTAACTAAAAATAAAAGGAAGAAGATATGTGTGTGTTTGTTTTAATGATAATAGCACCTTATTCACATACTGTCGTTTGTAAGATAGACGAGAATGCTGATATAATTCATAATCGGAAAGGTGTGGCCAAACTAGGGAAGTAAGAGAAGTGACGTTTCAGAAGCATTTTTATGACACTTTTGTATTAGATGTTAGTGTGGTTTTTTTTTTTCTTTTTCTTTTTTTCTGTCTAAAACTTCTGGCTCTGTAGACAACACCACTGAGCTGTGATCGAGTCACAAATGCCCATTTTGAACAAGGAACATCGTTCAAGAGTGCAGGTCTACAAAGTGCAGCCATCAGGACAGAGTCAGATAATAACTTAGTGAGCTCTTCAAGCTGCATCCACACTGTAAAATGATAGTCCGCGGGGACTCTGGCTTAGAGGCCTCCCCCCAGGGCCCGCCCTTGTGGCTCCTAGGGTGCAGGTCTTGAGGGTTTATTGGCTTGAATCAAGCAGATTTGGGTGTGGATAGAATGAGGGTTTGGCCTTGAACCTAAATCTGAGCCTGGGCTTCCTCCGCAATGTGGATGGATCTCCATAATGATCTAGTTGTCATTGTGTTGTCTGGACTATGCTGCTAGTGCACTCTTGTGGAACTGTGATAAAACTGAGGTTTGGTCCTTGCATCTTGTGACAGTAGATCCTTGGGCAGCCTTTGCAAAAATAAGGGTGGGGAAATTCCCTGTATTGGTATTCTTTCTTCAGTATTATTCATTTTCTGTCCCATTGTTGGAAACGTCATAAACTTGGTGGGACAGGAATCAGGTTGTCTTTATATGATCCTTTAGCTCTAGTGCTGTAAGGTCCTGGCCCTTACTTAGGCACTACTGTAACTGAAATGTTTAAATGATTATTGTCTGTTTGCCTGTTTTCTGTCTGCGGAGTTTGCCTTTCAGTACCGAAATGATTGGTTGGTGCATTTGCATCTTTGCTGGCCTGTTGTAACTTTTTTGGTCTCCCTATTTTTACCTGTCCTCTGACCTCCTCCAGAACATATGTATGCATGTGTGTGCGTGCTAAGTGCTCTGCTTGCACTTCCTCCTTGAATCTCTTCCTGTCTCTTCCCATTTCAAGTAAATAAGAGAGGCTTGGACCTGCAGAACTGGGTCTATGTTCAATGACTATGTCAGAGGGTATAGACAGACACCCTGGAACTGGTAACTGCTGGAGTCTTGCTTGGTTCTTCGTCAAGGTCATATCCTGATTCAGATGTTTCCAGGACTGTGCACAGCATGCGCACTATCCAACTCTAAATCTGGTTACTGCTGACTTAAGGTGAATTCTGCCAAGCACCTATTAAAACGGTAGTAATGTATAGCTCTTCCATGTTTGGGTAGGACCCCAGGACTGGCTAAGAGCCTTCATTAGGGGCATAATCAGGATGGGGCTTCTTACGAAGCTTTGTTCCTTAGTTGTGTGCATTACTGTCTGCCTCTGTCTTCTGGCATCTGTGGGGAGGCAGATGCTTGTTGAAATCTATTTTGTTTTTCCTTTTTTATTGAAGGGCTTTTATTTGTTTCTCCTGTGTGTCAATACTCAGGGTTTGTATTTGTTATCAAGATAGCAACGTAATTTTCCATAGCCATACATCTGTATGATCGCACTATGCAAAAGTATTTTGGTCAGTGACGTCAGGCCACTTAAAATATTTTTTACCAATATATCCTACCAATCCTTGATCATTAATCTGATAGACCAAATGTGATATACTAAATCATAGTGCATATGCCAACGTAACTTTCATGGTCTGGGATGCTCACAAGAATGGTGTTACAGTGGTTTAAGTTCCCACTAAATCGGGCCGGAAGATTGATATGATCTGAAGGGGGGGGGGCGCCTTTTCAATCACCCCTGTCCCTTCGTTTAAAACTGGCTGGGTCCTGTAGCATTTTGTTTGAAAGTCAGGAGATGAAATATTGATTCACATGGATTTGAGGGATAATCTTGGCGTAACTCACTGAAGAATGACTTTAAAAAAAAATCAGTTTTGCTTTGTTGATTCATCTCTAATGCACTGTGTGAGCTCTGACTTTGACGTTTTGATGGTAAAGCACAGATGTGAAAATTTTCCACCGGGCCCTGGCAGAAATCCCAACACACTGTGTCAAATGGGGGAGACTTGGGGTTTTTTGTGTGTGTGTTCCACTAATAAACCCTTTTTGTTTCAGTTCCTGTGAGGCTGTTCTAAAGATCCTGGACTTTATAGTGGGCTCTAAACAGAACTGTTGTATCTTTACTATGGCAGAGACTAGTGCTGCAGAGGCATTATTTTTAGATTTATGTTTTGAGTTTGGTGAAAACTTATTTAGTTTTGTGAAAGCTAACTCTAACACTATTGCACCTTTAAAAATCACTGGAGTGTAGTAACCAATAACTGAAAAAGACATGCTGGTAAGTACTATAGTTTAAGAACTGGTTTGAATATTTAGTCTTTAGTATCTTTATGTTGTAAAGGGTCTCTTTTCCATATGCCTGTTCCGCAAACAGTATTATTTTTTGTTTCAGTTGGGATCCTGCCAGAAGGATAGGAAATGTGCACAAAATATATGACACATGCATGTTATTTACCTGTTTCAAATTTGCCAGCATCTAGGGATATCTACACTTAAAACTGTGCTTTAGTGTGTATGTGGTAATAAAGACATGGTGTGGCTTCAGGCAGTTTTGTAGCTGCTCCCCTAGCAGCTCCTGGTAGGTATGTCTACACTATGAGTTTAAGTTGACATAAGCAAAGCCCTGGCCACATATGGAGTTGTTTAAGTTGGCTTAAGAATTTCCCATAAGTTGACTTAATAAATCTCTCACTCTTTAAACTGACTTAGGCATTAAGTCGGCTTAATGCAATGTGGCCATCTAAGTTGATCTAAGAAGCCCTATATAATAACATGTGCCTGTTTAAGTTGACTTAGTAGAGTCAACTTAAGCAAACATTTTTTGTTAGGACACATTCTTAAATAGGCTTAACCAACTTTAAGTGAACTTAAAAGAAGTGTGGACTCACTAAGTTGACTTAATAAAGTCAACTTTAAGTAGATTTTATGAAGTCGACTTAACAAAGTTTGCCTTAGCTTTCGTAGTGTAGACATAGCCAAAAAGAGCTCACTCCTTGATGACTAACTGTTGGGTGAAAGGCTAAATAACTCTTTCCCCAAGTTGCAATGCACTGTCTGTGTGGGTGATGGTGCCCTCTAGTGATAGATCTGGAGAGGTGAGGGATCTGTTGGTATTGTTTGTTTCTAGGAAACTTCACCTTAAACTCAAGTGGCAGAGGCCTGTGTTTTTGGAGCTGAAAGCAGTGTTCTGAAGTCATCTCCCCAAATGTCAACTGACTTATCTAGTTGCTGGGTATATTATTTTCATCTTCATGCCCCAGGAGCTAACTGCTCATGTTGGTGGGCATAAGTAGAGCCCTGTGAGGATGTAAAATTTGAATCCACTCTTGATCCTCAAACATGGTGCTAGCACAAGGAAGAGGTCTGGCTCTTAGTACTTGTACTTCTGGCGTGCTTGAGGTATTGATAGATTCCAAGGTCAGAAGGGACCATGGTGGTCATTTGATCTAACAACTTGTATAACAAGACTGTAGAACAGCCTTCTGCCTGTGTTTGAAGGTTTTGAGCTAATAGCAGTCCATTTTTCCTTCTGTACAAGTAATAGTTGGCTGTGGCATCATGATTGATGACCATTCTGTTGTGTAATTAGTGTATGTCCTTACCTCCCTGTGGTGTGTTCATGTGGTAACGGTGAAATTTTGCACTGATGCTTCCTTCAGAGAAAAAATTCAGAATCCATGATGCTAGAGCATTTTGAAAATGCATGTTTTTCACAGAGCTGTTCATTTACAAAGATCCTAAAGAAAACTCTCCTGAAAGATCCAAAAGTTTTGATTTGACACCTTCAGAATGATTTTTTTTTTCTGTTCCAAACAACTTTCTGTTTAGCAATTTCCTTCCATTTATTTAAAAGAGACCAATGGAATCAAAACATTTAGTGTCAGCTGGAACAAAATATTTTGTTTGCATGGAAATGTAATTTTTTTGACCTTTTAAAACTGCCAGTGAATCAAAAAAAAAAACCCCAAACCATTATTTTCATAGCTCCAGTTTCCATCATTATAGGTGCATTCTCCGTGATTAGAATAGAAGGGAGGGTTTCCTATTCTAGGTCTGCTCTGCATTCTGTTGGACTCAATGGAAAATTTCCCATTGCCTTGAGTGGGAACTGGAAAAGGCCTCATAATTGGGAATCATTTGTAATATGAACCAGAAATAAGCTGTCTGTTAAGGACTGATCCAATGTCTTGGGTAGGATGGCCTTATCGCTCAGTATGAGATATAGTCAGGCTACTTTTATATGGTCGAGTAAAGCACGGCCCCACACTCAATGTGGTGTCTTGCTGTCTGAAATGTGATTATTTTGAATGCTGCCTCGAATACCAAAATTCAGGGCTGTTGTAGGCATTATTGGGCAGAATTCTATTGACTTAAGCAGGACAGGAAAGACACAAGGCACCTGGTTAGCAGAAAAACTGATGTGTAACTAATTGTCTATAGATCAAATAACCAGTTGATAGCAATCGTTATGTCCTTCAAGAATAACACCCCTGTCTGAGATCTGCCCATTTGTTCCAATACAGTTTAAAATAATGAAATCCTAAATAACTGATCTGCCAACTCTAAAAGAAACAATAATTGTAAGGGGGAAGAGGAGAGCACATATACACCTTGACATCGTGAGATAGAAAACAGGGAGCTGTCATATGAGGAGTAATGAGGGGGAAACAAAAGTGAGACCATCTAATGATAGTATTATAATTGACTTGTGCCACTGTAGCACTGGGAGTCATGAACCAGGTGCCTGCTGAACTCGGCCTTCTGCATGCTTTATCATCTACCCCGGCTTCTTGAGAGCCCCAGTCACCATGACTTTGACATGCTTGGGTGGGACCTAAGAGTTGGGCATGTCTGTTTGTCAGAAGCATAATTGGAATGAGGGCATTTTATCAGACTTCATTTTTCAATAATGAATGTTAATATAGAAGTCTTAGTCTAAATATCTGTTTTTATGCCATCAGTGGTGCAACTTGTTAAAATCTCCTTTTCTTCTGCATTGGTGCCAGTCAGCTTTTGATCCAGAAAAATGTGTGTGTTTGAAAATGACCCTCCTAGGTGGGTTGAGTTCTATTTCCAGGGTGTTGATCTCAAGACTAACGTTGACTTGAGGCGTCTTCAGAGCTTTGCCAATATTATTCATTTCCATTAGTTTGGCACCGCTGCTGTTGTATGAAAGATATATTTCCTGCACACAAGAAAATGTCCACAAGTGGCAGTAGTGCTTAGAGCACTCCTCACAAAATGAGTAGAAGGATTCAGTCCTCTTGAAGAGTAATTTGTAGATAACTAGAGCCCTGCACGGATACAAATTAAGTGAATCTGCATCTGATCTGCAAGAAATGGACCATGGATATCTGCATTGTATCTGTGGATGTGGATATAATGTGAATGAATATCTGTAGATTTGCAGGACTCTGCTCATTTGTGGAGCCTGTCACAGATCCAGATATGTGGATCCCCATCCGATCTGCATCCTTAAGGAACAGTCCACGGATATCCACATTATATCCTTGGATGCAGATAAAAATCCAGATGTTCACAGATTTGCAGGGCTCTTCAGATAACTTTCACTGTCTGTAGGATCCTGCACTATACACACACAGGAGTTGGGCTGGCTTTTCTTTGGAGGTAGATGCAAGTATTCCTGGCTGGAAGGTAGGATTTAAGATTAAATAGATTGTGGCATGCTGTTTTTCAAAGCTTATTAAAGAACAAAATGCAACAGTCACAGTTAAAATTCAATAAGTATTGTTTTTCTAATATTGGGAACTGTTCCTCAACACAGCCTAATTAATACAATCTGTGTTAAAGGAATTAATCTATTTAAAAGCAGAAACTTTCCATGCTCCAAACCAAGACACATAAACACAAAAGTAAGAGCAGCCACTATCTAAAGAGAGAGAGGGAAACTTGCCTTGCCTTTTCTTTTTGGACATAGCCTACATTTTTATGTTGAATGCCTAGAAACCACAATCAGAGACTCTAGAGAAGGTGCTCTGACTAGAAAGAGATTAAAGCTCATTCTCTTTTTGCTGTGAAATATGTATGTTTTAATCCAGAATGTTTCTAGTGACTGACTTTTTTTTTTATGGGGACGGCAATTCCTTCAAGTCATCTGTGGAACAATTGGTTCTTTTTCCCCAAGATCAGCAAGTTAGAATTCCACAATTTCAAAAAATGTTCATTAGAGCTGGAAGCTAATGAACTGAGTCAACCATGGCTGGGGCATGTTGTGGTTTGGGCCCTTCATGGAGCAAAATAACAATCCCCATCCCAGAGAACTTAGAATTTAAATATGCAAAGCAATCAAAGGGCAGGAGGAAGTTCGAGGTTTCACTGCTAAGGATATCAAAAGATTGAGGGACTTGCCCCAAATCACACAGGAAATCTAAGAACTGAACACAGCTCGTGTGTGTGTTGGGTGCTCTAACCATAACGATTGTTTTCTGTGTATTGGCTGTAGCAGTGTTCAGCACCTCTGGCTGGAATGTCTTGCTGACGTTCTCATAAGGTTTGAGATGTTAAGTGGTGATGAAGACTATAAATATAGTGAAACCCTTAGGGGAAATTCACTTTGAATTTTCAGATCTGCATTAACTTTATTCATTAGTTGATGTGGTAATAGGCATCTTACAGGGGAGAGCTTAAAAAAAAAGGGGGGGGGCAAAAAAACCTGGGACTAATGTTCTGAAACAACCTACTTTGAGGCTGAGCTAAAGGAGGCATGGTTTATGTCTCCCAGATTTCAGCACTGTAACACCTGATCTTTCAGGGCCCCCTTTGAAGTAATTGAGAGCTACATGCTCACGTCCAAGGGCAGAATTTGCATTAAACAACACGAGGCAGAATTGTGCATAGCAAATATGTCAGGGGATGTAGGGTTGGATGGCATGTGATGTGCCTCTCAATGAAGCTGGCAGTTGATCCCCTGGCATTTTCTTCTTTTGACTTGGATGGCATGTGGGACAGGCTGCTCATCTTGCAGCCAGGGTGTGGGTCACTCTCAGGGGATTGATGCTGTGGGTTGGATTCTTAGTTGATCTGTTCCTGCACTTGAGACAAAGACAGTGACAGTGGGGAGGTAGTTTCAAGTCACCTTTGAACATCACATATTTTGGGGTAGTGCAAGGTCCTGGTCATCTCCGGGGTGGCTGCTCTGATTCACGTTGTGCTTCCCTTGGCCTCTGGACAGCGGAGAACAGCTGTACCCAGTGCACACTGGTTGTGGTTGTGACCTGCTGCAGATCCGTGCCTCCTACCCAAGGAGATTGGAGCAGGGCTGGTGAATTTCCCTTGCACCGCTGGGAATGCTCCCTGCACCACAGGGCTGATTTCACCCATGCCACTTCTGAATGCTGGAATGGTGGCAAGAGCCATTAGTATAACTGGGAATTGGGTCCTGTGTGAGAGGCTCCCACTTTGGAGCCTTGGATGGGGACATTCGGACAAGGGAGAAGGGGCTCAACTGGGAAGCAGCATGTCCTAGCTGTACAGCACATGGTGCATGTCCAGAAATTGCATTTAATTTGCTGTGCAAGGCCAGGGAAGTGAGAGCTGAGTGACAGCTGGGTTCCTCCGTGGCCTAACGTATTTGGGTTAATGTAGCATGTACAGACTGTGAACTGTGAACTTAAATGACTTATTTGGAAGCGTGTGTGCCTGCACATGCGTGTGGCGGTGTTTTTATATAATAAAAAATTGACAAACTGTTCCTGGGGGAGTAGAGAGTGCCTGTTTTAAAGTATGAGTCCAGGGGAGCAGAACCCAGATCCAGCTTTTGTGATGCTTCACTTCCTGGCGTTTGAGAGCTCAGAACGTCAGTGTTAATGTGCCACTAACACCAGCTATTTGTACACAGTGACTCTGGGTGCAGCTTAGAGCCATCAGCTTCAAACCTGCAGGATGGTGGGGTTTGTGTTGGGATACCTATGTTTCAAGAGCAGGAGAAAGTGGGAAGTGTGTCAAGAAGCAACAGGCTTTCCTCACTTGTGCTCAAAAAAAGAACCTCCTGAGCCCCAGCTTTCCTGTGCTGGTGATGTGTGCACTTACAAAAGTACCTCTGTCTTGTGTTTGTCATAAGGTTGTGACTTCATGTCTGCCAATCTTGGACTTTCTGGCGTTTTGAGCTTTGGTCCATAAGCTGATTTCAAATGACTTTAGATTTGGGGTTTTGCCGAACAACTTTAAAGCCCTAGTTCTGAACCTGTCCTTCTCTACTCCCCTAGTCAACTATTACACAGTTCATAATTCTCTGGAATTAGAGATCAAGCGAGCTGCTTTGTTCTGCATTTAGCTTCCTTGATGAAAATGTTTGGACTGGGTGATGTATGCTTCCAGGGCTGGCCCAAGGGGTCTTGGTTCCCTAGGCAAATTATGACTTTGGTGCCCCCTCCCACCTTCTTAGAAGAGAAGGAAACATATTAATAGTATTTTTTTTTTTTTAAATAACGAAAAAATTCACTTCCCTCTCTTTTGGTGCCCATTTAAAGCCAGGCAGCCTAGGTAACCACCTAGTTCATCTATATGGTTCGGCCAGCCCTGCATCCCACTCTTAGAGAGAAGCACTACACAACCTCCACACAAGTAAATGAGCTAAAAGTATTTCCAACATACTTTGCCTCTTGGATTTCATTCTGATTCAGCTAGATGACCTAGTGTACAGTGATCTGCACTTTGTGGTTGTGTCTGGCTGTGACAGAACAGTTATTGTTCATTAATAATTTTTGTCACTTCAGCAGAGTGTTAAGGTGCCCATGTGGATACTTTTAAAGAAATATCCTATAGAGAGGGCAGGATTACATTATCCTGGGGAAAACAATGGGAGAGCAAGTTGCTATACATGCCATTTAATTTCTCAAGAGCTGGCACAGTGTCTAGGATATCTGCTCTGCTGAAATTAATTTAATATTTGCTGCATATACCAAATTGTACCTACATGGAAATGCACCTTTTTACCTCTACCCAGCTATGGTTTTCCTAATAGGTGTATTAGAAACAGACCTGAATGCCAAAGAAAACAAACTATTCCACTAGGTGGGAAAAGAGTTGAATTCTGTTTCTTGAAGCGGTGGTAGTTACATTTCACAAAGGCAGTTTATACCTAATAAAACTCCATTCTGGGATTTGCAAAAGAAATAGACTTTTTTATTGGCACTGACTTGTGGCTTTGGTTGCTGCATTTTGGTTTCGTTTAAACACATTCTGTGATTCCAGTATTTGACTTCAGAGAAGATACTTGGCTGGCGTGCGCTAGCACAGCCCACCAAGGCTCTACTTCTGTTATTGGGACTGAAAAGTCAATGGAACTGGATCGATCACCTGATTATCAAAGTCTTGTTAAAATACTCGGGTCCCTTTTTCTCTTTTTGCTGAAATCAGATTGATGAGATTTCATTTAGTCTCCCATTAGGAAAGTGGTGCCTTGGGCTTGGCTGCTGAAGCCAGCAAGGCAAAATAGCAGAGCTTGGTGGTTTTTATACAGTAAGGTCAGGCAAAGGAATAGAGCATCGCTTCATTGTTTCCATGTTTTAAAGGTATTGGTCTATGATTTCTCCCATATCTGAGTTCTCGGCAGTAGCTGACTTGTCAGACAGAATCTGTTGAAGGGGAGAGAAACACTGAGCCTTAAAAATTTCTAATAACTGATACCATATCAAACCCATGGCCAGCTGGTATTTTACAATGGGCACTGGTGCCACATAGTCTTGTGATTCAGAACTTCTGCACACAGCAGAACGGTGCCTCCCACAGCGGGGTCCTGGTCTATGGCTGAGGCTCTGAGCTGGGAATATAATACAATTAATCAATATTGCTACTATTTCATATTCATGTTGGCTTTTACTGAGGGATTCCCCCCCCCATCTTCCCTGCCTTCTTGATTATTTTTAAAGAATTGAAGCCTGCTTCTCTGTAATGGGCAGCTGGTGTCTAAAATTTAGATTGGAAACACAGCTCAATTGGAGGGATGTCAAAATCTGAATTTGCCCAAAATTTCCCGTGGTGAATTGCTGTTGTCAGGTTCAGGACATCATGGGTAGGCTTAGGGAAGGTTTAGATTTTTATCAGTTAATGTTTATCTCATCATATGTGGACAAACTGATCAAAAACTGTCTCCATCAATGACAATTGAAATGTACAGAAGAGTAGCATTTCATATGTTGCATGATAATTGATTAGAAATTGATTTAAGGATAGTTACTTAGTGTATTTTGACATGTGGTATTGTCTATTGATTTTATTTGTTTAAACCAAATTCTGCCAGGCCTACTCATGGGGTTCAGAGCAGTAAACCTGCATCCAGGGCCTGTTCTGAGGTCAGGTCCCTTTCTCTACAGCATAGCTATTGTTTGGACAAGAGATCATTGTTTTTACTAAATGGTATGGAACCAGCTCCACAGGACTTTCAGAAAGTCCTAGTTTTAAAAAGGAAAAGATGTAGCTTTACATGCAAAAGTGTCTTTTTGTTTAATTTAGGTTGCATGACTCAAACCTGATGATTTGCAAGTCTAAACATTGCCTGGATGGATATATCAATGACCTGTTTGTTTAGTGAACTAATTTAGATTTGTTTATTGTGTCCACAGTGTTTACGACTGTTTCTAGAAACCTTCTGACAGATGTATTTATGTGGTTTCACATACCTAAACTTTTAAAAAACAAAATAGTTAAATGTTTATTGAGCAGTTAACCATAATGTACCAGACAGAGTTCACCATTGATGCCTGTATTATTTACCATAAGTGCTTCTGCAATAAATTGCCTTCTCTCTTACTGCAGCTGCTTAGTGGGGATGCTGGGGTCATTGCCTTTTGAACGCTGAATGTGGCTGGCTTACTTGCAGTCCGAGATTAGTTACTTATTTCCTGCAGGAGCTTTCTGAGAGAGTTGTAGGGTTTTGTTGTTGTTGTTGCAGTTGATGGAATAATGTTCATTACCGAAGTCTATTATTGCTAAAGTCACCTGGGACAAGATGCTGTCCTGTCTGCTGTCTGTAAAGCAGCAAGAGTTTTGTATACAAACATTTCAGTCAGGTTGGGAAGGGGCTGTTATGCCTTCTCTGGCAGCCTTCCATTTTAATATAATGAATTTTCCTATTGCAGTAGGGCTTACAGGCCCCCAAATAAGACTGAAGCTCCATTTTGCCAAGTGCTGCACACATGGCAAAAAAAGTCCCTTCTTGGTGATGCTTGCAATCTAAACAAACAAGACAGAGCGAGGAGGAGGAAATAGTGGTCTATCCAGTTGGCAGATATCAGAGACTAAGTGACTTGCCCAGGATCACAAAGAGAAGTATCTGACTGCACAGTCCCTGTGTTCCAGTTTTAAGGCCTTCATCACAGTCCCTCCTGCCCTTTTGCTTGGCAATGGAGAGGCACAAATGGGGATGCACGGTAGCCTAGAGATGCCAACTATCCAACTTCATATGGGTTTCGTGGGTAACCCTATATCTTTCCAGACAGTGTCACCATCCGGCAAATGACTGGCTGGTGGGAGAACATTTCACCATGTTTCTTAGCACGGTGACACTTACCACACCAGGATTTCGCCTCACTATCATCTCATAAATGAGTTAATCTTGCAGGTCTCTTTGGATGGTACAAATGTGAATCACCTGTGTAATGGCCTCTTTCCAGTTAACGGTTATTTGAGCAAGACAGCACCTCTGACAAGTCTGAGTGCCTCTAATTTTGGGTTTTGAGTTTACAAACACTGAAGCATGTGCTTAAATTTACTTACAATAGCCTAATTATAATCAATGCAACTATTAGTATGAGTAAAATTAAGCATATGCGTGAAGTGTGTGTAAGATCTGGGCTCTAGATACTCGGCTTCATTCAGCATATGCTCCACTTGCAGAGTGGACGGTGGGTTGGGTTTATCGAACTGGGTCTACATGCACATAGCAATATCTGTTAAGGCTATGACGTTAAACTAGAAACTTCAGTTCCAGATTCGCACGAGAAACATTCCTGAAATGCTTCAAGCACATAAAATGATGATTTTGTCATATAGGCGGAGACTAGGTCTTAAGTGGAGATGACTTTATAGGAAAGCGACTCAAATAAAATCTTCAAGCATCTGACAAATGGGATTTTTTCCTATGAAAGCTCATACAATAGGTACATTTGTTAGTCTTTAAAAGTGCCACAAGACATGATTCCTTGTTTGTTTCAGCAAAATCCAGGCAGAGAGGAGTATACCAGGTAAATGTAATTGTCACAAAATAATTGTTGTAAATAGAATGCTTTTGAGCTTTTCCCAGCAGACTTCAGTGGGTCTTCAATCAGTGCTGCTTTCTTAGTTAGATGACGGTTTTAATCAATGCATGTGTTGCTTAATCCATGAGGAAAATACACTTGAAAGAAAGTTTATAGCATTTGTTTGGAAAGTTCTAAATGGCTTGAATAGTTCTAAACTGAAAACATGCATGTTTATGTTAACACATATCTCTTATTCACTCTATCCTATCTTCCAGAGTGAATGCAAAATTAAAAAGGAAATGCAGTCCTTTATAAATGTGATAGGCAAATATCCAGCTTCATTCCGTCTTGGTATGGAATCTCCTCAATACAGAACGTAGCCCTGACTTTGTGCTCTCCTGTACAGATTGTTTGGGGTTTACAGTATTTTTGCAAACTGATATAAATGCACCTGGGTAGCTTCTAACAAATTAAGACTTAATTCTGTCCGCTCTTTAAAATCACACTAGTACTTTCAATTTTGTACCCTTTGGAGGTACAAGTTCAGAGCAGGTTTAGATCAGTGGAAATGCCATTGAAGCAGTTAACTTTTAAAAAAGAACACCTGCTGCAGTCAAAACTGTATAGTGTTCAAAGTGAGATATTGCAACGTGGATGTAATAAGAGACTTTCAGGAATTTAATATCCCATTAATATTGAAGGAAAACATCCTCCAAAAGTATATTGAGGACAAGAAAAATAGTGACATGTCCTTATGCCATTACACTGGGGAATAAAAAGTGTAGGCATTTTTGGCATTGCCATGCTGAATATGAGAGACAGGTTCTGTAGGGCTCCTTAACTACCCTTCTCATGTGCAGTTGGGAAGGGAGAAAATGTAGACTTGCCTCCGCTCAACAACATGTTGGTCAATACTCTGACCTGACTGAATGGGCGGAGGGGGGGGAGAGGAGGTGAGCTGTGCCCTGTAGAGGGCAGATATGGCATTACTTCCCTCCCGGAGCAAAGGGGGAGACAGGGAAGGAATTGTGCATCTCGGTTCCACCCCTAGGCTTCTCCTAGGGTGATGCAGCTATGCACTGCCTCTTGCACCTTGCCAAGTGTAAGTCACAGCCTGGCCCTGTATGAGAGAGCTTTTAAAGTGCCGTGTGAGAATATTTATTCTATTCCTGGAGAGGTGAGAGGCACTGTCTTTGGAAGTCGCCTACCTGTCTTCTCTGTAAGTGCTGTTCCAAACCTCGTGTTTCCAGTTTGTTCCTAGAGCAACTGGCATCTTGATCCCCATGAATGGATTGAAAGACTTTTTTAAAATTTGGTTTGAGACATGGTTCTTCCTGGTATTAGGACAATGTAATCTAATTTTTTAAAAGCCAGAAGTAGCAGATTGTCTATTTATTTTGAGGACTCATCTTAATTGTGTTGGATTTGCCAGGTCACTTTTTACAGTAAGTTTTAAAATATAGCCCAGACTCTTGACCTTTTGCCTTCTGAAGACCTCAGTGCACTGTCCTGATGTGAGTACTGCTTCTTTCACTCTGACAGACAAGTATGCTTCTCTGGGATATAGACAGTGTTGAAGATCTTGGATTGGGTCTAGGTCTTTTCTGTACCAGTTCTGGATTATGGATTTTTATAAAATCATCATTACATTATTTAGTTCTCACTTTCTCTCAATTAATTTCCCAGACCTGAAGAAGAGCTCTGTGTAGCAAAAAAGTGTGCATCTCTCACCAGCAGAAATGGGTCCAGTAAAAGAGATTGCTTCACCCATCTTGCCTATCTCTCTTGGAAAGCTGTGTGCATGTGGCTCCACCATGAATTAGCAGGGTTATGTCATGTCTTTGCCTGGCCAGGCATAGTGATGAGCGGTCACCATTCAAGCATGGTTTGTTGGAAGTAAAACACCTTGAGGGAGACAATGGGTTTTGCTACAACTCTGAGATGCATGCTTCCTCCTCTTGTCTGAACAGAGGGGTGGGGATTGGAGTAACAGTAGGTTACCAGGAGCAGAAAAAGAGGACCAGGTGCCCTACCAGGTATTTATAAATGAACTGGGGGAAGGTGAGGGAGGGAGAGTGCTAGATTAAGAAGGAGGAAGCTGTTCTGGGGATAAGGTAGGCTAGAGGTGAAGGTTCCTGTCTGCCTGCTTGATGAAACACAGATCTCTGAAGAAAAGGGTTGAGTGAGTGCGGGACATTGTGTTTCGGATGCTTGATTACTTTGTAGGATCTGTGCTGTCTTGTACTTTAAGTGACTAAGAATTAAAGGAGTTGGGCTGGGCAAAGTTTTCATATTTGTGTGCACACTTCACAACTAGTGTGTGTCCCTGAGAGGGAAAAACTGCAAACCAGAAGCTTTACAGCTTTGGGGTGGGGCTTGGGGCATATGAATGGTCAGTCTGCCCCTAGAAGGGCTAGGCAATGGGAGAACAGATACAAGATGTGTGCCCTGAAAGTGCACCTAGGAAACCCAAGATTTGGGCAGTAGCTGTAAGTATTCAGGCTCCAGGAACCTGAAACACTCAAAGAATCCAGAGACTTGAATTTCCTTCACAGCACTCGTGGTGGTGACCAGGAAGGGGCACACACTAGACTCTAAGGGCTGGTCTATATTGCCACATGATTTGAGTGGCAATCAGAGATATGCAAAGGACTTAAAATAGCTTGTGTATCTCTTTCTGATTGCCTACCGCATACTTACCACTCTGTCTTCAGTAGCCTGAGTTGTAGGGAAACCCCTTCCCTCCGACTCAGCACTATTCCTTCTGGAGGGGTGATCTTCTATCATTGGCTTCCTTATCAGCTGAGTGGGTCTTCACCACCCACTCAGTTGATCAGTAAGATCCATATGATGGTAGCAAGTTCACCGCCATCAGCGGAGACAAGTCCTAAGATGTGTGGAAGTGACTTGATATCTGCTCCAGTAGAAAGGTGCTTGCTTTACCTTCTGTTCAGGCTCAAGCTTGTGAAGAAATCCAAACTACTCTCTTTTTTGCATTGCTGAACTGCTGTCTTTCTAACATGGCTCTTAAGTACACGTAAAGCAGGCCTCAACAAAACGTGTTTCTGGTTGCCATGATGACCAATTTTAGTAGTTTGTTGCCTAACTCCACTGCAGAAATGTAATTGAGGTGTGCCCTCTGACATCCAAAAGTAAAATTGCTAGTGCCTAGCTGTGAGCTGATTTTTGTCCACTCCTGACATAATGTTGTATTATGGGTTGGATACTATGATGCTTGGCTCAAAAGGCAGTGCTTCAGAGAGGGTCTCTGTGTTTGTACAGGATATTTACACAATGGGGACCCCTAGAAGCTCTTGATGCTACCCTGATACAGGTTAAAAAACAACCATAACTCTTTCTAATTGTGCCAATGAGCCATTAGGTTAAACAGTCTGAGCTTCAGCATTCAAGACTGAATAGAATTGTAGGGCTGGAAGGAACCTTGAGAGGTCTTCTAGTCCAGTCCCTGCACTTGAGGCAGGACCAAGCATTTTCTATACTACCCCTGACTGATCTGTTCAACCTGTTCTTAAAAATCTCCAGTCAAGGAGATCACAAAACCTTCCTCAGCAATTTATTCTAGTGGTTAGTCACCTTGACGGATAGGAATCTTTTCCTAATGTCTAACATAAACTGCCCTTGCTGCAATCTAAGTGCATTTCCTCTTGTTCTAGTCTAAGGTAAAGAACTAATTTTTCTCCCTCTTCCTTATTTATTTATGTATTTGAAAACAGTTATCATGTCCCCCTTCAGACCTCTCTTCTCCAAAAGCCCAATTTTTCCAATCTTCCCTCATAGATCATGTTCTCTAGACCTTTAATCATTTTTGTTGCTTTTCTCTGGACTTTCTCCAATTTGTCTGTATTTTCACTGGAATGTGGTGCTCAGAACTGGACCCAGTAACATAGTTGAGGTCTTATTAGTGCATAGAAGAGCAAAAGAGTTATGTCTCGTGTCTTGCTTACAACACTCCAGCTAATACATCCCAGAATGGGTGGATGGGTGGCTGTTTGTATGTTTTTCCCCAACTGTGTTGCACTGTTGACTCACTGAATCTGTGATCCTCTATGACCCTCAGATCCCTTTCCACAGTACCCCTTCCTGGGCAGTCACTTACCATTTTGTGTGTGTGCATGCACACATGTGCAATATAGATTGTTTGTTTCTTTCCAAGGAGAGTACTTCGCATTCACCCTTATTGAATGCCATCCTATTTACTTCAGACCACTTCTCCAGTCTGTCCAGATCATTTTGAATTTTAATCCTTTCCTCCAAAGCACTTGCAGTCCTTTCCAGCTTAATATCATGTGCAACCTTTTGTACTCACTACGCCATTTTTTTTAAACCACTGATGAAAATTAGTGAAAAGATCCAGACCCAGAACAGATCCCTGTGGGAGCCTAATGTGTGATATAGCCTAGTAGTGTTATATTGAGCCTAGTATGTAAAAGAGGAATGAACCTACATGTTTTGATGAAGATAAGACTCATTCATAGAGTCTGGGAACAACATACTATTTCAGTCATGTGTTTCATCATATCTTTTCTTTGAGTACTGCAGTGCATTCGGTGCCCTACAAAACAGAGGAGATGGTGTAGTCCTTGATCATACCTTCCTAACTCCTCTAGGATTTATTAAGCAAATGGTGACTCTCAAAGTGAGTGAGGTAATGTCTATCAGACCTAGCAAGGAAAGTAATAAAGGGGTATCTGTGTTAATCTAGTTCAGCAAAACAAACAAGGAGTCCTGGAAGTCCTGTTATGCAAGTTCCCTCATCTTCATAGCATCTGATGAAGTGGAATTTTCTCCCACGAAAGCTCATGTGATCAGTAAATTTGTTAGTCTTTACATGCTGCAGGACTCCTTGTTTGCTTTCCTTGCTAAGTGAATCTTGATAGTTTTTTTTTGCAGAAGGAACAAAAACTAACCCAGGTGTAAGCATAAGGTTCAGGAACCTCTAGTGAAGTAGGATGATGGGTGTCATTGAGGTTATCTGTAACTATATACAGAAAGCTTTTAAACCTTCTGCCAAAGACTCTTGACCTATATGGGAAATGGTTTGGGGTTTTGTGCTGGGGTAAAAGCACAGTTTTTTAACTTACAGTGTTTTAGAGACTCTTACTCTAAAGTTGCCCATTGCATCTGTTACAGGTTAGTTTGCCTTTTGTGTTTCCAATATAAGTCTAACTTTTCATGGCTTTATAATTAGACTGCAAAAGTTTGGAGATCAAAGTCTGGCAAATATGGTTCCAGCCTGAGAGGAAGATTTCCAGGGAAGAAACAAATGTAGTGAGTTAAAGAAAAATAGCTTTCTTGTAGAAGAGAGGTTTTGGTATAGCTCAAAAAATTTGCATCAGTTCAAACAATGAAGTTTAGCTAGCGCCTAGGGGACTGTCCTCAGCTGGTGTATGTTGACATACTATATTGAAACCAATGGAGCTGTGATCATTAACACTTGCTGAGGGTCTCCACCTAGGCTATATGTGGCTTGTTTTATGTGTCTTTTTTCTAAATCCTAATGGACGAATGTTTCTTTATCTTTGAGAAACAGACATTGTGCATGAGAATTGACTATATTCTTTCTAAGGGTTTTTATTAAGAAAAAGGATTGTTGTAAGAACTATTTATAGTAAATAATTAAGGGTTTTCGGGTCCAATCAGCAACAGATGTCTTATCGAAGTAACCTTTATATTCATATTTAGACAATATATGTTTTGATTGGGGCATTGACTGTGCTTCATGGTACCTTTATAGGAAACCAAAATGCATTTTAAATTTATTAACTGACACACTACCGCTGTTTTGTGCTGTGTACACAGACCAAATGAGATGTCAGGTCTCTACCTGAAACAGCTTACATGGTGTTCACATATCGGATGCTTGCAATCCTCTTGTACCACACTTAGGACAGTGTTTTAACACAGATTTTCATATTAATCAAAGAACTAATACAATGTGAAATCAGCTTCATCTCCACTAGGAACTGTACAGAAAGAATATCCTAGGCCAGTGGTTTTCAGATCCTGGATTGGGACCTGGCACTAGCCACAGACCCTCAGGTACTGGGTCACAGTACCCCCTGCTGCTGCCACAGCAAGACCAGAATCCATTGCTCAAAGTTGTAACTGTTGGGTTGCAGGCATAAATTTTTTTTTTTTTTTTTTTAACTGGGTCCCCAGCAGAAAAGATTTGAAAACCACTGCCTTAGACATTATCCTGTGTATTAGTTAGTATACCAACTGGTGACTGTTCAGCAAATCTACCTGTGAAAACTCTATTTATGGGTCAGTTTTGCTTCAGACACAGGACCCTATGTTAATACGCAGATTTATCTAGCTTTTATTAGGCCGCTCAGTTGTGATAAGAATACACAGATTAAATTGCCCTTTAGATTGGGGGGGGGGGGGGGGAGTCCTTGTTGAAAATGTTTTACTTGAGCTTATTTAATATAGTGCTTTTGAAAGGTTATGCCAGCTTGACAGCTCTGGAAAATGATGTTGTTCTTGTACCCAAAGCAAAAAGAGAGCCTGAGGAACAGCAGCACCAACTTACCTAAACTGCCTTGCAAAGCCTGCCTTGCCCTAGATAGTCAGCCTGGGGGAGTCATTGTCTCTGGCATCTCTGTTGATTCTTCTTGGAATTGTGGCTTAGGCGAGGTCTACACTACCAACTTTTCTTGGCATAGATGTGTCAGTCAGGGCTGTGAAAAAACCACATTGGCTAACCAATATACTGAGGCAGGCAATCTCCTTGTGTATACAAGCTGTTGATAGAAGAGTGCCTGCACTGATATAGCTAACATCTCACGGTGGTGCTTTGCTGCCAGAAAAACTCCTGTCTGCAGAAATTGGGTCTCCACTAGAGAGTTCTGCTTTTACAGTTGTATCAAATAAGCCTTCGTAGAGTAGCCAAGAGTTTATGATCTAGGGATTGGGCTCAGGCAACCGACACAGCAGCTTTTGGAATGTGTGTCATGGGTCTGTGAGCTGTGCCTCGGACAAAGGAGTCCTGATCTGTGTCTTGGGCCTCTAAGTGCGACAGCAATAAGAATGACGACGATGGTCTCTGAGGCTACTGCATAAACCACCTGAGTGTAAAGACTCTTGGTTGCTGTCTGCGTAGTCCTCTTTCAAATTAGGGTTAGAAATAAAAGGCTCTAGGCTTCATTATAATTCCTCTGAGCCAGCTGGTCCCTTCTCCATTTGTTTTCAGTGTCAAAACAGTAACTGCGAATTTCCTTGACAAGCTATATGATGTCAAATATTGTTTCATAGTGTGAGCTCTTTTAAAATAACTTTTGCTATCAGGGTAAATAAATCTTTATCATAGATAGGGGATACTTGCCGCTGATCTCTGCCCTCCTACCTGAAACGGAATATGTTGCCCAATAAAAGTCACTCGAAATTTCCAGTAGAAGGTGTCTCATTCTGCATTTTTCTCCTCCTTTTGGGGAGAATGTCCAGCTGAAGCACAAAACAAGGATGAAATGGCGGAAGAACCATTTCTGGTGGAATGACCAAGGTTTAGGATGAGCACAGATATTGAGGAAAGGATACAAAAGGATCATGTATGTTGAGAGTGTTTATATGTATGTGCCATTCATTCTTGCAGGGAAAAGTGCCAGATGTTCTATCTCTGCTGTTTGATGTGTTAACATGGTAATGCTGTATGGGACTAGACACTTCCTCCACAAAGTAAAAAAGTCTCTGGGTATTATCACAGTGTCACACAGATTTTTAAATTTTCTTGGGGGGGGGTTGACTGGCATCAGCTACTCAGGTAACTGTATGAAGATGAATTTCATAAACAATAATACACAAATAAAAACTGACTTTTTAATTTAGTTCAGGGCTTTATTAATCACTGGTGTAAACCAACGAAATGGATTGAACTAAAATGTCATAAAATTTAGTCTGAGATTTCTGTAACACATCAGAGTTCCCTTTTAGGAACTGTTTCACACATATGGTGGTTTTATTCCATCTTATATTGCCAGAGCCTTGGTTATGGATGAGGTGCCCATAGAGCTAAGTGCTGTGTGAGTGTAGAACAGACTGCCCTTATCCCAAAAAGCTTGCGATGTGCAGTGGGGGTAATGAAGGTGGGACAAAGACTCGAACCTGAAATCTAGATTGCCAGTTAATCACTATCAAATAATGAAATTATGCAGTAGAGCAAATAGTTTGACATATGACGTTTAATTTATAATGAGTTGGTCAGTGGTTGCTAACAGCTCCTCCACTGAAAGCATGTAGAATTCCTTCATTTCTGTTTTCCCCAGTGTGTAAATGGCACTTTAGAGGATAATTTTATTTCAATGCCCAGTTGCATATTTAAGATGGAACAAAAGGCCTCCACTATTGCTCTTCTGATAGGTAAAGTAGCAGTGACCAGAACAGCCCATCTGGCTTTCATTTGGAGTTGTATGCTAGAGCAGTTCTCTGTTCCTCTCAAAGAATGCAAGTTTTATGTTAACTTCTACTGTCTTAGGGATTATGGTCTTTTGGTTGCCTTGCTTTTTCATATGCTTTGACTCCACATTTCAACTTTATGGCCTAGAAATCAAAATTTCAAAGCTCACAATTAAGCAGCCTGGAAACAAATGGTGGTATGTCAGATGGGATTGAATGAAAAAAAGCATCTATGGAGCTCAGATGTTTTATAGGGGATGCTTCATTCCTATTTTCATTTGAAACCATAATGAGAGTTATGGGCATTTTTGCATAATGCATACTTAAAACTTATTAAATGTCAGCCCTTTTATGTGATTTAATGCAGACCTGAGTATTCTGCTATTAAAAAAAAAAGTTGAATGACTGAAATGATTTAAATCAACACACATCGCCTCTTTTAAAGATGTAAAGTGGAAATGAATGAATATGAAATGTTTATTGTAAATTATAGCAGAGTGCTCACTTTCCATCCCATTTGTGTGACTGTATCAGCTGCTTTTGTTTATAAGGCTAACTCCTAACATGAGCCCCTTTTCTGTGGCCACGTTCTTGATGACATGACCCCATTAGTGGTATCCAGTCCTCACTTGTCTGCTGCAGATTTCAGTCCATGGATTTTGTTTCCTAGACTTTGACAGTAGGAGAGTAGACAAGCATGAATCTCTGTTTCTTCTTGGTCACTGGCACAGCAGACTTTCCATTTGGCTTTGTCATTATAAAGTCATTCACTGACATACGTAATGTGTAGGATGTCTGATCTTTTACTATAAACAACATATGGGTGCCATAAAAATCAGTCCATGGGCACTCATGATTTTGGGCAGGGAGAAATCTCTTTTCACATTTTCTGAGCTGACTTCCAAAGCTGGAGATAGATCCAGGTTCCAAAAACTGCATCTTTGTGCCAACCCAATATGACTAAGCTCTGTTCAGATAGTACCTAGGTCATAGGCCACAAGGTGGCTTGACCTCTTTGCCTTTTCAGTTATTGGTCTCTGTGCTAACCATGGTGTAAGAGCTGGCTGAGATTACAAACTGCTTTTCATAGGTAGCAGCAGACAGCCATCCATAGAATGACTGACTCATAACTGACCAAACCCCAGCCTGAGTCATTCGCCTATATCCAAGAGATTGAATCTCATTACCACACCCCTTAACTGCCCAGTCTGACCCACAACAACTACTCTCATGACCCACCTCCCTTTACAAATGGACTTCTGATGACACTCAATGGAAAATGCTCAATCACTAGCTAATTAAAGGAATGCACATCCAGGTGAGCACTGTTCTGACCTATATGGGGTTTTCTGTGTGTCTCAGCATGGTTATGAAGCAAACTCAGTCAACAGTATGATCTAGTGGAGAGGGTACCACAATGGCAGTCAGGAGAGTTCCTGAGGTCTGGTACACTCTCCATAAGTATTCCAGTCTCTGCCTCTGATCTTCTGGATAACCTTGTGCAAATGACCACCCTGCTCTGTGCCTCAGTTTCCCTATCTGTAAGATGGTGATGATTATATTGGCCTTCTCTGTAAAGTGCTTTGAGATCTGCTGATGAAAAGCATTGTCGGGAGTGACGTATTCTTACAGTTGACTCTCTTTGAAGGCATTGACATAGGAGTTTCACATTCTTCCAGGTTTTTTTTTTGTTTGTTTGTTTGTTTGTTTTTTTTTTTGTTTTTCTTCTTAAGATACCTTTTTCTGTGTGAATTACTTGATTCATCACCAGTTAGAGCCAAAAACTGCAGGTAGTTTTCTTGCTATCCCAGCTCCCTGACATCGCCAATAAACTCAGTGGTCACTGAGGTTAACATCAAATAGAAAAGCAGAGGGATTGGATGACAGGTATCTCTCTGTGTAGCTTCCATTCTTGATCTTTTTTCCTGAAACCACAGGGAAGCTGAAGAACTAGGGGCATTGTGCCTTGAACAGCTACTCCTTGGGTTAAGTATCCCTACAATGGATAAAGTTCTGGTTGCAAATGCATGAGACCATCTCAATGTTTGTGCTCATTACATCACTGTGGAACCCAAGTGCTGTACAGGTTTCAAAGTGAGCTCACAAAACTGTCTCTATCTCTAGTGCCATGGGAGTTGTTCTGTGGTGGGAAAACTGAGTGGACCATGACCTTTCGGAGCCCCAGAGACTATCTCAGACATGAATCCCCCAGTGATGGGTCTGTTGTAGAGCAAGTTGGTGTTTGAGGTATGGGCTGGCAGTCGCTAGTGCTCCAGGGGCACTTAGGTGGTTGTGGGAGAGGGTTGCTATCTCTTATGCAGGGAGCTAGCCAATAACTTCCCCTCCCCACTAGTAACAAAAAGGACCCAGGACTGACCATAGCTGATTCTTATCTAAAATGTTTTAGAGAATAATTTGCATGAGGACAAATACAAGGTGGTGGTTTTCTTACTTCAGCCTAACATGGCATGGCAGTCCAGACTGCAGACAGTGGAGAAGCAAATTATAATATACCTTGTCCCAAGTGGGGGGAGGAAAAAAGCTTGGTACACTAAATCTTTTAACAGGCAAGGCAATGTAAAGACTTGCAAGTTGGCCTAAAGGCTTGTTGAAAGTCATGAAGGTGGAAAACCTATGGGAGGCCCTTACAAGTATGCTGTTCTTCAGTCATGAGATTTAAGGTTCTCTTTTTACTGCCTTCTTATTGCTGAGCCTTTCTGCTGCACTGGGTCAGATTTTTAATCTCTTCTCTACAACTCTGTGTATGGGTTTTGAATGACAGCTGAGATTGCCCTATAATCACATGACTCTAGAAGCTGGTGCAGGGGTGGAGTTTATAAAAGATGGGGGAGGCATTGCCTTACCTGATGATTTGATCTGCCTTCCCGTGGGCAACCTTCACAATCTGGTCATGGAGCTGGGGCTTCCAGAAAGATGCCGAATACTTGAACTCCTAATTTAAAAATCATGAGGCGACAACTATGTATATCCTCCCAATATAGTGAAGAACTCCCTTTTGGGTAGACTGGGTCAATCCTGAAGAGGTTTTGGGGTTGGCCTATGGATTATATGCTGGTTTTCCGAAATCTGTGTTCTGCTCCTGAGATGTTTCACTGGATGCTCAAGACAGATTGTGGTCCTTGGAATGATTCTGTCCCATGGCTACTCTAATTCCAGATAGATATAGTGTGTGGGGGGTGGGGGGGATTGTTTTTGTTTTATTTAAAATAATTGTGTGCATGTATCTTAATTAAACTGGTTAGTGAGCCCACTCCATCATTCTTCTTGTAGTCTACTGAGGTGTCTGTTTTCCTGAGCATCCTTGAATTTAAGGGGTTTCTGTCTTTTGAAATCAGAATGTTGGTTGCATTTCACCATAATACTCAACTTCAATTTACTTGGCTTGTGTAAACAAATTGTACCAGTCAGTCTGTGAGGGTACTATTTAACATCTAAGTACAAAGAAAAAGGGTTCTGTCCTTTGGATACTGTTGTGTGCATGCAGCTGAAGTGCTCAGAACAACAACAATATGGTTCCCTGTTGTGAATATTTTTCTGAGCTAATGGCATGTTCACCATTAGCTGATAATTCTCTTGCCATTCTTTCCTCCTATCTTGCATGGATTTTCCACTGCTTTCTTTCATTTAAAGACTCCTGCAAGTGAAATCTCGCAAAGTTTATCTGCTTTCTTGCCATATGCTTTTTATATATATATAGTATAATGGAAAAGTACATATAATTCAATAAAAGCTCCCTGATATCAATACCTTTATGTGCTTCATTCTTGCTTATTGTTTAGTCTGAACCCCTGGAAGTGTTGACAGAATTGGTATTGTTCCACAGTGTATGCCAAGCTCACTTAACGTGGCACTGAGATGTACGAAACACGGCTTGAAACTAAAGTAGAACAGAGTCCATATGGCTCATGTCTGGAAATTACACAGTTTCTGCCACTCGACTCCATCTCTTGCTGCATGTAGCAGGAATCCTGTTAGTGTAATGGTTTTAAGTTGGATGTACTTGTAAGTTTCATTTGCTTGTGACTTTGCTTACATTTACTTTTTTAAATGTAGCATGCATTCTCTTCTCTCTGTAGTGTGAGTTACGTATTATTTTAGAGTTCTCAAAGTATGGTTCATGACTGTAAATATGCCACAAATATTACAACAAAGGGCTATGCAACGTGGTACCTTGTTTTCAGCAGGTGTATATTTCAGGTATGCTTCCTAAGATTTTACACAGCACTGCAGGCTGTGTCTACAGGAAAGCAAAACTCAGTTTTATTCTTGCTAATGTACCATCCACAGAATTACTGACTCAGTTCCTATTTGCAGAGCTTTTCCTAGTGGTGGGTGTGGTGAAAGGAATCCAGCTTGGCTTTCAGATCCCAGCTTGAGCTTTTAGGGCTGGCAGATAGAAACATGTGTTTTTATTTACAGATGGAGCCATTTTGACAAAGGAATTATTGAATCCACCCCTAGGATGCTATTTTTATGTAGTTGCTCTTCATTAGCACTTCTGGTGCCAGGACACTGGAGAAGATATTTCTATTATTAATAAAAGTCATAATTCTGTCTTTCACATGGCCACAAAATGGAACAAAAGATGTGTGAAATAGGGAACAACTGTGTGGTTACACCATCAGAAAACAGGTGTAAATGCTATAGTAAATCTAATATTTTTACTTTCCAAAGTTAGGCATGGGTGTTTTTAGATTTCTGTAGCCGTAATGGGTAAGAATGGTGGCAAGAAAAAGAAAAAAAACACCTTCAAAAGTTAGCAGCGCTGGTGTGTGCACGCATGCCCTGCTGTATTATGAGTGCCAAAACTCTCTTTTAAAGGGGCCTTATTTTTCAACAAGTAGGTATTGAGCACTTTCTGCAAATCAGAACCATATCAGACATGGTACATTGAGAAATCACTTGTCCCTTCTGAAAGTCTTCGCCAGTCCCACCTTCACAGCATGTCATTCTTACCCAAATGAAACACACCAACCTGCTGACTAACACTCCCTCCGCAAGGAACTAAGATTTGAGATACCCTGAGACCCAGTGCCCTCTTCACTAGCCATTAGTGGTACTGGTTTCTAATGCGTAGCCTGGTTAAGGGAGGAGATGACATTTAACAACTGTGTGCTGTAAAAATCCATTATCTACATTTGGCCAGTCTCAAATGTCAGGAGAAAAATAACAATGAAGGGTGAACTTGTACAGCGCACTCTTGTTCAATGCCTCTGCTCAAGTGTCCCAGCTAATTGCTTGATATCTGTATTTTCTTTCACATTGTGAAATCTGTTGCCGTTCAGCTGAATGCTCAGAGCTACCGTGTCTTACAGCATCTGTGATAAGCCGTGGCATTTTAATCCTACTACTAGAATTGCTGCTTAAGTGTGTTTATGCTGAAGAGCATTTACAGTTGTTTGATGTGGTTGGATTATGGCTGTCGTGTTGAAACTATAGACCATTGCTCTCACTTTTTCTACACAGAGCACGTTATGTGTCGGATGGGAGAGGAATTTTTTTGTGGTGTGTGGGGGGAAGAGAAGGGAAATTTGGTTTGATATTTTTAGCAGTGACAGATGAACTTCATGTGGTTAAAGGACTGAGTTCAGGTAGCACCCAAGTGTTCCTTCATTACTGTCAGTGTTTGACTGAACTTTTAAAAACTCTGTGCACCACCTTATGAAACTGTGTACAACATCCAAATTAAAAAGACAGGGAGTAGCTGCAAAATCTGGATTTCAAACACCATCTGTTTTTCCTATGTAGAGTTTTGGATGTGAATCCTAATGTCTGATGCTCACAAATTTGCTACGGTTACATCCAAGTTCTTGGTTTGGATCCATCTGTTAATTTATTTAGATACTTTTAATTGCATGTATGTCTGGCCACATGGCTATGCAAACATTTCAGTGTTCCATGTGCGATGGATTTGGAGCTCCTCTGTAATAATTTATGAATACTGTCTGTTGATCTGGTTATTGGGATGTTTATTGTATAAATAGATTTAGTTTAATGGGGAAATCAAGTGGGAAAGGAAGGACTGGCTCAAGAAAACCACTTTTCTGAAAATAACTGAGCGTAGCTAAGAGACAATTTCAGGACAGAAAACTTCCCAAGAACACGAGATTAAAAGAACTCTAGTGGGGTTTAAATAGGGATTCTCTCTCAAGAGGTGGGGGTAACTGGTCAGGGGAACCAGGTTGTGATACAGGAATTGTTGAGGTATCTGAAGATGCTGCAGTAGCCTAGCTTGCCATCAGGGAACAGCAAGGACTTTTATGTAAGGTAGGTGTGTGTTTAGTTTTCTTTTAAAGCCCTTCTCTCTCCCCTCCACTCCACAGGCTTTAGTCTTATTGTTAAGTAAACCCATACTTTGTGTGGTTGCTCTTTATTCACCACTTGTCATAAAAGCCCCAAGGAAAGAACTGCAGGCCCTTTGAGCTCTGTTGGGTGTACTGGGTAAAGACAGTGAATGGGCAGGGTTTTGATCAAAGGTGCCATGTGCAAGAGAGGGAACATTGCAGATTTCCCTCTCAGGATAGAGGATGTTCAGAAGCCAGGCCCCATGAGGTGCATTCCGGGTAAGCCTACGCTGCAGTGTAAGCCCAGGGTTTGAACTCGGGTTCAGGCCGCTACCATCTACACACATTGTGCTAACGTGGGGGTTGGACCCAGGGTGCAAATGTTCCACTGATTTTGGAGGGGTCCACTCACGAGTCCAGCCAGGACATGGGATTCATGCCCCATTGCATTGTGGTGGTAGATGCAATCCCACTGGAGTCGTGATTTTGGGAGTCCATCAAAGATTGCCACAGTCCCCTGGGCTATCAAGCTTGGTGAATAGTTAGTTGAGTGTTCTCAAGCTTCACAACCAACAAAGAGCAGGAGCAGACATGCTTTGGGGCTAAGAAGTCTGGGAGATGGGTTGGGACGTAGGGTTACAAATTAAGGTAGACACTCAAGTCCTAGGTTAACAAACCCAGGTTCTGCTAACCTGAGTTATATTAGTTAAAATGCATTGTTACGGAGTAGCTTTTTCCAGTTCCCAAAGATCCTGATAAGAAATCTTTTCTCTTCTATGTGAGAGCAGGAATCTCTCGGTGAAGACGTTCAAGCTTTGCATTTGGGATTGCAGTTCAATAACCCAGCTATTCCTCAAATTGTAACCAACGTTAATCTTGGGGCCAGATCTTCTGGTGCTATAAATCAGTGCAATTCCATTTACTTTAATGGAATGATGCTAATTTACACCATATGAGAATTTGGCCCTTAATAGCTATCTAATTTTCCATGCAAGTTGTTTTTTTATTATTATTATTATTATTATTATTATTTAGTTAAGAGGCCAACAAATAATTGTCTGTCACATTTCACACAGGGCTTTTGCCCACTTGCCAAATATGGAGAGTTCCCCTACTACCAGCAGGAGTTATTTATGAAAGCTAATGTGAGATTATAAGGTTACTGGGTTTACTTGTAATTGAATTTTACAAAGTGCCTAATTTGTGCACTGAACAGTAAGCAAGGGACCACAAACATGATGAGGCAAACTATAATTGAATTATATAAATGCTTCCAGAACACTTCAGATCACATTAGAAAGCTGTTTAACACTTGTCTCTGTGGCTTTGTCTCTAAAAATCTAAAAAGAGTTCTCATCTCTAAGCAGGTAGCATCCTGTAAGTCCTCTGTGTAGTTCCCTGTGTTTTCCATTTACGGAGGCACATGCCTTAACACTGCAATTCTTCTGGAAATTCGGGGATGGATGTCCGAAGGATCAGTGATAAATGCCTTCAGTAGAACACTTGCTCATTCTATGCAAGAGTTTTACGACCATGAGTAACGTTTGAAAAATGGTACTGCATATAACCATATTGTTCAAGGGGGCACCTAAGGAGACTCTTCTTGGGTTTTAAGTCAACCTGGCATTTGGCCTGTGCTAGGTCAGTGAGGCGCTTTTATATTTCCCTGTATTGAAGTTGTTCATAATGAAAAAGGTTGCTGTTTCATTTTTAACCTCGTAAAGTTCATTTCAACCACTGTTGACAACTCTTTTGATTGTATCACAAGTTGTCATATCTGATGCTGCTCTTAAAGACCCCGCTTCTAGAGTCATGGAGTTATGTGAGTATCTCACCTTTCACTTCAAAAAAAAATCTTACCGTCAAGTCGTAGGGGGAAACATGAAAATAACCTTCTCCTTCACAAAGGTTCAAAACCTCAAAGGGAAATTAAAAGAAATCAGAATGCCTTGTCATTTAAAAATCTTATGATCTTTAAGCCAATGTCATGATTTTAGAGGTCTTGTTCTTGATTTACGAATACGTGGGGTTGGCAATACTGCAGATGTCAACAAAATACGATGTTTAGTGTCAGTAATTAGGAGGTATATGGGACTTGCTGACAGGGTTGGAGTTTGAGAGGAAGCTCAGTTGAGAAGGTAACTTGTCGGAGTCCTTGGAAGATTGGCTGGGAATGGGATACTTGGCAAGCTGTGGAAGAAACTCGAGAAGTTGGGAACCTGAAGTTTTTTATGTCACCAGGGTCTTATTTATGTTTTTTTTTTTTTTTTTTTTTCCCCTAACGGTTTCCAACATCTGTCTATTCTCACTGGGTTTAGCAGTCTTAGTGATGGTCCTGCACGGTATTGGTAGTGTTGTGGGAACACAACTTTTCACTCAAACTGGAAGATTGGTTCTGCAGCTGGAATCTGCCCATGGTGCATGATCCATGATTGGAAGCTCAACCATTTTGCACCAGAAGAGTTAGAAAGTTTTATCCTCTCACAGATTCCACAGATTTGCTCACAGAAGGCACTTAAGGCAGGTCCATCCTTAGAATTCAGAAATGCATAGTTGAACCAATGCATTATAGCACTTAAGTGAAGAAGCTCCTGTTGACATGGTTAATCAACCTCTCTTTGGGGCAGTACCTATATCGACAGGAGGTTAGGCCAGTATTACTAGGTTGCTCAGGGGTGTGGGTTTTTCACGATAAGCCTGTAGTGTAGACGTGGCCTCAGGCATGTATTTTAGCTCCTGTGAGAGCACTTTACTCTTTCAGAATGGTGACCCTGATTCACCATAATACTTACATGTGTGTCCAAGTTTAAGCCTGTGAGTAGTTTCCTTGAGCCAGATGTTAAAAGGTACTTGAGACATCTAGTGGGATTTTCAAAAGCAGCAGTTCTGAACACCCTAAATACTTCTCTAAATACCTGTGTGCCCTAAATACCTTTTTAAAAATCCAGTTCTTTGACTTCAGTGACAGAACTCCTGTTTAAAGTTGGATGTGTGCTATAATACTGGTTAAACCAGGCCCTAAATTTGTGTTCATCACGTGGACTGCGGAGCTGAAACATGAGATGTGCGTCTGGTGATTAAAGGGTTTACAAGAATCTTTTTCGACCCCCCACCCCCCAAGTGTTTACCATAGCTGTCCTGTTAGATTTCAGTATAAAACAGAGGAAATTTGGTTGAGCTTTCACAGCAATGGAATATCCCCATAGCATCTCTTAGGGGTCAAACTAGTTCAGTGAGGGGGGTCTGACTCCGTTGTGTCTGCAGCAGACTGCAGTCACATTGTCAGATACTATAGGAAATTGTTAAAGTTGAGCAGAGTGTAAGAATATCCACATTGCTTGCATTTTAGAGTGTGAGATCCCAGATAAGGTGAGTCCAGCCACATTCACATTGAGATAGGGTCGCAGGGCAGAAATTTGGTGTTCCTTTTCTGGGTCCACTGGGTGGTGAGCAGTGCTATATAAAGGGGAGGATGAAGTTGGCTCCTTTAAAAAAATTATAGCTGGATGTTTGTCTCTCCATGATGGAGGAGAGGCATGAGCTAAAGCATCCTCCCTTAAAGCTAAATTTTTTCTGAATGGTTAGCAGTTTCGCACCTTCCAGTTCTTAGACTTGCTCTGCAGCTCTCCTGAAGTCAAGTCTGGTTGCAGGTTAGCACTTAAGAGTTGGCTTATTGTAACTTGAGCTATAAAGTACTGTCACTCTCACACAGTGACCACCAGCACATTTGAGGTGGTTCTTTTTGCAAAGAGAACCATTTGTTACCCAATCTTGTGTTAAGTTATCTTGAGCACGTTCATTGTTTGAGCGAATGCAGTTTGGTTACACAATTAGACTTCATTGTCTGGACAATTTTTAGAAAGGAAGCGGAGCAGGGTGTGGTTGGTGGAAATAGAGAACCTTTCTATGAAAAGATGATAGAAAATTTAAATGTTGTACAAATAGGACCAAGTCATCACTGCCAATAGCTGGAAGTTCATGCTAGACAAATCCAGGATGAAAACAATGTGTGTGTTTTTAACAGTGAGGGTAATTAATTGTTGGAACATGTTGCCCAAGGGTTCTGGCAATTTTTAAATCAAAATAGGGTGTCTTTCTAAAAGATCTGTGTTAGTTGAAACAGAAATTATTTCAGAAAGTTATGTGGACTATCTAGTTATAGTACCTTCTAACCTTAGGGCTAGTCTTCACTGGTGGTAGCAAATTTGCTGCTATTAGTTCAAACTTCCTGATCAACTGATCAGGTCTGTGAAAATCCACTTAGCAGATCAAGAAGTCGATGTCTAAACACCACCCCAGCAACTGGGGTAGTGCTGAGTTGAAGGAAGGCCCCTCCCTTCGACTCAGCATGGTGGACATGCCTGGAGTAGGGAAGTCGAATGCAGATACACAGATTATGTTATAAAAATTGCATATCTCTGTTTGACTGCTGCCAAAAGGGGCAGGCAGTGTAAACCTGCCTTTAGACTCTACAAAGGAGGATTTGACTCATGTTGCCCTCACAAAATAGGATTCATGCCCTGGCAGCTGGAGTGCTGAGCCCTCTGTCTATCAGGATTTATGCCAAGCATAGTTTCTCACTGCTTCCTTGCACTTTCCTGTCTGTTTAGGGATACTTGTTTGTCTTTTCTCTTTGGGGGTGGGAACTATTTTTTTTGTTGTTTGTATAGTGCCTGGCACAATAGGTCCTGATCAATAAGGCTGCCTAAATGTCACCTCAGTACAAATAATCATCGTAATTAATGGCATATTCAAAATGAATAAGGGGATTGTGCACAATTAATATTGCAGCATGGACTGCATCTCAAGCCTGTGGCAAAACCCTGGACTTTCTACACACTTGGGGGGGGGGGGGGAATCATGCAAACTATTCAGTGTCATAGTAACTAATATGTTTAGACCATTAAGAAAATAAATAGTTGACAGTATTTACCCAATTAAGAGAAATGACTAACCCATAGATTTCCTTGTCTTCATCTAAATATATGAAGTGATTTTCTGTATTTAAGTACGTATCATTTGATAGGCAGCCATAATGGCCCTATCCATCTCATGCAATAAATAAATATTTAGCATTTTAAAAACCTTCCAGTAGACTCGGTCAAGACTGTAACTGGTCATCTGGAGTTTTTTGATCTGCTGGTGTAAATATGTATTTTGGCAGAGGTAATCTGAACTGTGGGCCAAATTGATTGCTGGTTAAATTCCAGTTCCGCCAGTGACATTGCACCCGGGATGAGTTAAGCTTAGCATGTTTAACAAATACCCTTATGTATTATAGTTCCTGTGTTTATGGAGTAGGCACTTCTCAATATTAAACATCTTTGCCGTTTCTTTTTTCCTCCGTGAAAATATTGAAGGCTAATGGATGATACAATGAACTGCCAAACATCCCCTCTTAAACTGCATTTCTTTTGTTAGCTTTTTGGCTATGAGGCCTACAGGAGTTCAGCTTGCCACTAATGATGATGTGGTGTGGCCGTTAAGGAGAGTGTTTATTTGCAGTAGTGTGTAACCACCAACCTAAGCACCCAACCTCATTGATCTTAGCACCTCTGGCTATTCCTGCCACCCTGGCTTCCCTCCTATTGTTGGTCCCATTCTACTCATTTTGTTTCGGATTAAGTTGAATGCTCCTCAGAGCAGGGAGTAGAGTCTCCCTGTGTGTTTGAGCGCCATCTCTCACAATGAGAATCCCCACTTAAAGTATTATTGAAATATCCATCATAAATAGACTTGAAGTGAAAGGATTGTAGAACTGAGAGAATTAGGACAGGGTATAGCACCTGCATTAAGGGGAGCCTCCTACTAAGTGCTGTCAGTGAACTTACGGAGCTGTTAACCTGAAGTTTTGGATATCTTCTGAACACATGTTCCTAGGCTGACGGTGGTGAAGCTGGTGGGATTTGGGTTTTAGCGTGTATGACAGTAATAATGGAAGCGTCTGTTTAAAGGGATCCAAAAGATATGTTATAGCCCTTTCCTAGATTGGCTGATTAAGTAAATTTGTTTGGAACTACTTTTCACGCTAATAATTACAAATATTCTGGTAGCCTGTTCTGTATTTGTTAATCTATAGGCTCTCTAGAAAAGTTTCTCATTCCAGTCTAGTACAGCAAAACAAGCAAGGAGTCCTGTGGCACTTTTAAAGAATAACAAATTTATTTATCACATGACCTTTCACGGGCGAGATCCCACTTTGACAGACGCATGGGAACTCACTCATGAAAGGTCATGTGATAGATTTGTTGTTCTACAGAAGTGCAACAAGACTCCTTGTTTAGAATGTTGCCGGTCATCTTGTTTGGAAACTTCTTGTTTTTGTACGCCTTGAGCCGTAGGAGGTGATCTGGGACTTCAGAGCTTTGCTCTATACAGCACTTTTCATCCACAGATTTTAAAGCATTTACAGATGAATTTTAGATTTCATTTTATTCCTCCTTAAAATGTGCCATATTCAACTGTATAAAGTCATGGTAGGGCAAAAGAAGAGATTCACAAAAATGAGACATACATCTCTTGTAAGGAAAGAAAATAAATGTGATGAGAATTACTTGAGAAACTGCTGTGATCTTCATTAAGGCATCTTTAAAGCCTTGTGGTTGACATGTTCTTTTTCTGATGTGGTACATTGTGCTTTATGTAGGAAAATGATTTCTTAAATGGATCACCTGCTGTTATGTTTGTATACTGCAGGTATGAATAAGATGGGCTTTTAGTTCGCAGGGTTATAGATTTAAAATGTTAATTGATTAAATAAACGCTTACTTCATCAGACATGTTGGATCTCGCCCATGAAAGCTCATTTGATAAATTACTAGTCTATTCATATTTGTATTGGAAGTAGTCCTCAGCTTTTCAGCATTCATTAACAGATTAATAGCTCTCTCTTGTTGGAAATATTGTATTTACTGCATAATCTACAAGTGATCAGCTAATCATGGTATTCTTGTTTGTGTGCAGTTCCTATGAGGATAGAATGAAAACTCCAGCCCAGCAACTTTTCATATGGAAATATTAAAGAAAGCAGAACCAAGAATTTATGGGGAGAAAGGGGAATTTTTTTTTTTTTTTTTTTTTTTTTTTTAGGCCTGCTGAAAATCGAAAACCCTTGCCCAGCCTCTTCCCCCTGAGACTCCAGCCTTGCTCCCTCCTCTTCACCCCCAGTGGTGGAGGCTGGTTATTAGACTTTTAGTGTCCAGTCAGCTGTGCTGACCAGGCCATTACCAGGGTCCTTTTTTGATCAGAAAGTCCAGTTGAAAACCAGACACTTAGCAACAAAAGGCTGTGTTCGTATATTAGAATCAGGCATCGGATTCCTTATAAAACATAAGTCTATGCTTAATTTTTATCAGCAACTGAAATGGGATTTACGCTACAGCCAGATGGCACATGATGGATGACCATGTGGTATGGAAGAGCCAGGGCACAGTACGTGGGCTCTTACTAAAATGTCTCAGTAGTAGACAGTTAATGACTTAGCTTAAATGTAACATGGTCCAAATTTTGGCTAAGGTGTATTTGAATTATTTATCAAATCAAAAGGGAGCATTTCAGTTTATATTTAATCAATAGCAGAATGAAGTACCTTTTGAATAGTGTATACAAACCAGATAACACTGTATTATCAAATAATTCTGTTCTCAGATAAATCTGCTTCCATATTGCACATCTATTTCTCTTGGCCTGTTGTATTAGTGGAGACGTGCCTGAGAGACAAGATCTTTGTTTCTTAAAATATAATCTCTTCTTTATGCTTAGTTATTCGTGATTTGAAGTCTTAATCTTATGCTTGTGATACAGTGTCACAAACCAGGGATTTGGGGCCAGGTCAGTAAGAATCCAGGAAGTATATCTACACACATTTAAAACAAAAAGCTGTATGTTTGTATTGTATGTGAGTATTGAGTGACTTGAAAATGTTGCCCCAGGATTTTAGTGGATTTTTATTTTGAAAACAGACAGGCAATTTGGTGATTGTGCAACAAAACTACACATCTACTAACTGCTGGAAAAATGATGTGTGGCAGAAATACCTGCTATGGTTCCCAGGTCTGACTGGTTTTTTTTCACTACCACCCCTGCGTCAAACATTTCGTCTCAAAGGATGGGGTGAGAACATAGCACATTTCCATTCTTACTTGGAGATCTTGGATTTCTGCATCATTCCCATGAGAAGTAAGAAAGAAAAGTCAGCGCTGGATGAAGAGCAGTCATCAAACCCTAACTGACCTTAATGCCCCATGTGCCTGCTCATAATCCCATGCTCTTACACGAGGCTGTGTTTACACCTGGGGAATGGCTGTTTAATGTCTGTTGTCAATGCAGCAGCCCCACGGCTTTCCCACAAGTTGCAGTGGCTGCTATGTTTGACACCTGATTTCAGATACAACATGCAGTAGAGGAATAGCTGAAGAGTGTAATGTATTGCCCATGCTATGAGATGTCATTTGGAATCTTTCATGATTTTGGTTCAGACAAACACTTTAGCATGTGCTTGTGTGCTTGGTTGAACCAGGATCCTAATAAGAGAGACCCAGACGTGAGCTGTTTCTGCTGATCTCACTTAAGGGCACCTATCACCATATTCCCTGAGCACCTTACTTCAGTTCACCTTGATGGGAGCCTCTGAGGTTTGGAAGCATTTCCCTCCTCTCAGTGAATGAACCTCTTCAACAGCTGCCACCTAAAATTATAAGTTCCATAGGGGCAGCTGTGTTAGTCTAGTTCAGTAAAACAAACAAGGAGTGCTGTGGCACTTAAAGACTAACTTATTTATTTTTGCATGAGCTTTTGAGGGAGAAAATCCCACTTTGTCAGACTCTTGGAACATGGGGAAACTTATAGAATGGGAGGAAATAAATTCAGGCAACTGTAAGTCATGAGATCAGGTCACACTGTAATGGCAAATCAAAGCAGTTGTTAAGATTCAAACACTGGGGAACAACACACAGATGATGATTAAGGTCAAATCCCAGTGTTTGCTTGTTTTGCTAAAATTATAATAATCATTCAGACAGAGAAAAAAATTAACCTCCTAACAGTTTTATTAAGAAATACGGCCTTGGAATATCTCTGGTAAATGTCCATAGAGAGTGGGCAAGCTGCCATAACAGTTTTATGCCATCTCTGAAAGTTTAACCCCCTGCCGCTGACAGTGTTTTGAACAGCATAAAACACTTGGAGAATTGGTATAATGGTAAATAGCTGAGCTAAAATCTCCACCATTTTATCTCACTGCTGCATGGGAAAGAGATGTATTAGATGCAGAAAAAATATGACATTTGTTGTTCTCTACTGTCCCAACTTTTTTCATAGTAGACAGATAATTGTTTCCTACCATTAAAGATGGTCCTTACCGAAAAGTTGTATCAATTTTGCAGCCTTGTGTAAGTGGTGCTGAAATTTGGTGCCACACTATAACATAGGAATGTAGATTAAGCTCCTTACAGATGTATGAACATGAAATTGATATAGAGGAGTGAGTCTATTGTAAAAGGTGTGCCTGTAACATAAACTGGGTTCACTAATCAGCTTGTGAGTGCTTACAAGCTCTTTGTGAAATGAATGTCTAGGCACATCAGTGTCTACCACTGACAATTTTCCACATCAGGGAAGTTCATAATGAGTTTGAAATGTAGCCCATTTTAAGTTACCAGAGTGTGATAAAATATCTCAATTTTTTTTAACAAAGTGGCAGTTTTTTAAATAGCTTTACTTTAAAAAAAAAATCATGCTAAGATATGGTAAACTAATTTTGAAAACCTGTGGTATTGCAACTTTTGATTGTTATTTTATGTGATGTTCTGGTTCAGGTATCTTATTCAAATTGTCTAATTCATCAAGAATTAAGACCCTCCTCCTGCAAGCACTCAAGCCAGTATGTAATTTTGCTCACACCCATTGTTGAGTGGGAATGTCTACATTGCAACCTCGCCTCCCGTCAGCAAATTTCAGTGCCTGTGTCTAGTGATTTGGACTCATGAGACTTGCGTTGTGGGACTGAAAGAAGCAGTGTAGACTCATCCGATTTGGCTGGTGTCTGGCCTTTAAACTCTGGATCAGGGAAGAGTCTTTGAGCCTGCATGTGGGAACATCTACATGGCTGTTTTTATCGTGGCAACTTGGGGCCAAGAGAGGTGGGGTTTGGTTTTTTTTGGTTTTTTTTTTTTTCTTTGCAGCATAGACATGTTCATTGACTTCCGCAAAACAGTTCATGTGCGTAAAGTTAGGCCTGGGTACAAGTGTTTGCAGCACCAGGATCTCAAGTTGTGTTGTCCTACTTTGACTGTCTGTTGCTTTAAAGCTTCACAGTTAACAGTAGAGAATTACTTAGACTGTCAATACATCAACAAAGTTTCTGGGGCTGGATCAAAACTTGTAGGTACCCAAGGACGGAATTTTTAAAAGCACCCGTGTGACCTTAGAGTAAAAGCACCAGTGACTTCAAAGTGTGATGCCTGATTGAGAACAGCCTGGTCTAAGCATTTCAACTTTCTTGACTTGTGGATATTAAACATTTTGAAAGATGGTGTTGATTATAATGAAGCTGTTTGCTTATCAGTTTTGTGTGTCAGTTTGTGTTCTCATGGGGATGTTAATGAGGCCCTGGTCTTTCTTTTTCAGCAAAAATGAACTTTTAAGACAGTAAAACTTGTTAGTAGTAAACATCTCTATGTAAATTTGACTATGGGGAAACTAAAGAAAGGCACATGGCTAGAAGACTATCTCATGACCTCTAGCTCATAACTCTGTCATGTTATCCCCTCCTCAAGGAAGTCGGATTTCTTTTCCCATCTTGTATAAACGGAATACTCTAGCTATCTGGTCCTGGAGCTGACCCACAAATCCCTCAGCGCTGTTATAGAAGATGAGGGTGGCACAAACATTTCTTTTTTGCTGACCGTTGCTCTAATTCTAAGGCTGGCTGTCTAATGAGCTTGGGGTGAATGAGAGTTAGACAATTCAAAGACAGCTCAGGGACTAGATGACCTTGTGTATATATATTTTTTTTCCATCCCAGATTTTGGACATTTAATCTAGGGGATAAAAAATATTTGTATCTTTTTGCTGTGTCTTTTTAAGGGAGTTTACGAGGAAAGAAATGACATTCATTCGGCTCTTAGTTAGAGAAATCCATTCATTCAACTTGGTAAAGTATGTGAAGACAGTGCTGTTTGGGTGATTTATTTAATTGTGCAAAATCTTTTGAAAATAGGTGTATTAATTTTGAATAAAGTAGCTCTGCTTAAATGAATAATAGTTCTTTTGAGAGTAGGACTGCACCGGGATGTGTAAGGAAGTGAAGTAAAGCAGAACCTGACCTGCTTACTTTTTATCTGGATGCTGTCAGTTCAACCACTCTTGATTATTGACTTCTGCGTTCCTGCAGTTTACTTGTTTATCTGAGCGGAGGCCAAATCAAACAGCACCAGAGAGTGTCTTTAATCTCCAGTGATAAAGAATACCTTTGGGAGGAAATTACATTGTAATGTTGGGAGCAAAGGAATAACTCAAGACGGGCATGTGAAAGCATTGGTTTGCTTTTCTTAGAAATGATTCCCAGAGCATTTTCTCATTAGATCATTAAGAATTTTTGGGTTTGTTTGCTTTTCTTTCAAAAGGCAAATGTGAAACACCCATTAATAAGGTAAAATTCTATTTTATGGTAAATTAATCTAATAATAATGGTACAAGGAAACTAACTTTTTAAGACAATTGGATGTTGTACTGATTATTCTGGTGCTTGGCATTCTCTGAGAATTAACTAGACCCATAGTCCCCCCCCCCCCCCCCCCGACACTCTTAATCAGTGCAACTTATGTGGTGCTATTGATTTGCTCCAGAAAATCATCTGGGCTTTAAAGTTCATACAAGATTTGGTTCACGTTAACTTTTGACTGCTGTTGCTGACTTGTTCGGAGTTCTTCTTGGACTGTGATTCCCAGCCTTTTCAGTAACATGGCACATTTGAGATGAAACAATTCCACCACATACCTACTTTTTTCAGCTGAACTGATTGCTCATAAACCTCACATTTACTTACTTTTCCTATGGTTACAGTCTTACCAGAGTGGCTTGCAACATAGTGCATACAACAAGCTAATGAAGGATCAAAATCATTGAATTTTCAAATCCACTGGAAAAAAAATACACGTCATCTCAGTTGTGCCCTTTGGCTACCTATGTTTAGAATGTTCACATTTTAGGATTGAAAGATCAATACCTTGTTTTTAATTTGATGACTAATTTTTGCAAGGTTTATGGGTTTAATTGTGGTTGAATTGAATTTGGTTTAAGATGAACCAATGTTTGTTTTGCATTGATTTTTGTTACCTTTGTACAAAATTTCATGGCACATTTGAACAGCTCTCATAGCACACCTTATTGCGCAATCATAATTGTCTTCCTGTTACCGTTTTATTTCCTCCTTTCTGTTTTAATGTATCCATCCATCATCTCTTGCAGTAAAATTGGGCCCCTATCTGGCAGTTCACTGTTGTGCTTGTGCCAATCTCCACTGAAAACTGAACTGCAGGAATGAAGCCTTGGATCATAATAAGCTCTTTAGGCAGAGCCCATCCTGTCATTACGTTGCAGACAGCCTAGCTTGGGGAGGGGGTGCATTTCTCTGATTGGGATATTCTACTGCAGGGTTACAGACAAACAAAAAGAGTTGTTTTTAGAAGGGAACTAAAATTAAAAAATAGGAGTTCAATGTACTTCAAGTATTTTTATACCATGACTCTTCTCCCATTCTTCTAATAAAATAGAGGAACTTCTATTTCAAACTGGTTCTCTTTTTTACTAATCCAGCCCCCATATTTGCCATCAGTTGTCAATACTCAAGTGTATGTATTAACATGAGACACAGAGTGGGTGTGGTAATACTCTTACTGGATCAGTTTCTCTTGGTGAGAAGGACAAGCTTTTGAGCTTACACAAAACTTTTACTCAGGTCTGGGAAATGTACACAGATTGTGGCAGCTAAATACAAAGTGGAACAGATTGTTTAGCACAAGTAGTTAACGTATTTCAAGGGATCATTCATGGTGAAGTGGCCTGTTAACACTCCTCTGGTCACAAGGAGAAAAGAAGGGCAGGTGAAGGCCACTGTAAGTGGGTATGTATGCATGTGTGATAAAATAACAAGCTAAACTTTCAATGTCAAAAATTCTAAATCAGGTCTCTTACGCCTTGTCTACACTAGTACTTGTATTGACAAAATTTGTTGCTCAGAGATGTGAAAATAACAAGTTCCAAGTCTTCAGTGAACTAAATTTTGCCAGCATAAGCACTCACATGAACAATGTTATCACAAATATAACTATTGCAACTTATTAAGCTGATTTTCTTATGTCGACAGCAGAGCTCTTTCCTGTCAGCATAACATGGCTACAGGAGCATTTCTGACAGCGAAACTGGTATCATTTGGTGTTGATTTTTTTTCACTCTCATAAGTGACTGAGCTTTGTGGACGTAGGTGCTACTGTTGACATGGCCTAAAATAAGTCTGAAGTTTTCCAATGTCCATAACCTTTGAGTCCTACAGGAAAAAACAATGTTATGTACTTTTAGTTTTCTCGTAACACTTCTCAAGTGTAACTTATTTTGCTCAAATGCTTACAAAGAGAATCAGCTTTTGGGCCAAGACCAAGGATGGAAAATTTTAGCCCTTAAAAGAAGTTGTTTGTGAAAGTTATTTGCAGCTGAAAAGGGGAGTTAATTTGGAAATACCATCTCAGTCCTAACTAAAATATTCTCAATAGCATATGCTTGCCAATATATAAGAGCTCATATCTTTTTCCATAGCCTTTTGCTGTTCTGGGTAGTTTATCCCAGCATGAATTTCCTGCTCAAATATTTTCAGTTCACAATTTAAATAAAATGATGGGCTTTCTTTAATATTTGACCTTGCAAAATTCAAAGCATGAAGTTAAAATTGCATTGTACAACTCTAAATCAGTAACCTGTGGAGAAGGCTGTTTTGTTCTAAATGAAATCAGACTGTTTTTAAAAGAATTGCCTCCCTAAATGTGTCTCTAATTATTGTTTGCACTGTAGGCCAATAATCCATTGGTCAGAATGATTGTTGGCAGATAGCCACATGAGAGCGACTGTTCTGTACTGAATGACATGGGAGTGTTGCGGCTGCAGTGCGTAGCCATCTAGTGAAAGATGAGAGTCCCCCATCCAGTCACTGGATTTAATCTGTGTTTTGTGTCATTATTAGTCAGGACAGAGAACAGGGACTCACAGTTCTTAGTGTACATTGTCACTGCTGTCCCCCAAAACAAAACCAAATCCACCCCAACCCACATTGCAGCAGTCAGCCTTAGTGCCTAAGTCAACTGGCTTAGGGTCACAAGCCTCTCACTATGAGGCTAAAACTAGCAGTGCAGACATTCCTGCTCAACCTGGGTCCCAAGCTCTGAAGGTCGCCTCCACTTGCCGGGTTTCAGACTCTGGGCTCCAGGAATGGGAATGTCTACACTTCTAGATATCCCCCCCCCCCATAGCAGAAGCTTGAGTTAATTGAGCCAGACTCTTTGAGACTTGATGACGGTTTAGTTCTGTTCTGGGTGTGTTGTTTTTGTTGTAGACCTATTTTAAGAATCTGTGCTGTGGATCAGATTGAATCATTCTCTCATCCTTGATTTGCTTCTGATGAGCAGGATTGTATTTCTCCTTGTGCACTGGGAACTGAATGGTTTGCTGAGTTCTGTGGTGGTGTGCCTACCTGTACAAATCCATTGAAGAACATGGCCTTGCGCATGTTTAAGATGAAACAGTTTGTTTCACATTCATTTTCATTACCTTTGTCCAAAATTTCATGGCACACTTCGACAGTTCTCACAGTGCATGGCAGCACACTGGTTGAAAACCACTGCTCTAAACCACATCTGCAAGCCATCTAGGTGTGTGTCTAATCAGGTGAATCTGGGGCCGTTTAATTTTATTTTTACCCCCTTAGTTTTTCAGCTTTTTGGAGAACTGAAGGCAAGCTTTGTAGTTTCCCTCAAAGGAAAGCCTACATACTTGTTGCCATGTGCATGGTTAAATAAAACCGGTTGAGAAATTCAGAGCAAGCTATCACTCTTCTAATTTCATTATACTAGGGTGAAGTGAAAATGAACTTCATCCAGTGTGTAGAGGAGCATAATCCCTGGTGAGCTTATTTTAATGGCTGAAGGCAGAATTTGCCTTTTGAGACCCACTTGGCTGATCTTGATGTAGATATTCTGCTCTCCCTGGGAGTTCTGAGCACGTTTGGAGAGCTGGGTATCACAGTCCAGATCTGCTCTGTAGCTCTGAGAGGAAAATGTTGCTCTTTGTTTGTTGCCGTTATGTAATAAATTCCCATAGCGAGTTGTATATTCATTCCATTTGAGAAGTCAGATGGGATGAAGTTACTTGTTTTACGGCATTTCCTAGCTAAGCGGAGGGAAGGAAATATAGCCCACTTCTTAATTCCCTGTAATCAGTGTGTTTTTTCTTAAATTTTCTTTTGCTTCTCAAATTGGAAATGAATATTCAATTGTCTTATTTAATTTAGATTAAATTTCATGAGTTTGAAGTTAATGTTGCCTGAACGTGACAGTTTCAGCCATAAGAAATCGATCATTCTGTTATATACTGCTGAAGCACGTTGAGTGCCTAAGCAATTGCATTCATATGCGTCACAGAGAGATGTGCATTTAATACTCTTTCCCTGGATTTTGTTAAAATTGTATCAAAACTAAAGGCATCATAAAGGAGGAATCCATCATGTTTAGCTTGTTGAAATGTTGGTACTACATTTAACTCCTTGTTGAAGGTGATGTGTTTTAACTAGCAGCGCACATGATAGGCAGTATTGTTCATGTTGTTGTTTTCTATTGAACATACGGAGTGGAGTCCAATAGCCAGAAAATGAGGGGAAATTAGTAAATGTCTTAAGTCAGACCTCGACAAATGTATGTTTCTGGTCACCATGGTGTCCAGTTTTAGTAGCCTGTCTCCCGGTTCCACTGCAGAAATATAATGGAGGAGTGCCCTCTGGTGACCAAAAGTAAAATTACTGGCACATAGCTCTGAACCAGTTTTGTCCACCCCATCCTGCGTTTCAGATGAACAGTGTACAACATGAAAATTTCACGAGACATATGGGCAAAAGCACCTGAGTAATTTAGAGGCCTTTTCATTAGGATGTATATTCCTACATCACTTAGGCAGGATTTTCAGAAGTATCTATGTTGGATTTTTACAGAATATTCTATAAAACCATATTTACTAGATGTTTGAGAGAACTGACCATAAAATTACACACAAAATCTGTACAAGCTTTATTCTAATGGAAAGTTATTGCAGATTGCAAGTACAGAGCCATGCAATTTCAGAATAACAAGACACGTCTGTTCTATCCTAATTAACCTCTTGGCTATCATTAGTTACCAGGCTCATTGATAGCTTTCAGTGGATGTAAAAGGACTGTATGATGACCAAATTGAATTAAGATCTTATCTCCTTTCCTACCTTTATTATAAGTGAGTCCAAGAAGCACTGCTAACAGATCTGCCAGAAACCTCTCTGTTTGCCAAAGATCATAGAAAGTTTCAATACAGGGACCCAAATCTCATTCATATTAGTGAATGTAAGATCAGAAGCAGGCCCATAGGTTTGGAAGTGTCAAATGCAGTAAGGTTCTGGTCTCAGTCCTGAAATTTGGACTTGAAATAATTTTCAATTTCAAAATGACTCAGGAGTGGCTTAGTTTCCCCACTTCCTTACCCTACCTTACCCATTCTGCTCCCCTAAAATTGGATTAGAGGGCAATCTGGAATTAGGTTAATTAAATGACTCTATTTTACGTTATTAATATCCATAGACAATTTTAAATGTAATTATCACCCACACAGAAGTTAATGTCTAATCTTGCAAATCATACGAAATAGTAAGAGAGTAATCTAATGTTAATGGCTATGTACATCTACAGTATCTCCACTCAGACTTGTACAGTGATCAGAAACCTCATAAACTGATACAAATTAAACTGCTCTTTGTTTCATTTCTATGTAACATTGCTTTTAGCTAGCAGATGGGAATCTGGGTGGCTAGTGAGCTTTCTGTGAGCACACTTGGCCTCAGTTTCCCTTTCTGTAAAGCAGGGATCATGACACTGCCCTCCTTTGTAAACCTCTGAGATCTACTGATGAAAAGAGCTCTATAACAGTTAGGTGGTGGTGGTGATGGTGTTTCATTATGGTACAGTCAGCACGCCTGTGAAAGAGTTTTGTAGGCTTGATGTTAATGTCAGTTTAAGGACAATAAACTTAGACAGTTCTGCTTCTTTTGTTCAGAATCTAGGAGACTGTTTCAGAATTTTGGGGAGGAGGGGCGGAGGTGTTGAACTAGAATGAAATATAACATTGGAGAGGTTTAAAAACTCCTGTACAGCCTAGGGCAACCATCAACACAGATGAGCTTGAAATCATTTTATTTTATTTATGCCAATGTCAAATTTACCAACACTTGACTCTATTTTTATATTACTCATTGTTTCCCTCCAACTTCTAATAGTTTTAGTTGATCTAGAATAAATTGAATGTTGCAATCCTCAATTTTTCCTAACTTTTCTTTAATTATAAGCATGTGGCGGTATGGTCTGACACAAATTGTAGCTGTTAGGACTGGTGATCATTGAGGTAGTATTTCCTGGTGTTGGTGTTTTTGACACTGTGCCTGGGCTGAAAAGGAGCCCTGTTCGGACTACCGCCTCTGCTAAGTGTGGCCCATTACCACATGGAGATTTTTGTGGTGCACTGAAAATTCTTTTTGACTTGGCAAAGTTATATGAGTAGGCAGACTGTCATTGTTCAAGTGCCCAACTTTCTTCTTAAATTGTGATAGACTTTGAGCTATTCTGTAATAATATATGAATACTATGGGAGAATCTAATTATTGGGATGTGTAGTATAATAAGCTGCTGTTTAAAAAGAAAGAGGAAGGAAACCATGACTCAAGATAAGCTACTTCACAATAAATACTTAGGGGTTGATATTAGACAATGGGAGAACCACTGTGCTATGCCTATCAGACTGCTTTGGACAAGTAGGGCAAAGCCCTCAAACTGACAGGAACAAAGGAGCTATGGCTGGTTTATAGGTGAAGAGGGGAGGTGGTTGTTGGGGAGCTGTTTAAGGCAACCAGGTTGCAGCTAGCTCCCACTGGGGTGACTGGAGAAGCTAGGCCTGGTCTTAGGTACCTTCAGGTAAGACTGGCGTCCATATAGAGTGTTCTAAAGTCCTTTTTTCCCCTAATGGCTTTGCTGCAACTATTAAAATTAAGCATCACTTTGGTAAAAGAAGGCTTTCTGATGACTGACTATTCATCACAGGAGAAAACATCAGGTGCTGAATTCAGTCAGACTGACTAGATAAGCATGGTCTCCCACAGAATACAGGAGGCGGGGGCCTGATCCCAGTGTGGGAGAACTGCAAAAATCCTCTTCAAGAGAGGTAGATACAAGAGTCCCAAGATCTGAGGGTGTGTAATCTGAGACCAGGAAAGAGACAGAGGTGCAGGGAGTGTTACTGTGACACTAACCAAATGATTTCCAATGAGTCCCTGGGCATGCTACATGTGCATAAGTTGAGTGGAATTTCTTCGAAGAAATCATGCATATGACATATGACACAGGGACTTGGGGAATGAATAGGATGTGTTTTGTTAATTTACAGTTTTCATCAATAACGAATTATGTGAGTTTAAGGCTCCATGGTCAATTTTATCATTTGTATAGCCTGATGGCTTCACTTTACAACTTTGATGTTAGTTTGGCTATTTTTGTACAGTGTGCGCAACATTAGTACTTCATTTTCAGTGTTTTTATATGATGCCGTAGAGTTATGTTACCTCATTGTAGCCGAATCAGTTAGCTGGTAAAACAAACTGCAAAAGAAAGGAATTGTAAAATGAAACATGCAAACCATACTGAAAATCCAAATTTGCAAGTTCTGATGGTGGGGAAATGTATTTGGAGCATTTTGGAGTAGGAATAATAAATAAGCATTAACCCAATAGTAGCTCTGCATTTTTAGTGATGGAAATAGCTTACGTGTGTGTAACTCAGACGTGGACAAAACTGGCTTACAGCTAGGTGCCAGCAACTTTACTTTTGGTCACCAGAGCGTGCTCCCGCATTACATTTCTGCGGTCATGCCAGGTGCCAGGCTACTAAAACTGGTCACCATGGTGACCAGAAACACAGATTTGTCGAGGCCTGGTGTAACTATGCAGTACAGATCAGTGGGGTATCCTTGCTGAAGTAGAGGAATTGTGCCAAACAGCCACCTGAAGAGAAGAAAAGTAGGGTGTGGGGGTGCATGTCCGGTTTTTAGATGGGGAATATGTTATACAGTAGAAATAGTAGATAAAGAATAGAATCCTTGTTTTGAAGTTACTATATAAAGTAAAACAAAGAATCTGGAGGACCTTTAAAGACTGACAAATTCATTTGTCACATGAGCTTTTGTAGGAGAAAATCCCACTTTGTCAGACACTTGAAGATGGGGAATTATTTGTTAGTCTTTTTTTTTTTTTTTTTGCTGAACTATACTAACTTGGCTGCGCCTTTTGGAATATATAAAGTAATGAGTGGATAGAATACAGGGAGCAAGGGATAAAATGCTACATGACGGTAGTTAAGATGCATCTCTGAACCGTTGGATTCTTAAGACCTTTGTATAGACTATGGTAGAGCTGGCTATGTGCTTGTTGGGAAGCTAGCTGAACTCAGAAGAAAGTACTGAGGCAGGCATCTGTCTAGAAGACCAAGGGAGAGTGGAGGAAAATGGCTTCGGGTGTACACAGAAGAAATGCTGATGAAAATGAGAAGCAGTGCAGTGATTCAAGAAGCAGGGAGATGGGATCACAGAGGAGAGAAATAAAGAACAGTGCTATATGTTTACAATAAACAGCAGTGATTTAAAACCTCAATTGAGTCAGCAGCTGCTTAAAAGTTGAATCAGAGGATTCTGTCTGGTGCTAGCATCACATTTCAGGCCTGAGGACAAGAAGCGTCAGATAAAGGGGCATTTGGACCTAATTATGGAATGTGGGAGCATGGAGAAGGACCACATCTGGGAAATAGGAAACAGTTGGTCATCTGCAGGATTGCAGTCCTATGCTGTTCCCAACTTACCCACAAAGTCTGAGGCTTATGACAGTAGAACGTGTAAAATGTGGCTATTTCAGGACAGACACAATGGGAATTGCCAGTCTACGGCAATAACTTTTACGAGAAATTTAAAGTGGAATAATTCCATGGCGCACAATGTACCCAATAGATGTAACTGAATAAATGTCCGTAAAGTTTAGCTAGTGCAAAGATTAAAGTAAGAAGACGGCACACTTGCAATGCTGGTAAGGCTTCAGAAATGGTTCCATTATAGCGTCTATACTGTATTTTTAGGACCTTGGAAACAAATTGCTTCTGCTAGAAGCTTGGCACACAGTACACCATTTGTGTGCGGACACTGCTGCTATACTTTACATGATCACATTCTACTTCTTCGTTGCTGTCTTAAAATAGATAATTAAAACCATCTAAATTAATAGGTTTCAAAATCCAGGGTCTATGGTATGTTGAGTTGATTACTAGGCTGGAAATGAGTATGAGTCAGCCAGACTGACGCAGGAAAGCCATCAGATGTTTCATTTCCGAACAATACAGAAAATGGAGAACGTAACAATAATGCTCTGCCTTTTTAGTACCTGTCAATCAAGGATATCAAAGGACTTTATCAAGAGGAATAATTATTTTTATCCCCACCTTATAGGATGAGTTAATGTTCTAATTTAAAGCCGTTTAGGACTGCAAGAGTTAACCTGAGCAGATGCTCTTCAAAATGTACCTAATTTCTCCCTCCAAAACATCCCACATTGTGCCTGAAAACAGTTACACCATGGTCCTGAATTTCCTCTGCTTGGGACTGCCATTAATTTCTCAGAACAGGCCCTGCATAGTTTAGGTTGTGAACTCACCCAGATGGGCAAGTAATTTAGATTGGGCTTGTGCATAAAGAGATTCTTTGTTATCTAACATTGGTTGCCTGTAGATAAGGTCCTTGTTCTTCATAAAACATATTTAGTGCCAAAGCCATGGCAGATAATGTCCTTTTCTTTGTCAAGTCTCAATTTACTGCAGTGTCCTTGGGCACAACTCAAGATCTTCTTGGAAAGGTCTCCACAGTGATGCTTTCAGAAAAAATACAGAGAGTAATGTGTTGTGCCTTCTGTAAGTGCTTGTCAGCAGTGCACACCTTTGTGCATTGAGACCATGAAGGCACTGGGAAATAACTTGAATATCTGACAGTGGAGGAGGATGAATTTGCCTGGAGAAGCCCTTCACACATCTAAACATTGCACTTCCATCACTAGACACCCCCAACCCCCAGTCTGTAGAGTCCTAGAAGGAATTGTTCTCTCTGGTCCTGTTGAATGTCTACATTAAGCCATGAGATGAACTGGTAAAATTCCCTGGGCTCATTTGCCAGCTATATGCAGGTGGCACATAACTATCCTCACACTTCACTACATGCAGCCACACCATTGGCAACAAGTTGGTCCGGTGCTTGGATGGTTCTGCTCATGGCTGAAGAACAAGTGGCCAAAGCTGAACAAGAGCAGGATTGTGCTGGGAGACAGAGAAAATCTCTTTAAGAATTTGCAACCAAGGTGCAGTCTCCTTTGGCTTCAGGCATATGCTCACTGTTGGTCAATTGAACCTATCGCATAGGAGTGCTCCTGGTTTCCTTACTGACCATAAACTGTCACATAACAGCATCTGCAAGTAATGTTTTTTCTGTCATGATGGGTTGGTAGCCACAGTTGTACATGCCTTTGTCACCTACCATCTGGAATACAATATACCTGAGTGTGAAGCCCTCAGCCTTTGGGGAAACTTCAACTAGTACCGAATGCTGTAAGATGTCCCCTTCAGTAGTGTGAACTTCCCTGAGCACATCACGTTTCTCTGCTCTCTGTGCTGGCTCCCCATAGACTGTAGAGTTAACTTCAAGATCATGGTCTTTATCTCTAAGGTGCTCAGTGGCTTTGACTACTGAATTGGTCTTCAGCTCAATGGCTGCTGAATATTGAAAAAACTGTCTAAATTTCCAGGATAATGACTGAGAGTAACAGCTCTGCTCCTCAGGCACAGTGGAACCCTCTACCATAAGGGTAAGGCTTCTGTGCAGAAGATGGAGCCTTCTCAGGGGCCATTCCGAAAGTGTGCAACAAACTACCATGGGATCTAAGGACCATTGCAAACCTCGCCACCTTCCCTGCTTAGTGCACTTTTTCAGCCTTTACTCTGACACAAATATGTAGCGGCAAAATCATACCAAATCAGAAATTTCACTGCACATGAAGTTGTTCTCTGTGAAGAACACTAGTCATGTCACTTACTGCATGACTGAAAGGTACTTGAATGCTACAGTGATGAGAGCAGTGTAAGAATCTATCACTGCAGAGGTTGAATGAATTACAGGTAGCCCATGGAAGATGAGACTTATGACTAGGTGAGTGTGTTTAGTTTATATGCTAGGGAAAATAATACAAATATTTCTTCAGAATTTAGTCCTTTTGGAATTAAGCCTGGAGTGGGTGAACACTTTTGGCCTGAGGGCCACATCTGAAATTGAAATTGTATGGTGGGGCCATGTAGAGAGGCAGAGCTGGGGCTGGAGGGAGAGCGTCCATTGGGTAGCACTGCTTGGGGCTGGGAGCTGCTCCAGTCAGGGTGCCACTGGGTTCACAGGGCTGGTGGGGATGGGGCCAGGAGAGGCAGGACCTGGAGGAGGGTGTCATGCCTGAGGGAAGGGCTCAGTGAAAGGCTCAGACAGCCATCATTTGCCCCCCTGACTTAGGCCCATGTTTTCCAAGGCCTACGTGCCTAGAGACTGGTGTTTTAGTGGTATGTTTTCAAAGGACCCTGGGATTCTCGTGCCCATTGATGTCATCATTGTGCTGTAGAAAGCTCACTGATGTTGTCTCAACACTGCTCATGTCATGAGGGCAGACTCATGTTAGCTAACAGCTGTGTGGACATGATGGCTTGGACTGAAGCTCTGTATTTCAAGACCACCCAACCCTTTGGCTTTGAGAGCCTGAGCTGCAATGTCCCCAGTGTTACTGCTAGCCTGCTAGCATGAGTCTATGTACTCGGGTTAGGCTACTCTTTTCTTGATGCAGTCTAGACATACCCTTGTTGCTGGTCTGTTCTGTAACCATTTTGAAAATATAGCCCCTAGTGGTTGTATTTTACATCATACTACATTCTGTCTGAACATTCAGATAACCATAATTTGTCACACTTTGTTTTCTATTGGTGTCATTTTTCTCACTATGAGGTGTGTTTTGTTGTTGGGTATCTCTTATTAAAAAAACTTAATGCTCTAGATATGTATTTTCCAACTGCAGATGATTTAGATAATGGCCTAGAGAGTGTGATCATGAAGTTTGTGGAAGATACCAAGCTGGAAAAGGGGGTTGCAAGGGCTCTGTGGGATATGATTAAAATTCAAAATGATTTGCACAGACTAGAGAAATGGTCTGATGTAAACAGGATGAAAGTCAGTAAGGACAAACGCAAAGTGCTTCACTAGGAAGGACCAACCAACTGCACACACACAAAATGGGAAGTGACAGCCCTGGGAAGGGGTACAGCGGAAAGGGATCTGAGGGTCATAGTGGATCACAAGCTAAATATGGGTCACTAGCGTGTCACTGTAGTACACATACAAAAAAAGCAAACATCTTGAAATGTATTAGCAGAAGCGTTATAACCAAGACTTGAGAAATAATTCTTCTGCTCTACTCCACACTGATTAGGCCTCAACTAGACTATTGTGGCCAGTTTGTGGACACATTACAGGAAAGATATGGAGAAATTGGAGAAAGTCCAGAAGAGAGCAGCAAAGAAAGATTAAAGGTCTTGAGAAAATTTTCAGGGTTGTCTCTCCCCCAGCCCCCAGTTTTTCTATGAGCTTAATCTGGATAAGAAAAGGCTGTGGGGGGAACGGTAGTATAAGTTTTCAAGTATGTAAAAGGTTGTTACAAGGAAGAGGGAGAAAAATTGTTCTCCTTAACCTCTGATGATAGAACAAGAAGCAATGGGCACAAGGAAAAACTTTCCTAATTGTCTGGATAGTTAAGCACTGGAATAAATTGCCTACCACAGTTGTGGAATCTCTGTTTGTTGGAGATTTTTAAGAGCAGGGTAGAGTGACAAATACCTGTTGGGGATGGTCTAGCTCAGGTGTGGCCAAACTGTGGCTTGGGAGCCACATGTGGCTTTTGAATGAAAAAGTGTGGCTCGGGGAAGAACATCAGCAAATCAATTTAGTAGGTAAGAGTATATGGCTATATGCCTCAGTGCGGCTCTTGAAGGTTTAATAATCAACTTGTGTGGCTCTTGAGTTCCATAAGTTTGGCTACCCCTGGTTTAGCTAATACTCGTTCCTGCCAGGAATGCAGGGCCTGGGTTAGATGACCTCTCAAAGTCCCTTCCAGACAGTCCTATGATTCTGTGTAGTCCCAATTTCCACACTGAAATACCTCCAGACTTCAGGTCTGATAAAGTGGGATTTTCTCCCACAAAAGCTCATGTGATAAATAAATTTTAGTCTTTAAAAGTGCCACAGGACTCTTATTTGTTTTGCTGAACTAGACTAACATGGGTACCCTTTGGATCTAGGAAATTTTCAGGAGCTCAAACCAGGCCAATTTGGAGACACTGATGGGAAAACTTTCATAGTAATACTTACCTGGTTGTCAAGCTGTTCTGTTATGGGAAGTTAGCCCAGTTATTGAGATAGGATAAGACTTATATGCTTGGTCATAGGCATACTTATTGTATGTTGGCTCAGAAGTGTTATGTTAAATGTATTATGTAGATGTCCGCTGTTAAATTATTGTACAGTGCCTCCCCAGCAGAGGCTGAATGGGTTAGGAAGTTGGCGTATGTTACGGACTTGTGGTTTGTGAATAGGGGTTACACTAATTAACCACCGGAGGACCCTGGCAGGCTGCCAGGCGTTCAGGTCTGCCTAGCAACAGCTCTGGCCTGAGGGGTGAGCAGGCTGGAACCGCCCTGAGCTGGGGAGACCTCTCTCCAACGTTCGGGTGTACCTCGTGACTAAAAGGGCGCGAAGGCAAGGGACGCGCAACAGGCCCTTCTGATTGGCTGGGGGGTCCGAATTTAAGGGGTCTTCCCGCTCGGGGCCTCGGGGGTTGGCATTCGGCAGGATTGGAGGATTGAAGAGCAGCCTCCCCGAGGAGCTGAGGACCGAAGCCCACCAAGCCTCTGATCCCTGGGGTTCGGAGACTTGGACACCAGCTCCCGGGTGGAAGGCGGAAGAGGACGCACATCAGGAAGTCCCCGAAGTAAACGGAGGCCAGGGCTTAGTGAGGAAGCTGCCCTGCTTAATTGGACTTTGTTAAAGGGGCGAGAGACTGTAATCAGAGGAGCTTGAGGCACCAGAGCCTCCAAGCAGACGTGCCAAGCTGGGACCCGGAGATCATGGACCCCGAGGGATCGACAGCGTGGGTGTCGGGCCAGCGGCATAATCCAGCCGAAGAAAAATAGTAAATAGGGGTCATTGAGGTGCAAGCACCCAGAAGGTCTGGAGGGTACCCAGGGAAAAAGGGAAAGGTCTCTGTTGGCTGGTTTGGTTTGGGGCTGGGGATTTATTCTGCCCAGAACCAGTTATTGGGAGCAAAGGATCCCTAGGATCCAGGAGGGGTTTTTAAGAGGGGAACCTTGTTGCATTTGGTTTGTGCCATACCTACCTGTGTTTATACCTACCCGGGTTCAATCTTGGTTGGGGATGTATTTATCCCTTTAAATAAACTGTTATGTTTGAATTTAAGTGTTTGCCTCTGTGGGAGTGACCTTTCTATGCGAATAGGGGCGGCAGAGTGATAGAGATATCTGAAGGTGGGCACGAACCTCCTGGGACCCAGGATTTGCCCAGGTGAACTCCTTGGGGGTCCAGAAAAAATTTATCTTTAACAACACCAGACTACATCATAGCATTTGTTTCTTTATGCCCCCAAGCATTTTTAGCTCTTCCACCACCCCCAAGCCAGAGATGTACCTGGTAAGTTGGGACTCCTGGGACTTTTTTACATGAGATTTTTCAACTAGTGAGATGTATCTGTACTTGCATCTACTTTCAGTGTAGTCACATTGCACCAGTTGGAGGCTAGGATAAGTCCCACTTGTGCAAGCACTAACTTGCATCATTGGCAGTATATTTATAATAGGGTTTTGCACCAACTTAGTTGCATCAAGCTACAACCGCTAACGTAAACCCAGTCCCCAGAGATCTCCTTGCTTACTGGAGATTTCAGGAGTATCCAGAAGCAAGGCAGGAGTGGAAGGAATGTGAAGTGCCCCACACACCCAAGGAATATAGTAGTTATGTTAATTTTGCTTTTAAGTGCGTTTCTAAATGATCTGCCAGATTCCAAGTTCACTTCCCCCTCCAGCCAAACATGGACAGTCTTTCATTTTCACTTTTTTTGCATCCATTTTTATTTCTATTTATAACATGCTAAGGAACACAATAGCAACAATTTTTTTTTCTGTGTATCATCAAATCGATGGGAAAGGAATCCAATAATACTGTGACTCTAAGCATTTGTGCCTGACTCTGTGCTTCATGGTCTGTGGTAGATTGCAATTCCTCTGCATCAATTGGTAGCATATATTATAAATATTTATAACCTAGGGCTTGGGAAAATGTTTATCAGTACAGTATGCAACTTGAAGCTTTGTGAATCTCTGACTAAAATGGGATTTATCCAAGTTTTTTTTTTTTTCCCCAGGTCTGTGGATCTTTATACTAAATTGCTATTTTCTGGCAGCTTGTGCTACAAGAGGGTGACATTAGCAGAACACTGGCAAAAAATATATACATTTGGGTCTGCTTCACAGGAGATGGAAATCAATTACATGACTTCTCTGAATCTGCTGGGTTTTGTACTAGACTTGTTTAAAGACCAGTCCTTTTTATTAAAAGCTGCCTTTCTTCCCATCAGAAGTGGTTCTCTGAATCAATTTGGGGAAACACCCAGGCCAGTTAAGGCCATGCACAAGACATGTATTTATTTATTTATTTATTTATTTTTAATAACTCATTAACTGTGGCTACCTCCTTTGTGTTGCTCCATGCTTAGCAGTACAATAGATGGTTTATCAGCATTGCTCTGAGTAGGGGCAGTCCAGGACAGGACCTTTCCAGAATGACCTTGTGTATGTGGGACATCCTCGGATCTGTCTCTCTCACCTTACCCTACCCATCCCCTTTGAGGCAGTGTCCACACGAAAGAAATAGTCCCTATGCTTCTAAGCTCAGATGATCTGTCCTTACAGTATTATTAATTTGCTCCACAATATCATTTTAGCATACTTTAGAGACTATGAAATGCATTTGGGCCTCCCTAGTCAGAGGGCATAAAGCAGCCCATGAAATGACCTTGGCAGATCTACATAGTGTTCTGCAATTGCAAATAGAGAGGTGAAAGAACAACCATAGTAGAGAGGAACTGGGCAGAAAGCTACGGGTTGGTTGGTTGGTTTGTTTTAAATACCATGCTACTGGAGGGCCTGTCATGTGATGATATATTTAGTAAACCAAGTGCCATTTGAGATTCTATGTATTATAGATCTTAATTTCTTCAGCCCTCAGGCGGCTAGTGTTTGCTTTGTTGTAATATTCTCACCTAAGTGCTGGCTGGGGAGTTGAACCACTTTGTAATCGTAAGAAAATAGTATCCTTTCTCTCCATCAGAAGATGATGGAATAAATAGGAAACTCCCATTTGCTTCATCTCTAGGTCTATTAAGGAGGTTGTGCCAACTTCCTTTAAAAAATTTCCAGTGTATTACTCATGCTATTTGGGCACCAGCTGATTGCTTTGAAAAATGAAAGCTTTCTTTGATATTCTCACAGTCTGTCAGCGGATGGGTAATACCTACATAGGTGGAGAAGTTTTTTCAATGGACAAGTTCCAAAGGGGCAGCTGTGTTAATCTAGTCCAGCAAAAGAAGCAAGGAGTCCTGTGGCAGTTAAAGACCAACAAATTTATTTATCACATGAGCTTTTGCGGGAGAAAATCCCATTCACCAGACGCTTTGTGGGATTTTCTCCTCCCACAAAAACTCATGCAAAAAATAAATTTGTTAGTCTTTAACTGCCACAGGACTCCTTGCTTCCTTCAATGGACAAGATTTTGATTAAAAGGAAAAGAGTAAAAATGAGTAGGAGTAAACGTATGAGGTGACATCAACTTTTAAACACACGATTTCTTTAGAAACAAAAATGTTTTCATGATTCTTTTGTTGAGTGCTGTGGCGTGAAGGGGTGTAAAGTTGTCCCCATATGAATACCAGGACATCTGTTGTACTGAGTTCAAAATTAATTGTTTGACTTGATTCATTTCTTTGCACAGATTTAATAAGCTTTTCATACACTGTTTTAATTTGGTAATGTGGCACTTGATTTTAGTCAACTTGTTAGCATTAACATTTGCATGGAGAACAAAGAATGAAATTCAGAATTTATATCTAATGGGAATATCAGCAATTACTCCACACACAGAATGTTTGCTATTTGAATAAATTTAAACAGAAGATGCAGAAGAAGGCTGGTGCATTACTGAGAAACTAAGTTGCCTGCTTTGACTTGGCAAGGCCCCATATTACAGCAATAGCTAATCCTCTTCTCCAGAGTCTGCTAATTCTCATAGTAGCACCCTTTTCAGAGGATTCTCATTAATGAGCACAATACCACATAAAAAAAAATTAGCCATTTGGCCAGTCCTGTCCTCTTAATTTACAGCTAAGGGGAAGGGCACATGAGAAGTTGGATATTAATTTCTGTTTGTTTGGCATTGTTACCTACTGGTGAGCCAGGAGAGGCTGACTTTATCTTCCAGCAGTAGTTTTTTTTAATATGCATTTCTGACATATTTTGTCAATTTGCATACATCAAAGCAGCAGCCCCAGAAAAACAAAAGAGATAGCAAATAACAATTGTTTCAAATTATATCTTAATTGGGTGCAGATGCTGTCTGTGCTCTCCAAAACTTCTTTTGAACCAGCAGATGGCCTGTTAGTTTTGGGATATGGAGCATTATTTTCCATCTCACTTTTCTTCCTGTGTCATTTGGATTACATGTTAAATTGGATTTGGATAGGAGTGGGGAAGGTAATACCCTGTTTAGACCTGTCTAGCCTATGAAAACACTGATTCCTTGCTGGCATTATATGAGCAAATTTGCAGTAATTCATGTTCATAAGCAATGTAACACCATGCTTTGCCTTAAAATCCAGTTTAGCCCATGGGAGATTGTGCTCAGAAATATATCAGGATGAAAAGAACCTGTCAGACCTTTCCTGAAATAAGAAAGTGATTAACTGTAGCCAATATTATATTACATCATTAAACATTGTGTTCAAAATGCAGGTAGTTTCCCTGGCTATGTTAAACTTCATGAAACATCTGCTTTCTTCCACCAGTTCCTCTATTATTACTACTCTTTAATAGAAAGAGGGAGAACCTTAGTAGATCAGTGGGCAATAAATCAAAGGCCTATCTTTAAAAGACTTGCTGTGCAGTGCTTATGTCCTCTATAACAGTGTGTCATACAAGTTTCAGGAGGAAATCCCTGATTTGGGCCGAATCTAATGCAACAAGCATGTAAGTGATAGTTTGAAAAGAGAAGCCACTTGTAGAGAGAGACCCTAACCCCCATCAAGGGCAGGGGGAGGGTTGAGCAGCACCTGCTCCCACAGAATGCAGATCGTCGTTCTTAAATTTGCTGCATGAAGTACTATTGTAGCCATGTATCCAGGTCCCAGGATATTAGAGGCAAAGTGGGTGAGGTAACTTCTTTTATTGGACCAACTTCTGTTTGTGTGAGAGACAAGGCACTTGCATTTTTGACACCTGCAGTAACAAGAGAGTGAAACGAGTGAGGTTGGTTGTTTTCATGCTCCTGTTATCCTGCTGAGCACAGAAGTTGAACTGCTTTGTCAAAGGACCTGGGTTTTGTGGTGTCTTCCAATGCCCCTCTCAAAATCATCAGTCCATGTTCCTAAATACAGTGCCCAGACTCTAGTTTCTAGAGCACGATGAATGCATTGGGCAGTGCAGGTGTCTCTCTCAATAAGTCAGAAAGAAGGACATCAGCCGTATGGTGATGGCTTGCACTGTCTCTCAGCCACTAGGTTGCTTTGGTTGATATTGTTTGCGCTCGCAGGCTGTGATGTTTTCTTCCACTCTAGTGTGAGGCAAAACAGTTCCACCTACAAAGTCCTTTTAATAGCTCCAATCCTTCTCTTGGCTTATGCTTTTCTTGCTTCATTGTGTGTCGTTTTAAAACTAAATAAATAAGACACCTATCCAAGGCTGTAGACCCCCCCCCCCACATAAGTAATCACACATTAAATATATTTACATTAAATATCATTAGTTCTGCAGAAACGTGGCTTGCCATTCTGCTTCTTTCATCATGTAAGGACCAGTCCCTCAGCTCTCTCCAAAAACTCTCAGTTGTCTTTTGGCTTAACAGGACAGTCACCAAATCTGAGCTATTTTGGATCTGGGGAGGAGAACAAGTTGAGTGTTTCAGAGCCCTCAGAGAACAGCCTGCCAGCGACCCTCCTCTCTCGTGTCACTGTGCCTCTACCTCCAGCATCTGTGCTGCCAACTGTCATTGTGACCCAGGGAAAGGCCTTGTAATGGAATTGGGTATGTTTCTGATGATATTATGCTTTTATTTTGTGGTTCACTGGGAACTTTGGGAAATTTGAGTGGAAAAACAGTTAGACAGAATGTTAAAGTTTGCTTTATATTTATTAGCACTACAGAGACAGTGAACATCATGCTTTTCTTAATTTCATTCCCACTACAAAATATGGCTGTCCAGAAAAAATATCAATCAATTTGTGTAAAATCAAGTGAAGCCGATGCTCTGTGTCTTGCAACATCTGTCTGATGATCAGGTACTTGTGGTCAAAAGGAATTTCCATCCTATGAGAAATACTGGTATTTCTGTGTTCTGGGTTCTGTCTCAACTTAGCCTGAAAACTTTTAAATAACAAAAACGGTTCTGGAATAAAAAGTGGCACAGTTTGATTTGGAACTGTCAAATAAAAACAAAATTATTTCTGTTGAAAATAAGCCATTTCAAGACTTTGACAGTCAACACTGATTAGAAGTGAACCTTTTATATTGAATTGCCATTTTGACTTGCTTTAAAATGACAAAATGGCAAGTCACAGATAGAAGTTTAGTTTCATATAGGCATGTTGATGATGCTGCAGAAAATCAAAAGACTTTTTGTCAAAATTGACATTTTTGATTTTGGGGTGGGGGAAAACACATTTGTGTTTATGAAAGAAAACATGTTTTCATCTGAAAATTTTGACAAACTGGCTGTAACAGTAAAGTGAAAACTTGCTGAAGACATGTGAGACACAACTCAACTTCACAATTGGGTGGGATAAGCATATTAAATGAACAGTCAGTACTGTGGTGCAAGTCTGACAGCAGAGGAGCAAAAATCACTGCAGTAAAAACTCAATGTAGGCTGGTGATATGGTCAGGTTGGATGGAGGAGCACGTGGTGTCAAGCTGGGGAGTTCTACCAGGGCTGTGCTGTGTTTGGGATGAAGTAAATAAATCCAAGCTGAGTCGTCATACAGTTTTGGTAGGAGGGTTGGTTTGAATGATGATACCTGGAGAATACGCAAAAACCAGTGCACGACATTTTAAAAGTATCCCAGATTGTCCCAGAGTGTATTCTGACTTTGCAAAATCCAGGTGATCTTCAATCTCTCATCTTCCATGAGTACAATGGAAAGAGAGGAGGGGCTTCTCCCTGAGCAAGTCATACAACCTTGAGGCTATCAAACAGCTTTTGCACAGCAAGCAATAACTACTTGCTATTAGGACCTTCTGAATCTAGCAGCCCCTTTGAACAGTCTCTGTGCATGGATATCATTCCCGTATCTCTAAAATGCAACAATTATGTAATGGTCGCATGGGCGTTTGAGAAGGAGGAAGGGAGCAGTAATATTAATACTTTAATATTAATACAATAAGAGGGTGTGTCATTTGGAATGGTTTGCATGCCTATTCTGACAACACCCCTAAGAGAAGTCGAGAAAGGAATATGGAGAGCATCTCTGTGACAAGTGACTATTTGAGGAACATAAGAAAAATCAGTCTCTGAGCCAGGGTTTGAATTTAGGAGTTCTTGGCTCCCAGTCCTGTACTCAAGCCAGGAAGCTACTCAAGAATTATTTATCCCTTTGAAATTAAAAAATCTCTTAGGTAGGCAGTATGATAGCTCACACGGGATTTAGCCCATGTGCAGGGGGTGGTGTAATTCAATAGGGAAAATGGCATGGAAGATGAAAGGCAGCGTGGAGATTCATGCGGTTTTCTCCAGATGCTTTCTGAAGGCAAACTGCACCCAAGGCTAAGGGTTATTGTGACTAATTAGTTAATATTTTTATGTCTCTTAAAGATGAAAAGTGCTATAAACACATTTTGGCCTGAAGTGGACACCTGTAGAGCAAGAAGCCAGTAAATATTAATCTGTTTAAATTCCTCTTGTAGTTTCAACTGGATAAATAAATCTTAGTGCTCTCATGCCAAACTGGAAGCCAGGAGTTCTTGAGTTCTAATCTTGGCTGTGACTGACAGTCTGAGAGCTCTCCAGGTTCATCCATCACTGATTTATATGAAATAATGATGGGTAAATGACTAAGGGTTAAAATTTAGGCCCAGATTAGCACCAGCAGTTCTGCATTTTTACTCACAATTTATATGAACTGTTCAGACTTCTGGAGTCTGCAAAAGTGGGCTGGAAAACTAACATGAACAGACTTTCACATGTTTTTTTCCTTGTAGTTCTGCACCTATTCATGGTTGCAAACAATAGAAAAGACGTCATTCTTGCTGTGTTTTATCATTTCTGGTTCCAGTGCCAAACAGAAACTGGAATCGAAAGAACCATGCACCTGAATTTTCAAAAACGTAAAGTTTCAGCTGGCATGCTGCCTTTCTAAGCTATGGTTAAAGGATTGGGGGGGGGGGGGGGGTTGGTTGGTTGGTTGGTCGTTTTCATTGTGATGGTTTATCACTTGGTTCCTTCCTGCAGAAGAGGAAGGATTTGTAGAGAAGAAATTTAGAGTCACTTATTCTTGAATTAAGTGCATTTGCACACCACATTTAAAGTTCCTTTTTGGGAAAGTAAGAAATAGCAGTAACAGCCTCTCGTCATTAGTATGTTGTCAAGCTCCAAAAGGTCAGTCTTCAAAGTGTCTGATGTGGGATTTTTCTCCCATGAAAGCTCATGTGATAAATAAATTTGTTAGTCTTTCAGTGCTACAGGACACCTTAGTATGTCACTTTGTCTGCACAGGGAAGAAAGAGGGGATATATGAAGATTCAGGTTAAGAAAAGAAACATAAAATCAACAAATAGTGCTTCAGATTTTCTTTTCTCTTGGGAGTATTCCAAAGATCCATCCATAGAGGCAGCAGCAGTTCAAGAGGGAAAAGGCTGCACTAGATATTGTGTCATGATGATGGGTTATCAAATGAAGCATATGTGTAAGTCAGCTGCAGTTTTTAACCAAAAGAATTTTTTTGTCTGGACTTGGAAATGTATCCAATTGTAAAAGAAGGACAGGGATAAAGTTTACCAATCTCTCTTCCGCAAGTCTTGATTTGGATTTGAAAGAGGAAAGTTAAGTAGAGATGGGCAAGTTATATAATTTGTATTGCAGTCTAAATTACAGTTTCTCCCAACAAGATTGACTAGGTGAATTTAAAAAAGAAAAAAAAATCTCATGGTAGTAAAATGTGATCCATTATGTAGATGTTAACTGCTAATGAGGTGCTTCCTGAATGGTGAAAGGCAAGAGAAAGGAGTTTGGTGAAGCAGAAATCTTTTCCTTTATGTGGTTCACACAAAGAACTTTTCTTTGAAAGTATTTGTGTCTGTGAGCTAAATTTGGGCTTAGTTTTCTTTTGTTCATGTTTGCATGAACTTCCTTTAAATGACATCTTTGTCTTTCCACTGTGTGGAATGAGTTCAAATCTCATTATTGTTCCTTGACTTTTCTATAAAATTAAAACCTCATACTCATAAATATTCTCTTATGGTTTTTATCGGTCTTCTTGTCTGATGACAGACCTTTGGTTCTAAAAGTAATTTCTATTTGTGACTTAATTATTTTTACTTACTTGGATTTAGCCATTGTCATATTTTGCTATGAAATGGTACAAAATTATTGAAGATCCCCAAATCTGGACTCTGGAATATTTTGTCATCTTTCCCTAAGTTATTTCCCATCTCTGAGAGATTTAAAACCCCAATGGTTTCTTGGGGCTATCCTTGTAATGCTAGAAATAGTGAGCTCTGATTGGTCACATGAGTCTCTTGGTATTATTTCTGTTCCATGACTGTAGAAACACTAACACGCCAAATTGTTGACGGAATTATTAGTGATGTAGGTTCTGATCTTGCAATAAACCATACATGAACAGACTGCTGCGCTCAGTGTGTAGAAAGGATCTGTCCATGGAGAGTTTGTTTCAGGTTTGGGGACGTAAGTGAAAAGCAGCATCGCAACGGTGGATGGATTTTTTTTTTTTAAGACTTTATTTTGCTCCACTCCCAGACGTTCCAGAAGCAGAAAGAGGCTACATTGATCAAGCAAATAATTTTCTGCAAATTAATTGCTGTGCTGTACTCTGAAAAGAATTAACTTCTTTGATTATAGGAGACACAAGTACAGAACATGGCAACTACAAATAACCCATTCCTACAAGTATATAATGTAGAGTTAAAATTAGACGGGATGGCTTGTGAATTGCCACAGAAGGGGGTCAAAGTAAATACAGAAAGTGTTGATTCTGTATAGAAACTCTATTTACAGCCAAATAATTAAAAGATAGTGTTGCCTTCTCTGGTTTGATCACTTACATTCTTGTTGACATTTCATTGATGTAAACAGCAGGGCAGCCAACCCTGAGCTCAAGGAAAATAATCTGTAGCTCAGCCAGATGCAAGGTAACGATTTTAGCATGCTATCAGCTCTGTTGGATTCATCAACTGTTCTCTGTTGATCCTTGTTTTTGTAATTGGTTAATCAAGAAATCAATTACAAGGTAAAACATACTCCAATTTGGAAAGGACTAGACATTACGATAAAGAACCTGATGTGTCACAACCCTGACAGCAGCTGCCATAACACAGGCCCTGTGGGTAAACCAGTGCTTCTTTCTCACTGTAGCCCATGCAGTGGCATTTGTAGCATTCAATCACTCTGTGCAATGCCCCACAAATGTTTTTAAAATGCTCAATAAACTGTAAGCCTTAAGGATCATGCTACCTGCCCAAAGATCAGGTTTTTAAAAAGGGTTCAGAAAGGTAAGGTGGATCTTGTCCTTGATGCAGAACGTTTAACCATCTGCTTTTTTCCTTCTGGTTTGTATAATTAGTAAGTTTTTTTTGTTTTTTTAGGTAGATTAATTTCCATTCGCATTTGCTCTTTCCCATTTGAGTTGAGCTTGGAAGATGTTTTCTAATTCAGCTGTGTATGGAGTTAAAAATAGGGAAAATCCTGTGCTATAATTTTAACATGTCTCCTCTTAAAAAGGATTGATGGAGTGATGTGAGTTATAGAGCATATGTAATTGTTGCGTAGGTCTTTGTGGTGACTTGATATCTTGGTCTTGTAGAAGTCACTGAATTGTGACATCTGTACGGGTAGGCTTGTTTTTTAATGAGGATGAACTCTAGACAAAAAATAGCAGACTGGAAAGTAATGTTTCTTTTAACACTTACCTGAAGTTACACATGTTGAAGAGATCCTGTATTTTATTATATTGTACTCAAATGTGAAGCAAAGGCATGTGTTTGTCTTTTCCCAGCGTTTAACAAAAAAAAAAAAAAAAAAAAGACAATTTTAAAACTTTACCAAAAAGCCTCCAACCCCATTATCAGAAAAAATTGCATGTTTTCAGTTGAACGACAGGCAGGTTCATCCTTAATTTCCTGGTCCCTCCAAGATAACCAGAAGTTACTGTATAGGTCTATGTCTTCGTTATCCATTTCAATGTGCTCTGTTGCCCAAAGCTCGACCTAAAGCTCCAAGATGAAGACTGTGGTCAATAGTGCAGCTCCTCTGGCACAATATGGAACAGTCTTAAATAAGGGTAAAGAACTGCCATGCAGGAGGTATAACTTACCGGGGACTGCCCAATGACTCTTGAATGAACTCCCCCTGGAACTAAGGACCACAAACCTAGCAACATGTATCTTTAAAACAAAGTCTACCAAAACAAGACGCTTACTGCTCACATTTCTCCCCCTGGGGCAAGGATGAGAGAACAAACACGACAGATTGTAGTCATGACTCTACTGGAAGGTGCTCAGGAGCCACAGAGATGAACATGGTGTAAAACCTTTGCAGAACAGAACCTAGTTGATCTGCACTATGTCTTACCAGCACTAATATGTGGACCAGATGCAGCAATGGAGAGGAGTGCGTGTTTGACCATGTGTTTGTATGTGCTGCGGGCAAGGCCATTAGATAAAGTGGTGCTGGGCCATTGGCTGTGACATCAGTATTGGCTCTTACCCGCAGCAGTTGAAACCCAGGGTCTGTGCTTCAGTATGCTGCCAAAGGGCAAATCTGATTTGAGGGTGGCATTCTACTAGCATAGGTTGGTGAGATTATAGTGCATTTTGTAAAATAACCTGTCATGTTACAAAGCTGAAAGAGAGGGTGTGTGTTGGGGGGGGAGGGATAGAGAGGGTGTTAGGTGCAGTTATATCGTTTCAAAAGGAACATTTCCTTGCTTGACATTCAGCACAAATGTTATTGCCGAAATGCAACGCAACTTAATTGGCGGTAGTATGTGAAGACAAATGAGCGTTTAGGTCAAATCTTCAGTTTTTGAATCTGACAGTGAAGAAATTGTGGGCTTTCCCATTTGTTTTAAAAATAAATCACAAAAAATGGTGTCAGTTTTTTCCTGTCATGCAGAAGTTCCAAAAGATATTGATCTAATCCTTCGTCATTCCTGTATTAGAATCTTGCTCTGAGCCACTTACGTTCTTCGATTAGTGATGTGACAATTCACGTTGTGCAGAAGGAAAAGGAGTATCAGCCATCTGTGCTGAGATTTCAGCTGTGTAATGGGGACTGGTGAATGTTCTTTTCTCCCCATAACTGTCCTGTATTAATACTCAATGCTGCATCTGCTTCTCTGTGGCTTGAAAGTTCTCTCTCATTTGTTGCTCTAAACCAGTGAAATTTTGGAAAGAATTCGCCTCACCTTTGAACAAAAAATCTAAAGCATCAAATGTTAATGATAGAGATAATAGCAATTCTGTTAGAAAACACAGGGGCCTCATTTTCAGAAGTGCTGAGTACCCACAACGCCATATGAACAGTAACTGTGGCTATTCAGAACCTCTGACAATCAAGCCCTGCATTTCTACAAATCACCTTCACAGTGATCACAGCAGCCATGCACCATCACCTGAGTAGAAGCTATCTGAAATGTTTGAGTCCACCCACACACACACTAAAATCCAGCTCTGGGTAAAATCAGTCTCACGTCTGTGAACAGTTTTATTATTAGCCTATGACCAGAATGTATGAAGGGGTGTTTTTCAAGCTGTGTGCCGTGTCCTTGAGTTGGGCATCTCCAGTTGGGTGCTGGGTTTGATTCAGTTTGTGTTGGCTGTTAAGAGTTTTGTTGTTTTTCAATTTGCTTGTGATGTGTGGGAAAGCGGTTGTAGTGTAGATGCAGGAGCCAGCTGTTGCTGCATAGGTGCATCTGTGTTGCAATATGATTCACAAGTGTCGTAAGGGGGCATTAGGGGTTTATTACACACTAAATTACCAACCATGTCCTTGTGGAGTTCTAAGTTAGTTGGCAATTGACTTTCATTTACAGTAGCAGAATTTGCTTTGCCTTCTGGCTTCTGAGCCATTAAATTACACTTCACTACACAAGTGTGAGGGCCAGAATTGACTCCTTCCCTTTACTCCTGTTCCACCCTCCCTGAAGTAGAAGCTGAGCTTTCTCACATAATTCTGTGGCTGTAAATGCGGAGACTTGAAGAAGAGCAACCATTTTCATAAGATTTTTCAATAAAATTGCCGGAGTTGGCAACAGTGGTAGTTCTTTGTAATGTATTGGGTGGTGCAGAGAGTGTGTCATCTTTTTCTTACTCATCTCTAGCTCTGTTAGTAAAATAATGACCCCAAATTTGGTCTGCTCGCCTGGCTCGGCCTGCCACTGAATTCCAGGTACACGAGAACAGACCCAGGCTACAATGTACTTTCAGAGTTCTGAGCACCTGGGGTGGCTGTTGAATTGTGAATGCTCAGCGTTGAGATTATAGAACACTACTGATACAAGATAAGACCTACTACTTCTCTCTGACTTAGCCCTTATTGGAGTGACTTGCCCTTTAGTGTAAAGAATAATCAGAATTTCTGAAGGCACTTGGTATATTTATTTTAATTATATTCCCCAGGGGATACTGTGTTTGTACTGTTCTTTAAAGCTGGCTCCCATGTTGATGGGATTTGTGTCGGCAATGGTATATTTTAGCGAAGAGTGTAGAGATTTAAGGAGCTGTCTCATAATCTATATTTAAAAAAAAGAAAAAAGACCTTGGCAAATCTGTTCCAAGGCAATTTTTTTTTGGAAGAGTTAGCATATCTCTCCCAAACCTCGCCTCTGCTTTCTTTACCACTGTTGGCCTGGTGCTTTTCTTGCCGAGATGAAGACCAGTGAACTGCTTTTTTCATAAGTGGAGCCAATTGCCAGACTTACTCATTGTGTTGCCAGGGTGCCAATTGACCAGCCACAAGTGATTTGCTTATGTCACCTCTGCAATGCCTGCTGTGTTTGTCAGCTCAGCTCTAATGCAGGAGCCCAAGAGGAGTTCTCCTTCATCCCACTTCGTTTCTGAATAATTTAGTGCATTTTAGTGAGGGCATGCTAAATGCTTTTATCTGATCTAATGTAACTGAAGGGTTTTCTATACGACCCATTGCTGTGGTATCCAAGCATTTTCCAGAAATTTAAATTTACCTAGTGACTTCATTGGCGGACTTCAGGGAGTTCTCTGCTCATCTCTCCTTTCTGGATTAAGAGGCTCTGCTTGGGGAATATTTTTTCCCCCCTAGCTATCTCTACTCAGTTATCTTCAAGATCAGGGCAGGAAATGAAGCAGGGCTGAAAGGTCAGGAGCATATGGAGAGCGCTAAGGACAGCCTGCTGAAAAACACACTTCATTCTTCCCTGCCATCCCAGAAAAACAAAATTTTACTGTTGGCTAGGCAGAGAAAACTTCAAAATAAATAAATAAAACAAAACAAATTTAAAAATGCAGGTCTCCCTGGAGAGAGAACCATTTAATGTTCCCTGGGTCATGGATCAAAGTGCAGTAACGTGTATGTAGGGTAGCAATAGAGAATAAGAGAGAAAGGAAGAAAAACTTTCATGACTAATAATCAAAGATGGGGGCATGAGGTTTACCTTTTTATTGCTGTGTCCCCTGCCAGTGACACAAACATTCAGTCCTTTTACTTGAGGAAAAATGCAAGGAAAGTACCAGAAACTGAATGTGAGCCTATTCTGGCTTATATCTAGCACTAATCTGTTGGCATAATTTTCCCTGGAATTGTTTCTACCAGGCTGCCAAGGGGAAGCAGTGAGGTAACAAACTTGGTCCACAGCAGCTCTTGTTTGTAAGCAGCTTTCCTAAGAATTCACCATGTATGGGCAAATGCTCTGAAGAGAAGCTTTTTGCTGAACCTTGAGGAAAGACTCCCTTTTCAACCTTATTTTTAAATTAAGGCGAGACTTCAATGAGATGCTGTGTAGAGTCAGACAGGGAAGATCCACTCTCCAAATAAAGAGAAGTTACTTGGTTTCTAGGTGACGGAAGCTTTAATCTTCTTTCCTTCTGGTCCAGGTAGTTGGGCTTGGTCGTGGGATTCTGCATGGAGCAGAAGGTAGGAAACATCCATCGTCCTCATCTGCAGGGTAACAGTGAGTCTGATCATCAGCTGCTATTCCACCTGGCTTCTGAAATGAGCCATGCTCGACTGATCTACACACTGTAATCTATCACCACCACCATGGGCAACTTCTATGGACTTGAGTTACGAAGCATGTGTGTCTGTGTGCCACTGCCTGCGTAACCAACTCCATTTGGGTTGCGAGGAGGGTATGAACACACAAACACTTTGTGCAAAAATGCATGAGTTTCCAGTGGTGATGTCATGACATCACATGTATTTTCATATTGTGGCGGTGTCCAAGCCGTGAGATGCAAAAAGATTGTCCTATGGGAATGTGTGGGCTCTCAGTGAAGAATTTGCAAAATGCTTGGGCTATTTTCTATTAGTTTCTGTGACTATGTTCCTCCAGAGTGTTCACAGTCTTTGATAGTTGCTTTCCATCCTGCTTGTCCTTGACTTTGAAGATATTAATATTTATGCAGCAGGTGAAATCCTGAATAAGGACATCTCTGAAGCATTTACTTTGACCACCCTGCTGTGCTGTCTGAGTTGGAGTTTGCTACAAAAACCTTTTTGGGGGGAGATGGAGTGGCGAGGAGAACTCTCTTTGCTCATTCCGATAATGTCCATCTAAACTGAGCTTTGATAGTCATTGCCGTAATGCTGACTGGTTTTGCTTTTCGACAATGTTAATGTTTGTATGTGGATCTTCAGAATAGAGTAGGGACCACATGTGTAAAATTTGTCAAGTTGCTTGATGAACCAGACACTAAAGAGAAACACAGTCCCAAATGCTGTGTCTACAGCTAGCCCTGTCTCTTTTCTTCCTTTAACTTGCTTTTTGCAGTCCCAAAATCCTGCCTTTACTTTACTTTTCTATTGTCTCTTTACTACCCTGCTCTTCCCCTTACTGATTCATCTGCCTTTGGAACCTGCTGCATCCCTTCCATGGAGGTGCAAGAAGAGGAGGCCATGGTAGTTTTCTCTTAAGAGGAACTCTCTAGTGTATCTTTCACACTGGGTGGAGTCCTTTTCCTCCTTCCATAAGGCTTAAAAATATCAACATTGGATATTTTCGTCTAGGCTGGTTATCCAGTTGATTGCTTCATGCGATGCAGAGTGGATAGCAGAGAAATCACCAAGAAATGATCATTTGGGATATTTATTGATTGTTTTAAGTCTGTTATCACAGTTACAAATAGGATTGTATCTTGGTCCCAGTTAATGGTGAAAGTAGGCTCATTTGCTGTGTGATGTACGGATGCGATTCATCATGGGTCATATTTTCCATGGGAGTGAAAAACCACTGGGTTCATTGGCTGGATCCTTGACGTGTATAACTGGGATGTTGGCATTCTTTGAGCTTGCCTGTCATTCATCTTCAGGAAACACCTCTGAAACTTGAAGCTGTTGCACTGCTAGACAAAAGGGTTTTCTTGATTTTTATTTCCATTTTTTTTAGTCAGTATCATGGTATTTAGATTTTCATTTATTGGAAGATCCTAACTCCATGGAATTTTGATGGAACTGCTGAAGAATTCTCATATTGCAATGGAATTTGGGGTGGCTATATATGTGCAAGTATGGGGAAGCCATTGTTGTAACATTTATTTTTCTATGCCTGTAATAACTTGCATGGTGGTGTTGAGTTGAGAATTGACAAGTGGTTTGTAGAATCTGTGTATCCAGATGGGTGGACAGTATTTCTCACTGGAGTGGATAAGGTCCAATTAAGAGATTTTATAGTTTATTTGGGAGAGCGGGGTTGGGGTTTGTGTTTTTGTTTTTTGCATCAGCTCTACCAGGTCATTCTACCAGTTTCTGGATGAGAATTTTGTTGTGAATCTTCTTCAGGTGCTGGCGGTATGTGTGAGGCTGCAGTCTATTATCACACTAAGATATTTCAGGATAGGATCATAGCTTACCTCCTGGCCACCCTAACCAGGGTGGAGTGATTGGGCAACAAACATCTTGGTGTGGATGAGCAAGTGGAAGTACTGTGCTTTTATTTAAGCTTTGTGCCTTCCCATAACTGATAAGATGATGAAATACAAAATGTGAAGCCCTCCTTTGAGGGGAAAGCGTGCAGCTTTTAAAAGCCTTAAAATAATTAAAGTTCAACCTGGTGGCCTGAGCTGCTGGCTGCCTTTGTGCTGTCAGCATGAGTTTGTATCACTGTGCAATCACAGTTGACATATCCAGACATATCGGATAACATGCTTGATGAATCTCCCTAAAGAACAATTTTTATAATTGGGTGTTAGGCGGAAGCCAGATTGCTAGCTCAGTTAGTTAATTATGGACTGGGAAGAACAGACTTGCTTCATAACACAGATGTGAATTGCCTTACTCTCATTCTTTAGTGTCCTGTTGATTTGTTTTGGGTTCAGTTTGCAGAGGATCGCTGGTATCCTACAGCAGCTCAAGAGTAGTGACTACTGAATAAAAATAGTGGAGATTAGTTGTAAGTAATCCTTAGGGCTTGATTTTGCCACTCTTACTCTTGGAGAGCAGGTTTTCTAGGTAAATACTATTCATCATGGATAAAGCTGGTAGACTCGGGCCCCTGGAGTGTTTTCTCTTTGCAAAGGTGTTTTCTGTAATTGATGATAAAACTACATTGCCATATGGTTCATTATCCTGCCTGACCCCAAATGCAATACAAACTCTATTACTCACTGTCAAAGCGGCTTCCTGGAGAGAAGAGCCCCATGCTGAAACAACTTCATGGAGACTTTTAAAAGTTTTTTGTTTTCTCAAAAGCCTTAAAGAGGAGGAAAATATTTGTGACTTTTTCCTGGAATATCTTTTCTGATGCTCTTGCTGCTTCATGAACAGAAAGTTGAACCTGTGGCTGCTGCTTGCTTCTCTGTGGTGGTTTGGAGTCATCACTTTGGTTGAATATATTTTTCTCCTGAAATCTCAGATGCTGCTTTGTTGAAAGAACACTTATTCTTCTCTTCCTTTCCTTTCATTACCTGCTGCAAACCATGCACTTCAAAAAAGGCAGTGCCTGTCCTCAGAGCCTTTGTCAAAATCAGAGCCATAACTAGGTTCCTCAGCACCTGGGTTGATCAAGCATACTAGCACCCTCTTTTGTCGGGTCTTGATCATTTCTCCCTCTTAGTGCTTTGCACTGCGGGTGATTGCCCTCCTCATCCTGTGCTGATCTAAACAGAAAGAAAGTTGAGTGATTCAGCATGCAACTGTAAATCATGAGCATCAGAATTACTGGGGACTATTTCTACCATACCATCAAATCTCAAGTCTTCTTTTTTCCCCTCTCTAAGGGCATGTCTGTACTTTGGTTAAAAGCCTGTATCTGGTCTGTGCCAGCTGACTTGGGCTCAGGCTGGAGCTGCAGCTCTAAGACTTTGAAGTGGAAGAGTTCCTGAGCTCAGGCTGCAGCCTGAACTGAACACACAAATTGTGGTTAGAGGACTTGTTAGCCTGTGCCCTGCAAGTCCAAGTCAGCTGGCATAGCTGGCTGTGGGTTTTTAATTGCAGAGTAGACATACCAAAAGGGGGAGATTATTTTCAAAGGCAGGCAAGCTCCTGATTCCTATGGACTTTTAATGGGAGTTAGGTGCATTTGTTCATTTGACAACATCCTCCTAATAGACCAAAATATTCTGGTTTGGGGGGCCTCTTGACTTTTGTGAGTTTTGTGTGATTGAAATTATGTAGGATATCTTGGATTTTTTTTACCTAGCTGCTTCATATCTGGAAAGTTTTTTGCTTCATGAACACAGTGGCTCAAAAAAGTCTTTGACCTGTTATTTTGTATTACGTTTGTCTGCATCCCAAGATTGGCAGTAAATGTGGACAGTTATTATAGGCCATGGATCCGGGGAGAACTAGAAAAGTGGCCTATGTAATAACACGAACAAAATTTTAGTCTTAATGTGCCACTAGACTCCTTTTTTGTTTGCTGAACTAGAGTAACCCCTTTTGGAACCTGTCAATATGTCAATAGTGTATCTCATTGGAAAAGCAAACAAGTTTTTAGTCTCCTGGTGACTTTTTGTTTCTTTCCATATTATCTCAGGTCACTTCCTATGAATTAGTGGTTTATGGTATATCCCCTTTGCTTGATACTGGTGCTTTTTTTTTAAGCTCGTCAGACATCGTCAGTCCTGTAGTAGGAATTCCATCACATAAGAAGATTGACAGGTCCCTCTACTAGGAAGCAAAATTGTCAAAGGCCTTCAGTGCCCAAGAAATTTCATTTCCTATCAGTACCAAAAATAGGCAGCCATTCACAGTGGAGATATCTGAGGGACCTCAGGTCTTTTGGCATTGTCTTCACTGGAAAAAAAGGTGTTTGGTGGTTTTGGGGGGGTTTTTTTGTGTTTCGGTTTTGGGGTTTTTTTTGCCATCCAGGTAGTTTATCTTGCTACTGATGACAGTGTGAAATCCTAATGGAAGCACGACCTGGGTGGTAGTTACTTCAGTGTGGCTAGTCAAGATCAATCCAATATGTCCCACTTGAACAAAAATTGCCAGTTCCCAGGAGACTGAAACCTTCAGTTTAGGTCCAAATCCATCCTACAAAGTACACACTTCCCCTTGTTTTCCCACCAGTGATTTGAGATGGAAAGTCCACTTCTAAGGATCAGAGGGTAAATCTGCCTCTGTGGCCTTTCAGTCCGTAGCCTATCAAGTACAACCAGTAATAATAACGGAGCCAATTCGTGCTGTTTTTGTTGTTGTTTTATGTCTTCCCTACGTACACTGAGAAGTGATCTGATACCACCAACACATTGCAGTTGAGGCCAATGAATAGCTGTGGTATGTTGGTACATTGTTGACATGACTCTGATGGGTTGGGTTTGATCTGGAGACAAAAGGTTCCATGACCCAGTGCTCCCTATTTTTGATCTCACATAAACAATGTTGCTTTCTTTGCCAAACTGTATTATTTCCAGCTCTCTTTCTTGCTTGTTCGCCAAAGTTGCGAATGCGGTCTTTTTTTCCAGTGACATCACTTTGTGTTCAGTGGGTCTCACGATCAAGGCATGACACAGATTTGTATTCAGAACATAATTGGATGTCAGCACCTACGTGGCTCATCTCTGTGCACGTTTTTCAAAAATGACGTGCTCAGTTTTCAGAATCAATTACAAAATCAGCATAATGTAAACATGGCCTCTGCATATGTCAGTGCTGTGACTCATTACTCAATTAAAAAAAGCAAGCAGGCTTCATTCAAATTAATGCTAGAGCTGAAAAGTTTTCTAGCAATCCTTTCTCATTTTTTGGTGTATAGTCAGCTATTAAACTGAGAATAAATATTCTGAGTGATGGCAACAGTGGCCTGCTCTCATATGATCTCTTGCCTGAGCAACTCGGTTGTCTTTTTTGTCCTTTTTGAGAAGGCAGCAGAATTGAGTGTGTCAAGCTTGTGATTTTCTGTTGGAGGCAGAAGCGTACAGATCGCCTCTTCTTAATAATGTGGGGCCAGTTGTTCAGTTGAAGGAGAGCGACATTTGCGCATTTGTAATCTCCATCATTTGCTGCTTAATTGTATCAGCAAATCAGTAGCATTACCTCAGTTGTTTAAAACTGGTATCTTTCCTGGTGGTGATGAAATTTACAACAAAGGAGTTGGAAGAGGGGGGAAAAGGTGGAGGGTTCTTTCATGTCACTATTTACCTTGTCTAAATACAATCACATGGGCTTGTATCATTAACCTCTTCATGCTTGACATCAGAGTCCTCCTTTGGTCTTCCAAAAACTAAGCAAAGAAAGTGTTTTGCTCTAAGGACTTGTACAATGCTCTTATTATAGTCCTTGCTATGTATGGGGGCTTCATGAGCATGGCAAGAGCCTGAGATTGAGAAGAGCCCATCAAAAATTTAGAGGCGGAAGCAATCGGGAGGATTATTTTTAAGGCCCGAACATGAAAATATTTTAATGTATATTTTAAAATATTTTCCTTCCCTCAGCTCTTTGACTCCACACAAGGGCAGAATGCATGAAAGAGACTGCTAGCAATTGAGTTCCAGCTTTGCAGCTGTCATTCTCCAGCATATTGATGTGACAGCTTCATAGCACAAGATTTAATCTACAAATGGTAGATTAATAAAGAGGCTGATAGGAGGAATTATCATTTTGGAATGATCATGTGCCTGCCTTATTTACTTCATTTGTTTATGTCTAAGGGTGTTTTCCACCTGTAGCCCCAGAGATGTTGCACACGGCACTGTTTACAGAAGGAAATGCAACACCTAACATTAACTCAGATAACTAAAAGGCTACGCTCCAGGATTTATGGTATGGTGCGCGCGACAGTGTAACACTATCTGAGCGCAAGTGCTGTGGTATGACAGCCACTCAGGAAGTGTCTGTCTGAGAAACAGGTGGTTACATAGGATTTGAGGCCCTAATTCTCTCTCACTGTACCTTCACGTAGTATTCAGCTGTTGGGCTTCTTCGATGGTCATGTAAGGGCTTCTCTACTTGGGAAAACTGAGAGGCATATCTATGGTGGAATACTTAGTTTACTGTAGCTTTGTATAACTCCACAGTATGGACATCTCTTCTGAAATAAGTTACTTTTATGGAGTAATTCTTCTGCTGTAGCTGTGCTGGTCATTTCCCTGTGTATCAAATCCTTAAACGACAAACTCAAAGCAAGGAGATAGCAAATGGATGGCTCTTATAAAATGGCCTTTCTTAGGATTTAAGATAAAGTGAGATGGACAGTTCTTATGGACCTATTTTTAAAAAGGGACAACAGAGTTTCATGTTACTTATAAACAGATGTTCATTGGTGTATATATTACTGAAAAATGCTAACAAGTTTCCAGCATAATGCACTTCAAAGGGGATAAGGAAAGATAGACTTTAAAGAGGACAAAATCAAACACTCTGTGTGATGATATGAGATGCTATGAGGATTTTTATTGCTCCTTGTTTGGGAAGAGCTCAACTGCATTGGGCTGTTCCAAATAGAGCACAATAAAATCTTGATGAAAATTTGTTCTGTCCTGTTTTTTCTTTCTTTCTCTCTCTCTCTCTCTACTCCATGAGCAATGTAAACATGAAATTTTCAGAGTCTGTGGTCTAGGAGAGGAAGGATCTGAGTGTGCAAATAAAAATGAACACATTAGCAATGTGTTCCTTTTTTCCTCCCTTTTCTTTCACGTTTGTTTACTGCTTCAATTGTTCGGAATTTACTTGTTCCCTGATATATTAAATGAAACCACTACTTTCAGGTAAGACTTGGTACATACTTGCCAATGTATTTATACATCTTTGTATGAGAGAGACTGTTTGATGGGGCATCAAAATTTTGGGGCTACTCTTCCTCAAAGCTATGCCTTCCATGCGAGTCACATGTATAACCTGAAGTCAATTTAACTTTTTGGTTAGCACAGCTGGGACCTTTTTAGTGCAGCTATTGCAAACATATGTTGATTTTCTTGAGTTGTGAATCTTAAGACCACATCATTTTTAGTTGCTCCAAATATGAAACAGGTAGTAGACACTACTCTACAAACATTTTTTAGAGAGTTTCTGAATTTATATTTGGATGAGATTTTCCTGAGTATAGACTTGGCTTTAGTAAAACTTTTTGCAGATCATAGTTTTGTGCTAGCTATTCCACTTGACATTAACTTCTCATAAAATAATTTGTGTCTTTCCAATTAAACTCAAGTGTGCAACCCTATCCACTGTCTAGATTGAATTATTCCAGATAAAATATTTTCATTCTGTGAACCCAGTACAGATAACTACTACATATTGAGAAACTCCTCTTGACTTCAATGGGCTTTAGACCAGGCCAAATCTAATTTTTTCTTAGATGCTTATATATTGGCAGAAAAAGATTTAGCCCCATAAACAGTGGCAGCTGCATATTTTAGTCTATTGCTTTCACTCCTTATGCTAAATCCTAAAGTCGTCATTTAAAATTTACTCAGTCCTTACTCAAGCAAAGCGTCCAATTAAGACAAAAGGAATTTTGCCTGAGCTAGTGAGACCCTCTAAATTTTGCTTATTGCCAATAATACATATTAATGTATGTATTGCACTTGCAAAGTTCACAGGAATCTTCAGCTAATCCATGTCCTCAACTGGTTGGACAGTCTTAGCCCTCTGACTTTTGCACAAGACACCCTGTCTTCATAGAATAACTTTTTGGCAGAAGGAAATCATTGCACAGTAGTTTTGGGGAAGTGAAGGGCCTTCACTTGCTGAAATAGTCTGAAGTTACTGAAGCACAGTGGAGAGTGCTTTATTAATGTTCAGTAGCTACTTGTATTGAAACTTCAAGTTGGGTGTCTGCAACTCTTAATGCCATTGAATATGATAATGCCTCTAGCAAGGATAGAGTAAACACCAGTAACCATAATGGTTATTTTAGACAAGTTCAGGGAACACAGACCCACCCTGTAATGCCACACACACACACACACAAAAAAAAAAAAAAAAAAAGGAAAAAAAACCCAACCCTAGATGTGCAAAAGTTTTGTTCTTTACTGTCTTCTGCTTACTGTGATTTTGGCCTGTGCTTGCTTTGGTTTCATATCAGAGAGATTCAGTTTTAATTTACCAACTGATGTCAGACTTTATTTACCAAGAACTTGGCAACACTAAAGACCAGGTAAATTCAGGTCTCATTGGCTAAAATATTTGGAAACTTGTTTTTATCTCATTGGTGCCAGGGAGGAGATTTTCCCCACCCCATTCCTCCCTTGGATTTTAAATCCACCGCAAACCAATTTAAGAATAAAAGAAGCAAGGAGTCCTGTGGCACTTGAAGACTAACAGATTTATTTATCGCATGAGCTTTCATGGAAGAAAATCCCACTTCGTCAGATGGTTTGAAGATGGGGGAACTTACAGAATGGGAGGAAAATAAATTTATAATATGTCTGACGAAGTGGGATTTTTCTCTCACAAAAAGCTCATGCGATTAATAAATCTGTTAGTCTTTAAGTGCCACAAGACTCCTTCCTTCTTTTGCTGAACTAGACTAACACGGCTGCTCCTTTGGAACTTGACAGCTTAAGAATGTAACACCAGCACCACTGTGTGCTAGAGAAGGGAATGGACCAGAGGTTTCATGAGTCACTCTTCCATTGAAATCTCTGTTGAGGGAAGGTATCAAGATTATACCATTACAGGAAAGGACATCAATACAAGTAATTTCCATATTTGGTAAAATCATCTTAAAAAAAAAAAAAAAGAGGTTTTAGGTCCTGATTCAGTACTCCAAGCATCTGCGTAGACCCATTTAATATCAATGGAGCTATTATATGTTGTGCATAAGTGAGTGCTAGAATTTACTTCTGTCTTTTTTTTGTTGTCTGCAGGAATGAGCTGGTATTCACCAGTGCATGCATTTAACCATATATGTGACGTCAGTGTACTTGCTGCATATTGTACAGATAAATAGGAACTGGCTGGTCAGATCTGACCTGTGCCTGTGCATAAACCCTTCAGGGTCCTGAAGTTGTATTTATTGTAGGAATCCAGGCAGATTTTCTGGGCAGATAAATTTCTAGTTATGCAAGACTTTTTTATGATGGATAGAATTGAAGTCGGTGGACCAGATACTTTGGTACCCAGTCCCCAGTGCTGCTCAGATTGTACGCTGCGGCTGGACAGCAGCTGGGTCTGCAGAGGTGGCTTTTACGCAACCACCTGACTACAGCCTGCATCACAGATGTTGTATTGTGGGTATTGAGGGGGACAGCCAGCCTTTGCAAGGCCCTTTGGGGGACCTGTCGAACCAGTGTAGCCTAGAGCAGCCCATGTGTGTAGGACCAGAGTGGAAGTGATCTTGAGCTCAGGAAGCCACAACAGACACCCCAGCAACCTCTTCTTTTCAATGGAGTTAAGACTCTGTCCTGTATCACAACACAACAGCACAAAGGGAAAGAGTAAAGGTGCAGCAGGTATTTCCTGACTGGGTCCACAGCTGTGTAAACCGTAACTATTTCCACAGTGTTACTTCAGTTACTTCAGTATACACGCAGTGGGCAAAGTCTGCTCTGACACCGGTGTAAATCTGTTGTAAAGCAATCCAAGTGGCATTATGCCAGATGCACACTGTCACCAGGAGGAGAATTCAATCATTGCTGCATACCCAGAAATAGTGAATGGCCCTTTATTGTAGCTACAGCCATCAAAATTTTCCCTATTAGAAAACCTAGCTTTGATCTCCACATGTAAAGATTATTCCACAGTGGAGATGGGAAAGAAATTTGAACATGTAATGCTAATGTGAAGTCATCTGACCCAAACTATTTTAACATATTTTCATACTGGATTACTCTTGGGCTGTTTTTTCCCCAGAATGCCGATGATACAATAGGATGTGGATGGACTATGGGTGCCTCGGGCACCATCCATTGTTTCACTGCAGGATTTAATTTGACCAGCGCGGACGTGTGTCATGCCATGTGCTAAACAACAATTCATAGTATTTGACATCTGTAATGTTCCCACATGCGATGGAGCTTTGGGTGGTGATGGAATAAAGCTGGGTTATTCTCTGATGCTATTACTTAAGTTATTGAATAACTAGAGGAAGCTCATTAATTAAAGTGAGGGGCTAATGTTATTTTTAGTCTTATTTGGGTTCTTTTAAGCTAGTCCAGCCTTAGACTATTACATGTACTTATCAAAGTAAAAGTGGAATTAACCTTGTATTACTTCCACATTGTTTTCCATCCTGTGCCAAAGAGCTCAAAATAGGACTTGCATGGGGCTTAGGAAGCAATCAGGCTTTGCTTTTGCTTTCTGCACAGAAGCGAACAAATCCCAAATGATTGTTTAATACCCCCGACCATTTGATATTTTAGAGGGACTGGAGAAGTTGTTGCTCACTCAAGGCCATATTGGGATGAAGCCTATAAAAAAGGCAAATTTCACTTATTCAGTTCACCTTCCCAGCTGGTTACATGCAAACTGCTCTAGAGTTGTAATTAAATTTCTGGTGTTGTGTCCAAAGTGTCTAAAGATAGCAAAATACCATCTGGATAAAATGTTTCTAATAACTTAGTATATACATAGCCCTTCAGTCTGCGGGAGAAGGGATTGGTATGGCTCATATACTTGTGATCATAGATGGGGTTTGGTCTACATGGTATAAAGAGAAAGAAATTATTGTTCACATGCCTGTGTTTTAAAGATCCAATGTTCTTTCCCCGTCCTGTGCGTGTACAGATGAGCTGCCAACTGTGGGGCACATTGTACTCAGGCAGACATTTGTCCCAGCTATCTCTTGCTTCTCATGTTCCACTTCAGTAACTGTTTCCATATTACCAACAATTGCAAGGGTTTGAGGATTCGAATGAAGACAGTGGATATCTAGGGTTTGTATCCTGAGCAAGGGAAAACCTCAAAGCCAGATGCTCTTGGTAGCAGCCAGCATACTTCAAATGAAGGCTATTTCCAAATGACAATATTGTGAATGCTTTCTCAGCTCCAAGGCAGGGCTCTGATTCTGCTGGTATGAAACAGCACAGCAAAACCTCGGCTTTCATTATTTTTGATGTTGTTCACAGTTGTGATTGCAAAGACATCCTCAGAAATGTGAACTGATTTATAACTCATGTAGAGGTGGCATCTTCCTGAGTTAGCAGAGAGCCTGGAACAATAGCTGTGAGAGGTGTGAACTGCCCTGGTGATGTCAGTGAAGAGTGATGCATTTGAATCATCACTACTAGGCCAGTATTAACTGTTTCATTCCTTCCTTGTATAGAAAAGAGGGTGGGGGAGGAAGAGGGAATCAGAGATCTGCACAATTGACTGTAAGTGATGCATCATCTGGTGCTGTAAATGGATGGTGTTCTGGATAGTTACTGCTCCTTCCATCTCCTCTTCTCCACCTCACTCCATGCCCAGTTAGAAAGACCCAATTCCAAGAAGCCTGGTATGGAGCCTTCTGTTGACATGCTCAAATCCAGTTGAGGGAAAACCCCAGCTCACTGGATCTTGGAGAACCCACAACAAATATTTTGAACATGTGCTCAATCTATTGTTAGCAATGTCCCATTTTGATGACTCGAATGGGCTGGGCTTGGGAAAACCACCACTGTCTCTTATTTTCACAGTTTGGCCCCATGCTACAAGATCCTTGACATTTGGGCCAAATCCTGAGCAGCATATGCAGTTTAATGTAAAGGACTTAGTCTGAATGAGACCCTCTAGATCGCGGCCTTTATTATTGAATGTAGGGCTTGTCTATAACAGTGTAATTATATTGCTGCAGTATGCTGGTATGACTTCCTTGTGTGGAATGTATGATGGAACAAAGGTGTCTTTTTTTTTTAAATCAAGTTTATGTTGCTTGGGACCTGATTTAAGCTCTATGAGAAAAAGCACTTCTGTTTTGGAACAGAATGACCACTTGCCATGTGAATTTAGGCTAGCATGGTTATAATGGTACTGTGGAATTATAAACAAGGAGTCTGGTGGCACTTTTAAAGACTAACAAATTTATTTATTGCATGAGCTTTCATGGGAGAAAATCCCACTTCCTCAGCTGATGTATAGAACCTGTGGACCAACAGTAGAGTGAATGTGTCTAACCTCTAGTATACATAATTTACCATTCAAATCAGAAGAATGAAATATAACTCCAATGGTTTTCCAGAAATGATCTTAAGATACTTTATTGATAGGCCAAATTCAGACTCGTTATTTGCCTGGCAAGTGGGTCATCAGCTGCACTAAAATGATGGGGACTCAAAACTGTAATGTGAGGTTATTAAATTACATTGAACAAAGTTTTTGGTCTTGTTGACATCAGGCTATATTGTAATAGTCATTCAAATAATAATAAAAAGCCTGTGTGGTAACAACGTCATTTTAGTACCTCTGGCAAAAGTAGTCGTTCACTGTTGCGCAAAATCTATTGTTGTTTTGGGAAACAATGGATAGCAGCATCAACATATGTTATACCTGTTTTGATGAATCAGTGGTGATGCATTTCCATTCACTTTGAAGGATTGCTTTGCGCTTTGGTTGATGGGCAACATTGCTTTCTTGTAGAGATGGTCCATAGAATAAATGGCACATTTTCTACATGGAGGGAAATGCAGGATGATTTCAATTACATATAGATCACAAGAAAGATTAATATTGATTTGTGGTAACTTTTCACACACGCTTTTTGTGTTAAGTGATCGAATACATCATATTAAGTGGCTGGGTTACTAATTGTTTAGATATGGCTTCAGTGGAATATTTCAATTCTTGTTTTTCCTTTATCCGTTAATTCTGCTTTTTTCCTTGATTTTATTTTGTTGTACTTCTTTCACTGTAAACTGCATTTATTCTTTCTTGTATTTTTTTTTTTTTGTTTTCTGTAGAGGTGGCCATTCAAACCAAGCACAATAAGATGACTAAAACTGCCAGCTCAACTTCCAGTTTCCTTAACTTTCTATTTTTAAGCCATAGTTCATATTTCTTGTTGCCTTTTCATTGTGCAAAACCATGTAGATGTCTTCAAAAAACTGGTGCTCTTCTTTTTGATCTCTGTTTGATCTCTATTTCTGATGCCCTTTTCTGTTATAAAATTTATTGTCCTATTTTAAAAAAGAAGGAAGTTGTTGCATTTTGATCAACTTTGATTTAATACAAAGTGTATTTTCCGCAGTGTAGTTCCCCTGTGTGCATTGTAGAAACTCTGTATGTCTTTGTCTATTTCAACGTGAACTGGCTCTGGCCCTGCGGAAGGATTTGTTTAGTGGGGGAAGAAACATCTTTGTTTTGGTTACGAAGAGAACTTGTTTTCCTACAGATCCCTCACTCTGAAAAGAGAGGGCAAAGCTTATGGAGAAGAGCATTGTAAAGCTTGGAAGGGCTGGGGGGAATTTCAGCTTGGGAGGCAGCAGGCCTCCAGCTCACCCACTGCTGAAAAATGGTGACATCTATCAATCCATCAGAGTGGAGCAGCAAGGTAAACAATGCCAGTAAACAAGAACATCTGGCTCCCATAAATTAATTGGCCATTTACACTGTGAGGGTTGTTTGCATGCAGAAGCAGGCTTTAGTGCTAGTGTTGTCATACGCTTTTGTTTCTCCCGGGTTCATCCATGAATTAGCTTGGCTTGTTTTAGTCAGCTGGCTTTAATTTATTTTACTTTGTCACTCTTGAAATGAAGAGGAACCAGGCGGTCATGAATCATGACATTGACACTTTGTCTTTTGATCCTCTGGGGTCTTGCTTCTATTTTCTCTTATAATAAGAAATACAAGAAAGCTGGAAAAGGGGATGTTGGGGGCAGAGGGAGGGAATTTGTTGAGCCTGTCTCCACAAATGCAAGTTCAGCCTCCATGTTGCCCTCTCTGTTCCCATGAGAAATCTTTTTTTCAGCTAGGTTGTTGATTGTGATAGATGGTCTCAAGTGCTAATGAGTTTTCCTTCTCATCAAAAACTCACTTGAAGAGGTGCCACAAATGCGGGAGCTTTCTGGTCTTCTGAACCTGACATGGCCTTCCTTGAAGATACCTTGTGTAACTGATCAACCATATGTGGCAAGATGTATGTTTCCACAAATACCATTAATAGGTTTGCTGAAGACTGCATGTGAACCTTGTGAAGGACAGAGGTAGCGGTACATAAAGAGCTTGATGTAAGAATAGACAACGCTTCGGATGGCATCCAGTGGAAAGACTGATACAGACTCATCCTGAGATTTATATTCCTGGGCTTGTAGCCAGTGCATGCTGAATGCATCCCAGTAGTTATGTATTCCTCGGTTCATGTGTCTTTGGAAAGGAAGGGGAAGTTTGGCCTTCAGCAGCTCTTTCCTGCTGTATCCAATCAGTGCTTAGAGTAGTAGCAGTTTTCATGCCACTTTGGCCAAAGATATAATACCCCTTTCCTTTGGGAGGCAATATATTTCTGTTGCCACCGTGTTTTCCACCATCTTTGTGTTCTAGGCTTTGGAGCCTTACACATCTGTTGTCTCCATTTTTCTCCTTTCCCTCAACTGCACATTGGTTTCATTTCCTCTTAAGATGAGGAGAGTTGGTTGTGGCTCTCTGGAGCCCATCCACACTTACTTGTAAATTTGCTACTGTGTCAGCTGGATGGGTGGGTAGGTAGCAGCCTGAGGTCTTCCTTACTCACAGGAGCAAGAAGTGCCTTTTTCTCTTATTGAGCAGTGCTGAAACTTGGAAGCACTGAAGAAATAAGAAGGTGGCTCATTATGGTCAGTATGTATTTTGTCTTCCACATCTAAGAGGAATAGAGAGCATGTGGTTAGAGCACTGTTCAGAATTTGTAGGTTACAAATGCTGCTCATGTGGCAGATAAATTGAGGCTACTTTCCTGAAAATCTTTAAACTCTTGGGTGCAGCTAACGGGGTTGAACCGGTTGTGAATGTGGCAGAAAATTTGTTGTAGAGCATCCTGTTTCTTCCAAGATTCAAAGGGGCAGCTGTGTTAGTCTAGTTTAGTAAAACAAACAAACAAGGAATCCTGTGGCACTTAAATACTAACAAATAAATGTGTGCTACAAGACTCCTTGTTTGTTTTACTGTTTTTTCCAGTAGCCAAAACAAAAACCTAGGAAGTATTCTAAACCAGAGAGTGGATTAAAGTGTTTTGAGTGATCTGGCTATTCCTATTTATATTTAATGTAATAGTAATTATCCATGGCTCCCTGCTTAATTCACAAAGACTTAAACGCACACAAGTTCTTCCCACTGAATTGCTGTACAAATTAATGTCCACGTCCTCCTAAAAAAAAAGGAATTGTGTGGCACTTAGACTAGCACATTCATTTTTTGCATGAGCTTTCGTGGGAGAAAATCCCACTTCGTCAGATGCTTCAAAGATGGGTGAACTTCAAGATGGGGCATCTTTGAAGCATCTGATGAAGTGGAATTTTCTCCCACAAAAGCTCATGCGAAAAATAAATCTGTTAGTCTTTAAGTGCCACTTGACTCCTCTCTTTTTTGGTGGACTAGACTAACACAGCTATCCCTTTGGAAATCCACTTCCTCCTGTGAGCCCCATCCTTTTCTCTCACCAAAGGAAATAAGTTGCACATACAACAAGCTCTGAAGGTTAGCAAATTCTCATGTCTCTAAACAGAAGAAAAATGGGGTTCCAGATCCTATGGCTGTCACGGAGATTGCCTTTTTGCAGCATTCTCTCTCTGAGCCCCGAGGGCTGTTGGCTTCAGCGTCCTGAGTGCTCAGCAGTATCATATAAGGGGAGGGAGGTGGTTTAGTACATCTACATTGCAAAAAACCCCATCCTCCTGACGGCAAGTGTCAGAGCCTGGATCAACTGACTTAGGTTTGTGCTATCAGGCTAAACATAATTGTGTAGACGTTCTCATGCATCTACATGGCTGTGTTTAGTCTCCCTGCATGAGTTTGTGTGGGTTCTCCATGCTCTGATGCTCACTGCCACGGGCTGTTTTTCACAGGGGGAACACAGCTACAAGCATCAAGGTTCTCGAGCAGTGGTTCCCAACCTGTGCTCCAGGGCCCAAAAGTAGTCCTCAGGCACTTTCCAAGTGGCCCTCAACTCCCCTCTTTCTGGCTGCAGCTCTGCTCCTGTGCCTGGGCTGTAGCAGGGAGTACAGCAAAGCATTCTGCCTACGTCCATAAGTGCTAGGGTCCTCCGATTATAAGCCAGTTGAGAGAATAACTAGCTAAACTTGTATGTTCAGCTTGTGCAGGCTTTGCAGCAGAGAGGAACTTAGTAAACAGTATTCATAGCATAATAAACCTAATTGAGGGCTCCTAAGTTCTTGGCTGAGGTTTCACAAGACCATATTTTAGCCAGAGAGAGTCATTAAGCATATCTGCCTCAGTTTCCTCATCTATAACTCTATTAATGTCCACACGCTCGCGTGAGATTAATTTCAAAATAGTTTGAAACTAAACAGTACTGCTATATAATATTGCTGTTAATTATCATTATTTATTAATTCAAAATGTAGTTCTTTCATGGGCTTGGCTAGCTCCTGTTTTTAAAATTGTATTGATTGCCACAGGGCAGCCACTTGACATGTAACAATCCCACAAGTCCCTGCACGGAAGGAGACATGTTATCCCTCTGTATTAGCTTGTGGCTTCCATTTTGGACTTGTTTCTCTGAGCAGTAAGTCCCTGTGGTTGCTTTTAAATAGTTCATTAAGACTGAAAGATGCATGTTTCAATAGAGATCATGTATAGCAAAACTCTATTCAAAGCATAAAAATGGCTATGTCAGTTCTGATTGTGCGAATCTCTGAATCATATCCTGCGGCACCCACAGTCCTTTTCTCAAGTGCCAGCACAGTTGTATTGCTGCTTGTTCCATATGTTCTTGTGTTTTGGAGTTTTCAACCAAAATGGTCCTTTCACAAAGTTTGTTCCCCTTACTTTCTGTTTGATGCTAATCCAAATGGCCTTGGAACTAGTGGTAAATAAATCCCGTGATATTTAGGTCACTGTGAGCTAGTTGAATAAGATCCTGAAGGGGCTGGCACTGAGACAACTCTTGCATCTTCACGTGGAGATTTGGGCTTTGTAAAACGGGGACTCACTCTGGTACATAAAGTGTTCTCCTAGTCACCGTGACCCTCAATATCCATTTTCTAAGATGCTTTCTGGGATCTAGTGATTTTCATTCGCTCTTTTTTTTTTTTTCCTCCTCTTGTGAGCCAGGTTACTCCATCATGGTTTTTCTGGTGGCTGCTCCTCTGTTTTCAAGGTCTGAAGATGCCATGTGCTCACCTTTATTTCCTTGAAAGTCGTGATGGTCTTTGGCTTTGTCTTCACTGATGAAAAAAGGTCTCTCTTAACTGTGAGATAGCCATGCTTGGTTGGTTGTCTCACTGGAAGAAACATAGTGGAGACAAGGCACTTCAGCTTTACTGTGAGGTAAATTAGCCAAT